>VZZY01005473.1:0-76547 GCA_013400335.1 Eurystomus gularis
AAGCCAGAGAGTTGTGGTTAATGAGATAGAGTCTAGTTGGAGGCCTGTATCTAGTGGACTCCCTCAAGGGTCAGTACTGGGACCTGTGCTGTTCAATATATTCATCAACGACTTGGATGAGGGAACAGAGTGCCCTGTCAGCAAGTTTGCTGATGACACCAAACTGGGAGGAGTGGCTGACACACCAGAAGGCTGTGCTGCCATCCAGTGGGACCTAGACAGGCTGGAGAGTTGGCTGGGGGGAAATTGAATGAAATGTAACAAGGGCAAGTGCAGAGTCTTGCATCTGGGCAAGAAGAAGCCCATGCACCAGTATAAGCTGGGGATTGACTTGTTGGAGAGCAGCGTAGGGGAAAGGGACCTGGGGGTGCTGGTGGCCAGCAGGATGACCATGAGCCACCAATGTGCCCTTGTGGCCAATGGCATGGTGGGGTGTCTTAGAAGAGGTGTGGTTTGTAGGTCGAGAGAGGTTCTCCTCCCCCTCTACTCTGCCCTGGTGAGACCGCATCTGGAATATTGTGTCCAGTTCTGGGCCCCTCAGTTCAAGGAGGACAGGGAACTGCTTGAGGGAGTCCAGCGCAGAGCCACAAAGATGATGAAGGGAGTGGAACACCTCCCTTATGAGGAAAGGCTGAGGGAGCTGGGTCTCTTTAGCTTGGAGGAGACTCGGGGGTGACCTCATGAATATTTATAAATATCTAAAGGGTGAGTGTCAGGAGGATGGAGCCAGGCTCTTCTCAGTGACATCCAATGGTAGGACAAGGGGCAATGGGTGCAAGCTGGAACATAGGAGGTTCTGCATAAACATGAAAAAAAAATTCTTCATGGTGAGAGTGACAGAGCACTGGAACAGGCTGCCCAGGGAAGTTGTGGAGTCTCCTTCTCTGAAGACATTTAAAACCCACCTGGACGTATTCCTGTGTGACCTGACCTAGGTGATTCTGCTCTGGTGGGGGGATTTGACTAGATGATCTTTCGAGGTCCCTTCCAATCCCTAACGTTCTGTGATTCTGTGATTCTGTGATTTGTATGGCCTTATGAGGATGCACAGAGCATTGCGTACAGGGGGAAGCCGTGCCAAATGAGTAGCAGGTCTCTATCACTGAGAGCAAAGAATGCAGAGACATACAAAACCAAAGAGCCTGATGGGCTTGTGATTTGAAAGCAAAAGCAGCAATCATTTGGCAATTTTTACAGGAGTAGACTGGCATCCATCTGTGCCCTGTCTTTTCATCCTCATGTTTGTGTAACTCGTATAGATGTAAATGGGAGTTTTACGAGTGTAGTTGAAGGACACTGATGTCAGAGGGAATTCTTTATATTGACTTTAATGGGCTTTAAATCAGGCACCATTATAGCCAGGATTTGCTAAAGTGATTAGTGACTTTGGACTGCCCTTAGCATTTGGGAAATCTCTTTGTGTCAGAGTTCATGTCAGGCACAGTTCAGTTTGAAATATATGTAAATAAAACACACATGCTTGAAGTGAGCCTGTCGGTGCTAAGAAGCCAATTTATAAGAGCTATAGAGCTGAATCCGCTCTCTGCAAAGAAAATTCTGGTGTGGTATAAAATAAATTCCAACTACTAAAATGGCATTTGGAAAAAAAACCCTGGACTTGTCTGCAGAGAGCAGAATGTAGCAGCCAGGAAACAGGGTACATTGACAGTGTACATCTGCTTTCTTCATTAGCTCTGTATTTGGCTGGGTTTAGCAGGGACATCCCAGAAGACAAGCCACCCCAGCCAAAACTGCTGATAGAATATCTCTTTGCCCCAGATTTTCTTCTGGATGCAATATTTTTCTGTCTTCTTCACTTAAGTTGCAGCCCTGAGATTGAGGCTTGTGCCTCTTGCACCTCTGTGCAGTACTGTATGGGGACAGGGACCTCAGCCCTGGCTATACCTCCAGCTCTTGTGCAGCCTGGTGATGGGTTTGGTCCCTACCCTGTAAGAGACATCCCAGGCACATACCTTCTTGTCTGTTTAAAAAACCCCAAGCTGATCACTCTCCTCTACAGAGCATGGCATAGTGATTGGGACACAGAAGGCTACATCAATCACACTGTCTCTCTGAAAACCCACCCTCTGCCTACTGAGAAACACCTCCTGCTACAGTGACTTAAATACCCTGAGACATCAGCTGAACCAAGACCTCTTGAAAGGAGCTCATATGGGAAGCTGATGATTACGATAGGAGATCACAGAGCAAACAGCTGTGGACATTTAAAATGTGCCTGCCCTGCTGGCAAAGATGAGTTTCCCACAGCAGAGTTGGCAGAAGGACCGGTGTACCTGAGCCTCAACTGCTGCAATCCCTTGCCTGGGCCCCCAAGGATATGGATTCACATTAAACCTCAGCTAACACGAGATGTTTCCAAATGGTCCTGCTTCTTGACCTTTCCCTCTGCCATGAACCGAACCTGATGATTGTCTGGCTAGAGGAAGACAGGATGTAGCAGCTGAGCTAATGAAAACGATTCTTCTCTTTCCCCTCCTCCCCTGTTTTGCACGGCTGTTTTCTGCCAGCTCAGCCAGCTGAACTGACTCACACTGCGACTCTTGGAGCCGACAAGAGAACTGGCAGGAGTGTGAGGTGGTGGGACAAGGGAGGAACAGGATTGCTGCTTTCTACAGTAGCTCTCTCTCCTATCACACTAGGTGTAACCTGAAACCAAAAACTTACTTCAAAGCCACTTTTATCAACCATCTAAACTACTACATCCGGAGTTGAACTGTTTAAAAAAAAAAATTAAAAATTCACATCCAGCTCACCTTGGGTCAGGCTTCATCTGCCAAGATCCCCCTTTAGCCTTTCCTGCTGCCAGCTGCCCTCTTGGCCTGGGGTTTCTCAAAAGTGACAATGGAGCAGGACATCAGCCAGGTGAAGTGGGCTCAATCCTGCTGCCTGCTCTCTGCAGTGGCTCCCTGGGCTGCAGTCTTGGCCCAGGACCAGGATGTGATACGAACTCATCCTGTGACTGGTATGCAAGTATCCTACATGTCACTTGATGGTGGCACATCCTTTCACATAGTAGGAGTGAAGGCATCAGAGTGCCTTGGTGACAGGTTTAGCTGAAGTCACCTGCCAAGCTAGCACAGCTGCCGGTGTCCTGTGACAGGAAGTATCTCTGTGGTGACTGTGTTGTGAGATGCATGACTTAAAAGGACTGGAGTTGCCCAAGAAGCTGCTACTTTGTCACCAAGTGTTAATGGTGAAATCTCACCAGCAAACTGGAGTGTGGTGATACCCCATCCCCCATGTATTATAAATAGCTAAAATTTTGGCTGTTTGTGTATTTTACAAGGTAGACTCAGTTCCGTTTTCTCACTTTTCACCTGTGGCCACATTTTCTCCTGCATTTCAGTCTCTGTAGAGATCTTGCTTTCTCAGCAGGGGTGAAGAGGAGTAGTCCCATCCTGAATAGCCCAGAGCCTGGAAAATGTGATTGGGAATTCCCTCAGGCTAAGGAGCAAACTGGGCAGGAGAAAAGGCTGACATGAGTGTCTCAGGTGCAGTGCTGGATGAGTCTGCAGCTTATGTGCCTCAGATCAGGGACATCCATTACAGTTCTCTGCAGTCTTTAATGAAAGGTTGGACTTCCCTTGCACATGCTCAGGTACCTGGTTCAGACTTAGCCAAACTTTCACCTGGAACAAAGCTCAAGATAAAACCAGAAATCTCTCAAAATCTGCCAGGGTGAGGAGAAAGGGAAACGTCTGGGAAAAGCTGGCAGAAGTTAGCCCTGAACACAGGGAGAGCACATGAAGTTACTGAAGTTATTGCAAAAGGAAGCTGTAGCTGCTGTAAGTGTTTTAAATGAATAAAGCAATTGAATTCTGTGAGGATCCTGCTGATGAGCATTAGGCACCTGCCTGGCCTGGCTTTCTCAGGGGAGGAATGAGGAGGAACACTTTGATTTTGATGCTGAAATGGGCTTAGGGATCAGGTAGGTATCCTGTTGCTCAGTCTGATTAGAACTAGGATAATTCCGGACAGAAAGGGAGCTATGACTTGAAGCACTTGGAGAATTCCATAGTGATAAAGCAAGGTAGCTGTGAAATTTAACAGCCTCTAAGTTACAGGGCAGCTGAGCAAGAGTTTCTGGACTTTGTTTTAAAGATATAAACATTTAAAAGAAAGACACAGCATATTCTATCCATGCTTTCACTATCCCATGAACAACGTTGGTGAAATTTAGTGGCAAAAGCCTAAAGTGAACTCAAGGAAAGTTGCTTTATTTGAGAACTTTATGCCACAGAGTTTAAAAGCAAGCAGACCTACTACACACCACTACTGCATTGTGGTATCCTAGTGAATGTGGTGGTCCTCCACCGAAGCAGAGGTGAAAAATTCATGCTTCTATGAGTAATGCTGGCTTCATTTGCTAACGGGGCCAAGTGACACTTCTTCTCTCAGGTTTGGGAATTCCAGGATCAGGGCTAGAAAAATTGGTTGAGTAAGTGCTGTTCTCCTGTTAGCTGAGGTAGGTAGCACTTTGTGCATAGGCTCACTCTAACTTCCCTTAGACCCGTGATTCAGGGTATGTTCAGCTATCAATCTCTGGAAACTGGTATTTTTTGCTGGGTTCAGTTGTTCGTTTCTATCTCATGATGGGAAATAGCAGAGAAGCTTGCAGTGACACAAGTTTTGAGTGATCCAGTGCTAGCAGTGCTCGTTGCTCTCTGCTTGGGAAAGGTGTCAGTGGTGTTGTAGACTCATCAAGCAATAGCTGTCTCCTTCAGGTCCTCAGAGCAGCACTTCTTAGAAGCAGTGCCAGCTCCTGCCTGCCTTTTTTGAAGGCTGCCTGGTCTGTCAGTTGAAGGGATATACTGAAATAGTACATGCCAGTACAGGTTCCTCGTATTTCTCTGTGCCCTGCCTGAAGCATTGACAAGCACAGTCCTCCAAGCCATACTAGCAGCATCCCCAGTGGGACTTCATACCAGGGGAAACAGGTGATTCTTATCTCCAGGTTGATTTGCATCAGTGCAACTTCCTTGACTTCAGCTCGGAGTATGAGCTTATGTAGGTGAACATCAGAGCTAGCTGCATTGCAACTCCTCATGTAGATTAACATGTGTGAACAGATCTCTGTCTGTGCAGTCCACATGCCAACTCTCCCCAGCCCACAAGGTCCCTGCATGACCACAGCTGCTCCTCCACAGGTAGGGTGCTTAGTAGCTGCTCAGATACATCCAGGCACATGACAGGCAGGGCGGCCACTGAGCTGCTGGCACACACTGACTCACGCCTGCTTCTCCCCGTATCCCTGAGGCACCTCTTGTTTCCAGGGGGACCAAGCTAAAGAGAAGCCTTTACAAGAGGACAGTGTAGGGGCAGCAATCCACTGCAGTGGAGAGATTACTATGCTACAATGTCATTCTCTTTTCTTCCAGATCCTTTCAAATAAAAAAACCAAAACCCCACACTGCATTGACAGTGTGAGCAGTACATTTGTACAGATTCTGGCAGCTAGCTACCTGAAGCATGGCTGTGTTCATAATTTTACTGAGGCTGCAAGACTAAGCTGTGTTGGTTTATGAGCCCCACTAACAGATACTGTATCTTATGCTTTTTCTTTTTTTAGGAGGTGGAATGATGCTTTGTATTAAAACCTCCCACAGAGGTGTGCCTTTCAGCTTCTGGTGGCATGGCCATTTGTGCCAAATGACTTTACTTACTCTGGGAAGTGACAAACTGTTAATTGCAGATCCTTCACTGTAGTTGTGCTAGAAAACAGCTGCTATAAAGAACTGAGCTCATGCTATGTCCAACCTTTATCTTGAACCGTAAGAAACAGGAAACCTATGTGGGTTTTCTTGCAACAACCTGACATTTATAGTTGCCTTCAGAGCAACAGCTCGTGAGGTTATACAGCCATGCACCGCAGCTCTCAAAGGGGAAAATTTATCAGAGAGGCTCCCATCCAGCTTTGGTATGCATTTGAAAAAGAGCCACTTCAATTTGCAAATGGTCCTTTGTTTACCTGCTTTTCTGCCCAGTGGTTTGTCTGTTTTCATCTCCGCTGGGGTACTAGGCAAACTGGGATCAACCCTGCAGTCTTGAAATTCGGAGTCGGCTCCAGGGAGCAGCAGGAAACCTCTTTAGGTGTGCCAGGGACCTGTGTTTCCCAGTCCACACATTCATGACTTGCCAGTTCTTTCCTCATTGTTATCCAATGGGATGCCAAAGAAGCAAAATCCACCTTCTCTCCCACTCAGCATAGGCCAAAGAAAGGAGGAAGGATTATGAGTGCTCCCTCTTGCCTCTCACCCTCCACTGCCAACCAATAGTCGGTATCATAAGTGCTGTAATCCCTCTGAACTGGGGAAGTGCTGGCTGGGGCTGGGCAATTTCAAAAGAGCCTTTCTTAATGCATTACTTTCTAATTGTCATGCTTGGCTGCATACTGAGGGTTAAAAATGAGTCTTGATAGCAGAACTTACAGTGGCCTTGAGGAGATGGTTTGGGGAGTCTATAGTTTCACTTTCTTCTTTCTTTTTTTTTTTTTTTTAAGATGTGGGACAAATATTTATCAGGGAAGAAAAGTAATGAAACAGATTGGAAGAGCATATAATATTTTTTACATGTTGCTGTGTATGCTTTCAGCAAAGACATATATTTAGCATTACCATTTTTTTTACTTCAAAAGCAATTGGTGTTTTCGTTGAAAAACAATTTGGGCTTTGGGGGGTTTCTGGCAAACATAAGAAAATTAGGCAAAACTGAGACTCCTCCTGGAAAAGAGAGTTTTGAAGAAAAAGTGATATATTTTGTTGAAAAAGGACTTTCAAAAGTTTTACAAATTAGTATTTGAAACTCTTTCTCTGTTAGAGGTTTTTTTCTTAAAATGCCAAGTCCCATCACTGGGGACAGATTTTCAAATAGGCTCATCTTCAATTGCCACACCAGAAGCAAGCATCCACAAATGTGATGTAGCTGAGGGCACTGGGGATTTGGCACTTTTTGACATCTGGCTACAGTCACTCCGCTTGAAAGTGCAGAACACTTGAAAATTTGACCTCTTGTCCCAAAGTCTCGTGGCTTTGCGATAGCAGTTTTACATCTAAACTTCAGTTCCTTCAACTTCTGAATTGCAAATCTATGAGCTAAATAGCCAATAAGCTGTGTGCATGGGGTCACTTGTCTGCCACTTCCTAGAATCACTGAGCGTATATTTCCCAGTCAAACCCAGTGATTCATCAGCCTTCAGATACTGCAAAGATATCTTTGTTTCCACTATGACTGATACTGAACTGAAGTGGAAAAATCATGAACCTAAAACTGAAATAACAAAAGAGAAGTCTTTTTATCTTAGTTGTGCCGCTTTTTATTTTGCCTTAGAAGTACTGGAGGTTAAAAAAGGCCTAATACAAGAAGACCTCCAAGTCTGTAACTAATGCTTGGACACAATATAAGAATCACAGAATCATTTAGGTTGGAAAAGACCTCTAGGATCATCAATCCAACCTTCATCTCAACATCTCTCTGACCCCTAGACCATGTCCTGAAGTGCGACATCTACTCGTTTTATCAGGTCTAGTTTTCCAAGAGGAACAGTTCGGTTCTCTAAATGTTTAATTGTTCAAACAGTGCAAGAATATGTATAGGTAGAAGGGCCAGCAGGTGCCTCAAATGTGTTTATGTACTGAAGAAAGGCAGGGGGAATTTGCAGAGATGAGCTGACCTCTTGGAGGCTGCACTAGCTGAGCCCCCGCTGCAGCCTGGGTCAGGAGCTGACGGTGGCTCAGTGCACCTCCAGTTTCAGATCTGCACAGGAAGCACACGATGCTCTTTTCAAATTTCTAAACGACTTGTGCAAGCTCTCTGTGTAACAGCCTGTGGCATGCCACTGAGAGGGACTTCCTGCCCAATTGTAAGGATACTTTGGACACCAAAGTGCCTTCTGTAGACTTTACTTTTTTTTTTCCTGTCTTTAGTTTTTGCCACAGTAAAGCCAAACCACAGAGCCCACACCATAGGGGTAGTCAGGCAGCTTTTTGTCAAATAGGTAACACAATTTCAAATACATTCACAGGAGGTAAGCAGCAGCTCTAACTGCATAATTAATAGCAACTGGAGGCAAAAAAAAAAACAAAAACAAACAAAAAAAACAAACAGAAATAAGAGGGGAAATATGAAAAAGCTGAGGAGCTAATAAATGGTTGTCGGCACAAACAAATGGAAAGTAACCATTGAAATAGAAAGCTGTAAGGCATTCTTCAAAGCCAGGATGAGGTGGAGATACCAGAGCACCGAGTGGCACACAAAATGGCTGATGTATTTCTTTTGGGGCTACATGGAAACCACAGTGCCTGACTGCACTTTCCAGTGATGCTATTGCATCCTGATTGCCTGTTGGGATGCATGGCCTTCTCTCTTTTCTGCCAGTGTCCAGGGAAAACCTGGGCAGCCAGGAAGTGCAGTGCTCTTCAGCAGTGAACAGCAGTGCTTTTCAATAAGACTCCCCATCTGGCTGCCTGGGGAGTCAGGACTGCGAGGCACAGCACTGAGCTCAAGTTCAGATATGACCTGGGAGAACATCTGCTTCCTCAGTCACCCTTTTCCCAGCCAGCTTCAATCTGGGTCACATCAACCTTCCCTAATGCTGAGGATGCTTTCAATATGCCTGCCAGTTCTTGGTCACAGATAACTGCAACTAGCCTTTAAGTAGAACACGACTGATGAATATCAAAGCAGCTAAGCTTTAGACACATTCCTGCGTCCAAAGAATAAATTGATTCCTATTTCAGCATTGATTGATGTTTCAGCCAAGTGGGAGCATGCTTAACGTTACTTGATGTATCAGGCTCTTCCTCAGGCTGCAGTACGCAAGACGCTTCCAACATGCTTCCAGGCTTTTTGTCTCCGTCCAGAGACAACCAAGACAAAGGGCTTTTCAGTCAGCAGTCTCTTGACAAGTGGGGGGCAGCAGGACCCATGAGTGTTGATGGCAATATTTTCCTGTGCTTTCTCAGTGTTGCCCTCTGTGCTCTCTAAAATATGTGGAGACTGTTGAATTTTATATGTAGATGTTTGGACTGCCAAGTGAGTTTACATTATGAATAATAACTCATCAATGTTTCACCATTAAAAAAAATTATAATTAAACAGACCCTAAAAATGATTTACATATTTTGAAATACCACAGGAATGTGGTGGTTTATTATGTCAAGTCTGTCAGGATAGGATTATTCCTGTACATGTCAAATCCCAGGTTCCTGCATAGCCACGGCAAATTAACTGCAAGAACAAAACCAAATGTGCCTGCTGCTTAAAACTGAGCTAATTCTGCAGAAAAAAACTCATTTTACTGTTTCCTTGTGTGTACTTTTATTTTATCCCTAGCTAGTCCTTCTTACCTCTCAGGAACAATTTCAAAAATAGTAAAAACTCTAACAACCCTGAAAACAGAAATGAAAAATGATCTCGTGACTGTTCTTAGTTCCCTGTGTGATCTGAGAGCTTGGTCCAAAAGCCATTCAAAGGAGGCACCAGCTCTGGGCCTTGGGAAGGAGCATGCAACTGGTTGAGGTGGACCTGCAGAGAGCCAGGACACCAAAGGTTTGCTCCCAGCACTTCCACTGGTGCAGTATTTGAGTTCTTTGGAAAACTATGGCCAGTGAGATTGTGTGGCTCACCCTGAGGCAATCTGCAAGACTGTTTTTTAAATTTCTTTTATATTTTTAAAGGAGGGAAAGCCTGAGAACCTAAACCCTTTTAAAAAATTACCTCTAACTCATGGAGATGTTTTTAAAATGACCACTTTGCCTTGGTTACCCCAAATGGAGCAAAGAGCTAGAGCAACCATGATAACAGAATTACAGGAGGTGATTGACATGTTGATGAAGTTATTTGAGCTGCTAATACAGAGTTGACTCCAAATGAAGCCCTCCATTCCTCTCTCTACAGTAGGAATAAGTAGGTTTGATTGTAAGAATTAAGCAATGTATAAGTGGTAGGCTAAGTAGAAAGAAGCATTGGTGGTTAAGTGTTGCTTTCTGATAAATTCTTTGGGAAAGTCCAGTTGAATTCAGTGGAAATGAAATCTTCATGAGATATGCCACACCCTTTTGATTTGTTCTTTTTAAAATAAAACCAACCACATATAATTTTCACATGATCAAATACAAACATGTATAGTACCTGGAGTTTGTCGGTTTGGGGTGTGTTTTTTTTCAATTGCAATGCTTTCCATCAGAAAATACCACTGTGCTAACTCAAAACTTATGTCCACTCTGACAAGACTTTGAGTAGCTTGTGAGGTCCAGTGATTCCTTACTAAACAAGAGAGTTTGGGGCCTACCCATCTGAGACAGTCAATGGTGCACAGTCAAGATGCTGGAGACCTAACACACCTCTAGAGCTCTCTCTCCCTGACCGAAATCTGTGCAAGAGCCATATAAATAACTGCATCCTAATTGCAGTAAAATTTCAGCTCAGAGGACTGGAGGCTCGCTCCTTCTTTCTTCATATACAATTATTTACTCACAAGACACCATCTCTACAAGGAGAAACTAAAGAAGCTGCATGCGCTCATTTCAGATAGAGTACTTGGGCAGATTTAGGTTCAGCCTGCTCTATGAATTAAAGTTGGTGTAGAGATTTGAACCTTGGTTATCTGCACCCTACAGCAGTGTTATATTAACTCTAATGAGCAACACGCTCCCAAAATCAGCTCATGTTTGACTTCAGGAATTTGTTGCCTTGTAGAACCCCTGTAGATTTGGTTTCCGTGAGGTTCAGTTCACCACCTGGATCCCAGTCTGCCGGTGGCTTTTAGGCTGCTGTCTGTAGGACTTTCTCCAGAACCAATGACATCATCTTTTAACCTGTTCTTTATAGCCTGCCCAAAGTGGGGAGGAAAAAAAGACAATCTGTGGAACTCAGGACACACCAGGCTTTGACTTGTTCTTTTGTTACTGGGGAGTCACAGTGCTTGTTCTTTGGGCGAAAGCTTGGCTGATAAACAGGACAGTCCTTACACTGGGACCTGGAGCTCCACAGGCTGAAGAGAATTGCAGGGTGCAATACACCAGTCACCTCCTTTAGTTGGTACCTAGTCTCCCACCATAGTCAGCATCAGGTGCCCCGACACAGGAGTAAAAACTCTGTAGTTGGCATTACCACATCTGTGAAGCAACTTTAATTCTTTTTTCCCTTATTCCAGTTTTTGTTGCTGTTTTTTTACTGTTTGGTTCCATTTCCAACTGCAGTTGAGCTCCTCTGAGATCTAAAGGAGATGACAGCAAATTAGTAATACTCAATCTGTTAAACTGAGGGAGTTAGTAACAGGAAAAATTAAGGCAAGGCAGGTGAGCTTATACCTGTCTGAGACATCCACTGCAAAGCCTTCTTCTGAGGCTTGGGTTGGAATAAGCAGCAGCTTTCTATAGTTTTACCAACCATTGTATATTTTCTTTGCAGGATTTCTGCAGCACCAGACAGAGTAGTCTGTAGTGATATATGTCTTCTGCTATTGTATTACCAATAGCACTTCTATAATACCGGGGCGTAGAAGCCAAGGTTTCCAGAGGTCACTCTTATGGCTAGATCAGTTATTGGTGCCTAAACTCAGAGCAGAGCTCTGCATTTTTCAGTCTCCTGGATGAGTCACATTATACCTAAAAGACGTTTTGTTGCATGACTTTTTTTCTTTAAAGTGAGATTTTTTTTTAAAGTTGTGCTTGGTAGAAACCAAATATTTTATTTGGCCTAAAAGGAAATGGAAAATTTTGTTTTCAGGATGTAAACCCCTTTATTATTAATTATTGCTCCAAATGTTATTTTGAAAAGTACTGGGGTTAACATACTTTTTCTTTTTCTTAATACATATTTTCTACCTGAAGAAATCACCAGATCTGTCAAAGTCTAGTTCTCTCCTACCATAAACCATAATTTTCATGAATAACACATCTTTCACCAAAATACCTGGTTTACAGAATGTTGATTGCTCTTTGTCTGTGAAGCTGTTACTTCTTGCTTTAAACAGAAAGACCACTGGAAAAAATGAGAACTCTGGACATTATTCAAGAAAAAAGCCTCGCAGGCTGGCTATGGTACTATGATAGGTACACAGTTCTCTTGTTGCTAAATACAGAATAATGGAGCTTTAGATAAAAATTGTTCCATGGGGTACAAAGCAAGAGCATTGAGTGGCTGATTTATGATTCAGAAAATATTCCACAGCATCAACCAAAAACAACAAAAAAAGGAAAATATAAAGATACGGAACATATACTAAATATAGCACCAAGGGCATCCAGCAATCGTTCAGTGCTAAGCAGAAAAACAGTAAAATCACTTGGAAAGTTGATGTGTGTTGGGCTTTGCTGCACTTGGGTACATAGGGTTGTTGCCCAGCATGAGCTTTGGTGGAGATCACACATGACTGATGATGGATGTTAATGTGGGTGTCCTGCTGCTGCCTCATCCATGCTTCTGCACAGTGGTGCCAGAATGGCCCCAGGAGAAGGCAGACAGCCCAGGGGGAATGGGTTGCAGGCCCTGCTCCAGCTCAGAGCAACACCCCTCAAATAATGCAGAAAGGCTGCTGCCTCCCTGGGATGCAGGGGCCCTAGGAAAGGGGTGACATCAAGCTTTGCCAAGCATGCAGCTGGAGCTCTTGCTCACCCAGACATCTCAGGGAGAGCAGAAAGAGCACAAAACAGTGCGGTGGCCAGAGAGGGGACATAGTCTCAGTCCATCTTCTGCCAGCCTCAGTGGGTGGTAAGCCTACCACAGTGTTCGGTGTGCAAGACAGGCACCCAGGGCTGGATTCACTTCTCCCTTGTTTGGCACTAAGCTGAGCTCCAGATCTCCCTCTGCGAGGACTATCCTTCTCCATTCATTTCACAAGGTGGCCCTGGTCATTCTCCTCCTAATTGAAGCACTTCAGATGAAATTTTGCTGGGATGGCTCTGGACCCAAACATTAAGTTAATAAGATCTGATAACTCAGCATCTCTATTACATCTCCCATTTCTGTGCATAGTTTGTTTTAGCTGCATGTTCTTCATAGCAGCATCTGTCTTTCGTTACATCATTGCATGGTATCTGGGACTGTGGAACAGTTGCGCATAAAAATATGAATGAGAAATGTATTTAATTTGTTTAACTTACATGTAACTTCATTGTGCTGAATGATGGTAAGGAAGTATGACCTCCAAATAAATAGTCTGCTATTTATTCATGCTAATTTTTATTTCTGTGTGGTGTACTGTGGTAGTTCCTCTTCAAAGCAAAAGCATATCATTGCCATATGAAAATCCCAATGACCTGAAAAGAGGAATTTAACAATTTCTGTGTTCCTGTGCTGTGCAGTCTCCTCAAAAGCCTTGCAAGCACCTTTCCTTTTGTCTAGGAGACCATTTCATGTGTTTGTGTGTGAGTTGTTACTGAATGAAAGATGCTTTCTCACTCTTAAGCTGTGGGGCTAGCACACATTTTCTTTGGAAACATCAGGGCTATCTGAATAAAAGCTACTTCAAAATTGCCTTGCTAGTGTGTTCAGCTCTGTAGGAAAATGAACAATGGATTTGTTACTAAAAGTGCCATAAATTATATTTTATTTTGCTTGCCACCTAGAGAGTAATTAAAAAGCCATTTAAATGGAAAATAAATTATGTGGAAAACATAAATTGAATTTTCATGCAACAAGATGGTTCAATAATATAATAATACATAAAGTTCATAGTAGAGAGCTCTGCTTTGTTTCTTTATGGGACTTCTGAGGTAAATCACCCCCCAAACTCTAATGAGCTGCATATACATACACTTTCCCATAAAAAACTCCATTTCATGGTCTGTCAGATATGGCTACTCTTGTGTCTGGCTGCACTGCTTTTGTAAATGCCTTTCTTATGCTGGTACCGAACACAGTTGCAGTCAAGATCAACTCTGAAGGTAGCTATGTAAATAATGTTGGAGATTGCCTTCTTTTTCGAGTAGGAGGCACATTTCTCATTATTTTTAGTTTTTCAACCCTCTGCTCAGCTACACAAAAACAGTGGTGGTTATTCACAGCAGGACCAGCAGGTCCCTCCCACACACAACAGGCTGAGGCAGGTAATACCAACTTCTGCAGAAAATATAGAGAGCATTATCACTAATAAGCATGTTTGCCTCACTTAGTTGTTTGGCTAACAGAAAAAAATGTGATGTGAGCAGAACAAACAGAAATTGGGATCACAGTGTCCTTTGCTTAGAGGTTAGTACAGCACTGCGCTGAAGGCAAATCCCTCAATATCAGATAACTGGGAGATTTTGCAGTGAATCATAAGCTTGTGGTTCATTCCTATCCTAGACATGCCTGTGGGGGAAGCAGCAGTGTGAGGTGAATGGGCAATTTTCAGTTGGACTGGCCAAGACCCTTTGTTTTTCCTCCATTTACTTGTCTTCAGCAGTGACTCTGACAGCCATCAGGATCTGTTGGTGAAATGCTCCATCAGGACTGTGAGAGGCTGTGTCATGGACACCAGTGGCATGCTGCAAGCCCACAAGCAGTTCATCCTTAGCCAGAGAGCAGGAAGAGATGATCGTGAATGGCTAAAAGCAGGAGAGCTGAGTTGGTGAACAGTAGGGACTGGCACAATCCATGGCACAAGACCAGGGCTGCATCAAAATGCTGAGACCCCAGGAAGACCTCAAATTTGTTCCTGAGCAGGCAGTGAGATCATGCCAAACAAGGGATGTTACCCTATGGAGGATGGATAGTGTGCTCGCTCTGCAGGCAGGGACCCTGAGACACCACAAGTGAAGGGATGTAAAGCAGAAAGGTCTGAGGATCCCCAGGTCATGGCCGAGAAAAGCTGAATATGATGTGGGAGACACCAGTCAAGACCAAAATTTGGGGAAAAGCTGCAGAAAGTGAATTCATTGAAAAAGTTCTGCAAGCGTTTACTGACACGGAGTATGTGTATTGTGGGGACAAGGACAGTGATGTCACCCCCACTAAGGGGTTCTTCCTGGGACTGGTGGATTACATTGTAGCAGAAGACGCCTGGGTTATCTGTGTAAAACCGATTCAAATTCTTCTTCCTTTTGAGCTGGATGTCGGTCCACGATAATGTCGTTCCTGTGACAGTGACATTGAAGGAAAAGCCACAAAGGGGTGAGTGTAAACAAGTGAAGCTCAGGACAGTGTTACTCTCTGCCATCACCAAGGCGTCACGTGAGCTCAGCAGTACTGAAGCAGTAACAATACACAGGGGAGAAGGAAGCAACCATTGCTGTGTTTGGAATATATCGAGCTGTCGATCTTTCTTAGGAGTTTACATTCATTTGATAGACACAGGGCCAAAACAGAAGAGGAAGCATTTGAAGCATTTGAGCTCAAGGGCCACAGTGCCCCAAGATACGTCCCTCACACAGGGGCTGAGGGAGAAGCTGGGCTGTCTCATTGCTTCGCCATCTGCAGCAGTAGAGCCAGGGATAGCCAGTCCAGGAAGAAAACCAGGTCCTTTTACTAAACAGACTCCAAAGAATACAGGAAGTGAAAAAGCAAATGTTTTGCACCAGTCAAAATAGGAGACGTTTCTGCAGAGATAGCTAGTGCTAAATATATCCCAGTGCTTGAGGCATCAGCAGGGCTCTGGCAGGGGCCCTTGGATAAACATTGCACAGCGTTCTGGCCATGTAGCTCTGCCCTGGGAACCCTTTTGGGTTCCTTTCATAACCAAAGAATTTTCACAGGAAAATAAGAGTTTGGAGAGAGCTACGTTCTATAGCAGAGCGTGTCCCCAGGGCTCCAGCACCTTTGAAAACAGTGGCAGTAGCAGTCTGTGCATCATGGTTCTAGCAAAGCCTAGGCATTGACCAGCAATGCCTGAAAGGGCAACTCCAGGCTTAGTCCCTCCTGCACAAAATGTTTTATCTTTGCTTATGAGAAGGAACTGTTAAATGAACTTGGCCATAAATCATTTCTTGCCTCTGGTGAATGGAGGTTATTTTCAGTTTGAAAGTATGAATTTCTAATATAAAAAAAGGCTAGCATGGAAATGTTATGCTTCCAGCACACTCTCTGGAGGTTTTGATGAAAGTGCTCGGGAGTTAAACACAGAGTTGGAGATAGTTATGGAGCACTGTGACTTAAAAAACCCTACAAACAAGCAAAATCCTGTCAAAGTCACAGACATCACAATCTACAGACAAATGTAGATTGCTATTACCAGAACAGAAAAAGTTGCTGCATAAAATAATTGAGATGGTTAACACAGGGTGGCTGACACAGTGTGTTCACCAGCTCCTTTCACAAGCTAAGGGTATGCTTTTGGTGGTCTGCTAACAGACCAGATAATTTTCAGATATTACCAAAAACATGTCATAAAAGTATGCATGGTTTAGTGATGGAAATATTTAAGAGAAGGAGAAGGGGTGTTTTCTATTAGCTTCACAGGAGCACTAATGTCAAAGAAGTTCATCTGACAAAAATGCAAGACAGTCAAGTAAAGAACTGGTTTTGGTATCACTGAAAAATATTTTTTTTTTATTTTTAGGCAAAAGTAAGCATAGATAGGCTCAACTTGTTGGGAGAAAGGGCATTAATCCTCAGGATAGAATTGTTAACTTTTATAGTAGTGAGGCTACATATGAAATAGTAATACTTGACTTCACAGTTTGGTTGGCAGGGATTTACTATGTGACACAATATTACTATGGATATATCAACACTTATCCTATCATTCCTCTGTAACTGTTAAGTGAAGAAGGTATCAAAATAATAATACATCTTGTAAAAATAGCATGGAGTCTATCTCCAATCTGTGTTTATCACTGTTACTGAACAAAGCTTTGCTAGTAAAGCGTGGATTATCACCTACAGATATTTGATTCCCACAGATAAAGAGACAGTTACAGTATGTTTTTCTAAATGGTAGTTTTGCACAATGTCCCCACTAGCAAAACTGTGCAGTATAAGCAGTCTCACTAATACAGCATGTTTGCCATTATACATGGTGTCCACACATGATGAGTGTTGAAAATGCAGTGTACCGAGACATCCACAGCTAAAGAGGTGTGCTGGATTTGGTCCACATACTCCAAAAAGCCTGACTAAGCTCTGGGAGTCTGAAACAGGTGAATGTGCTTGTCATCTGTAAGTAAAACACAAAAGATGTAGTGATGGCTCTCGTCCTGGTGGGTGAGGGCAAGAGTGACTCCAAAATGGAGCACCTTCATCATGTAGGATTGCCAGGTCTTGGGGAGGGTCAGGTCCCAGGAGTGTCTGGCTGGAGGAGACACTTGCCCTGCATGGAGTCCCCTGGAAGCACAACAGAAGTGAAAGAAAGAGACACTGTATGTGAGTACAGGATGGAAAGAGAGACCTCAAAATCCTGGAAGGCCCCCAAAAGAGACTTTAATTATTAATATCATCTATGTATCTACTCCTGTTTTGTTTGTAGACCTCTGGCAAGTTGAACATATGAAACAATATTTGTTTCCATCATAGCCATTGGGCTTGAGTTGTTTAATTTTCCATTAAAACATCATCATGCTGAATGCCTTTTATTAAGATTGGAGACTGAAGATTCAAATATCTAAAGAGTAAAAATAGGCATGCACTTTGAGACAATTTCTTCTTTTGTCGGGTTTCCAAAGGAAATAACACTTGTGCAACCACATTGTCTGTGTGTATCTCTCTGTCTGCCCCTCTGCCCGTCTGTTTAAGGTATGAGCCCATTCACAGCAGACATAAAGTTTGAGAAAGGGGCAGAGACATTAACAAAATATGTTTCATGAATGACAGTGGCTAGGAGGAGAAGATTCTACATCACTGGAGTAGAAGGTCTCTAACTGTGAGGTAACAGAGGCAAAGGCTGCACTCTGAGCTCACAGTTAGGCACTACCAGATCAGAGTGAATTCACAGGAGATGAAGCTGTGAAAACTCCACTCAAAGTCAATGATTTAATCAGACCTTGAACCTCACTAGACATAAATCAGTCAGAGGACTAAAGTCTATAGGAAACAGATTTTCATGAAACTATCTGAATAATACAAGGCTGGCATACTGAGTCACTCAGGCAATGGCTACGGCTTGTTTTTTATTTCATTCCAGATTTTATCCAAGCTGTTTGGTTGCAAGAGTTTAGGCATTAGCACAACCTATGACAAACTGTGTTCATTTTGATTATGTAGGAATGTGTGTGAGATCTTGGTTACGGCAGCTGTTCATACCTTTTTTCTTCTGTGTTTGTAGCAGAAGAAACCAGCTCTCTGGGGACCTCATAAAACTGTTTTCAGTTTTGGGTTTGAACCAAAATTCTGGTTTCCAGCACTGGAGGAACTTGGTAATATTTCCCACTGGGTTTTCTAATAAAGACAGGAAGAATGATGCTTCCATATTGTTAGCAGGAAGCTGAAAGCACCTGAGGAGCTGGGGAAGAGCTGAAGAATCACTTCACAATTCTCATCCT
Source organism: Eurystomus gularis (assembly GCA_013400335.1). Taxonomy (NCBI): domain Eukaryota; kingdom Metazoa; phylum Chordata; class Aves; order Coraciiformes; family Coraciidae; genus Eurystomus; species Eurystomus gularis. The sequence goes on from VZZY01005473.1 coordinate 18,417, forward strand.
TCCTTCAAGCAACAGTCAGTTTTCCTTACACAATGCATGTAGGATAGAGAAGGACATGGGATAGCACTCAAGCTTAGCACAGACAAAAAAATCTGTGAATTAAATGCAGTACTCTGTAGTCACTCAGACCATCAGAATCAAGGGATAGCAGCAGGTATGTTTGCCCTGGACTTCTCTACACTTTCACCCAGTCAAAAGTTTGAATTTATTGCTAGAGAGGAAGCTAGAAATTGCTACATTCAGCTCCTGTTTCTACCTTTATCCCTCCCATCAAGTCAGGAGAGAATGCTGAGGATAGCTGTGCAGTTGCAGAATTAAAATGGCACTTGTTGCCTTTCCTTAAATAAGGCTTGCTTTTCAGGTGTTTAAATGTATCTGTCATGGCTAGATCAGCTGGGGCTAAGTCAGGTAACCATACTGTATTTTACATCTCTTTTTCTAAGAAGATTTTTATCTTTTTTTTTGAGGTGGGGTCTTACATTGTGCTTTGTCTATTTATTATAAAATGCTTCAAATTACACACTACTGCACAGTGCTGGGTTATAAGTTAAGCATTTTCCTCTTCTTCACCCCACTCCCAAATATTTTGCCAGCAGTCACTACGAAGTTAAGCTTTTTGACAATACCCAGTCACACCACATCAATGAGGAAAATTTAGCTTGGACTTGAAACTTCTACCACCCACAGACGTTGTACCACCCACAGACGTGTTGCTATAACCTTGTCTTCTTCCTTTATTTTCCTTCCCCCTTTCTCTCATTATGCATTGAGAGCCCTCCACGAGACGGGCTCCCTGCTAGCCCCTGTGCCCTGCAGTCCTGCCCCCTTGCTTGTCCCCACTGGGAGGTCTGCGAGAAAGTGTTTTTCCCCTGCCAAGCCATTTTCTGTGGGAAGCAACATACACAGGGAATGAGTGGGACTGGAATCACGCTTATCTGGTTCCCGACCTAAAATTCAGTTGAGACCTGCTAGATATGTTCACCCCAACCTGACAACTGGGAAGTGCACATGGGGTCTACTGCTTCAAGATAGCCAAAAATGTTGTCAAGAGCCTATTTTAAGACACTCTGCAATAGATTTGTTGTTGAATTGAAGCATTTAACAGTTGCCGATCCCTCACAATTCAAATAGCAAACGATATGGTAGGTAACACGTCCTTGCACAAAGCTTTAAATGCTTCCATATGAAAAGTGCTCAGGTTGAGGAAGTACAAAACGGAGGAAATTCTGAGAAAAAAAACTGAGAAGTGGACGTGTAGAAAACGTGAGACCACAAATTATATGCTAATATTACAGCTGGTGAAACAATGACCAAGGCAAACTCTAGTAATTGTCCACAACAATCTGAGAGTAAACAGGCAAGTGACAGAGAGAGAGGGAGAAATTATTTAGCCTGGCAGTCAACAGCGACTTGGGGTTGTGGTGCCACAAATAAAAAAGAACTGCCAGAGCCCCCGCAGTGTGTACACGCTCAGTCACGCAGAAATCGCCTCTCTGGGTCAACCGCTCGAAGGAGAGATCTCCCGTTGTGCAGGGACAGCTGCTGCACCAACACAAGGGAGATGCAGGAGCCACAGCCACTGAGGCTCCACACCGCGTCTTTGCCTCCCAGATGAGATTGGGAAAGTACAGCCCATTGTTCTCGGGTCTTTAGACATTGCTTTACCCCGTTGCCTCATTTCCATAATGCTCCCTGGCCTCCCAGCAGCCCAAATTGATTTGATGAATACAGTTTTGTGCGTTTAGGATTCATTATTCCCCATGTCCCATCCTCTCAGTTTAGTACTAGATAATCTCAGTCCCTATGCAGAAAGATCCTGCTGGAGCCTTAATTAAAAACTATGGGCAGAAAATAAAAGCATTTTTATTTGCTTTTCTGTGTGCCAGCCACATACCACTGTTGCCTGCTCTTCTGTTTCAGCTGAAACCAAACAGGGAGGAAGGTTTTACAGCCTGGAGCTCTGGGATAGGCAATAGCATGACTTGGGAGAACGTGGATCTTTTGCATCTAGAAAACCAGAACCCATGAAAAACACAAAATTCAGAGTGGAGAGAGAATAAGAGAGTGAAAAAGTTTTTCCTTCTCCACCCTCCTATCCCTAAGCATGTCTACGTTTCTCTGAGTTATCACGGCAGCTGCAATATTTGACGCAAAAGCGTTACTGCGCTTCTCTTCAGAAGCTCTTTGACACATTTGTCAAGTGGTTACTTAGATGTTTTTCAAAGGCTTGACTCAGCCTTCACTTTGCAGGCTCTTGGTAGTCCATGGGAGAGTGAGGAATCACAGAGAGGAGTCACAAAAAAAAGTACAGTCTCTTCTGGGAACATTTGCTTCATGTCGAAGCTGAGGTACTGCATGCCTATATAAGGTAACCTTGATTTTTTGATGTCCCAGAAAAGTTGTGGAATTATAAAAGTGATAGAGTTAGAGGATACAACCAAATATTTGGTGGTATTCGCCATCTTCTTGCTAGCACAGGCCATCTTATGCCAACAGACCTTCAGTTTGTTTTATTTAATCCAAAGATGGGAATTCCCCTTCACCTGGGGACTCTTCATAGATTGTGCCTTTAAGATTTTTTTGTTTGCCATTAAATTTCTATATTTTTCTTTCTCTTCCTTAGCATCCTCTTCCCAAACTGATACCAGGCTAATAATTCCTTGAACTCTATTCAAGTCTGGCACCACTATCATCATTCACCCCTACCAGTACCGTGATTCAGAAGACATCTTGTCAACATCAGTGATGCCTTTTGGTGGGTACAACCTTTGTTCAGCAGTACATCAGATTTAAGACCTCACAGTCTCTCATATAAAGACTTGCAGGTGCTCCTTCAGAGTCAGCAAGAATTATATATTTAGTTCCTTCTAATAAGTCACTTGCTATAGCTCATTAATCACTGTTATTACCCTCTCAATGCATTTGGTGAACGTAGCAATATGGCATTTGAGTACTTCTGGAAATAAGACAGCTCATTAAATGAAGCAGTGTCTAAAACCACTTTTATTCTGCTATTCATTAACAACTCCACAAGTAGGTTTTAGTTCACAAGAATTTTTGCAGAATTCAGCAGGACTGTAAATATTTGTGTAAATAAATTATTATATTCAAAATAACATTCCAAATAGGAGGTCATATTTGCAGAAAAGATTTTTCTGACTGTTATGTGCTTTTGTGGCTACTTAATCTATTCAAGGAATACACTAAATATTCTCTAAGTTTATTAGTCTTGCCATTTAAACAGAGGCATGTAAGAAATGCTTTTCCAAGCAAGTAACATAAAATTTGTGTATCCAAATTATTTTTGCAATAATTTCAAATGATGCACAAATTAATAAAAATCTTAATTAAAAAACGCATACTAAGTCACTAGAGCTTTAGATAGGTCATGTTACTACTTTTATTAACTTGTTTTTCAGTTTTTCATGTAAAAGTGTATTTACTCTGGGTGAATTACCTTCTGGACAGATACAGAAGAAATTCTGTCCCTTCCCTACTCAGGAATGTTTTTTCTCAGTAGGTGACAGTAAATATGCATACATAATTGAGTACTGCAACTCTCTATTAAAATTTGGCCCCACTGTCAGGTGTTTGACACTAGTGTTTCCCTGGATTGTTCTTTCACAAGCACAGTGTGACCTTGATCCCATTTGTGCAAAGCATTCTCAGGCAGACCATGAACATCATCCACAGCCTCACTTTTCCTTTCCTCTCATGGGTTACTTTCAACCCTGATTAATTAGAGGTGGATTTATTAGAAAGGGTGAGGGGATCCTTGTAGGACCGTGTCCCTCTTCCCATGTTGAAACGACAACACATACTGTATTTTAGTCCAAAGCCATAATACAGGAGATGGGAAATAGGAGATATCAGGTTGCAGGGAAAGAGAGCCTCCTCTATTGCTAGCTTGTGATGAGCCCTGGCCACCTCACTGTTTTCAGGCTTTCAACATAGTCCTTACACTACACTCAACCTGAGACCAGTTGCTCCACTCTGTCTTTCGGGGGGAATATTTCAGTGACCGATGTCCAAATAGCTCTACACTCATTCTGGCTGTACCGAAGAGCCTTGGTGTTTAATGGGGTCTCATGCTGCCAAACCTAGGCTACTGACATTTTGTTTCTTTTGCCCTCACTCTTATTGTGTCTGCACTGTAGAACAACTTCAGTGAACAAAGGGATTCATTTGGCCTCATTATGGTAGGCTCAGATCTTTGTACTCTACCATAGATTCTTCCACTTTGGGGTGACTGTGCTCCTCCAGTAGCCCTGCCATTGCTGTTTGGGAAATGTTGTGGCATAAATCTGCTCCTCAAGGCATGTTGGTATAAGTACATCAGCTCTGCTACACAGGTACAGCAACAACAGAAAGAAAGAGGAGATAAATGAGATGATGGTTAAAAATTTCAGCAAATGACAAGAAAGCTACAATCTTAATTTAGGCTCAAAGATCTGAAAAGACAATTTCAGCAGTGGCAGCATCTTTTTCTGCATGTTCTATGCACAACATAGAGTAATAGAATCATTTAGGTTGGAAAAGACATTTAAGATCATTGAGTTCAACTGTAAACCTCACACTGCCAAGTCCACCAGTAAACCATGTCCCCAAGCACCACTTCTACAAATGATTTAAATACCTCCAGGGATGGTGACTCCACCATTCCCCTGGGTAGTGTGTTCATGTTCAGAGCTCTGCTGTCCTGCACCTAAGTAGATGTACTTCTGTACCACAGATTATGTGGTTCTTAAAATTACTATGAGGAGGAGAAAAAAAACCTGCTGGCCTGCAACACAGGGATGTTTTCTCCAGCCAAACATGCTTTTGAGATACAGTCACTAAATCCCACTTCCTCTCTCTGCCCTAGAGGAACTAGGCATCTGCCGTGGTGATGAGGAATTGCAAAACAACATTTCTGGGTAGGAAAGGACATGTATAGGTTAAACTGATGCTCGGATGGTGTCTCTCCTGCTCTGAGTACCCACTGCACCTCCTTTCTCCCTCCATGCTTTAGCACAAGAGGCACTACTGTGCTACACACCTTGCTGGAGCAGCTCACACAGCTCTGGTAACATTGACTAACCCCAAGTCATGATGCAGCCATCAACCTCCATAGGAAGGAGGGCTGACCATATAGCCATATTCCCTGGGTCCTGGACAGTTTTCCTCAGATTTCTCTACATCTGTCAGCAGTGTGGTTTATCTGTGGAAACATCTCACAGAGTCACCTGTTCCCTCTAGAACATACTGTGGCATTGGCTTGCTTTAATTCATCTTGATGTGCTAATGGCAGGTATCAAACTAGAATAACATTAAAATACCTTTAGCAGTAAAGACTACACTGGAAGCAATGTCCTTTGTCAAGGAAAGGCAACATTTGTGAAATTGAAAAACTTGGGATTTTGGTCTAAAATAGTTGTTCTGATTGTATGAATGCCAAGTCACCTCTTACAAGAGTCATGTGCAGATCATTTAAATCCACTGCTAACTTGCATTGATATTCCATTCAAAGAGTTTCTATATACCAGATGTTATTCCACAGTTACTATAGATATCTTACATGCTTCTTACAGGGAGGAAGCATTCACTTAGACACCACTGTGGTAATTATTAGCAAATGTTCACTGGCAAAAGGTAATTAGCAAGTAATTATTAGGAAATAGAGGCAATCAGGCCCTGCAAAAATTCCTCCACTGGGATCACAGACTGGAGAAAGGAGATGCAGAAAAACATATTTTTAGAAGCGTAAAAAAAAAAAAGAGTTTATTCACATAGAAAAATTATTCCATACACAAACTGAGCTTGCAAATATCTTTGAGCAGCCCCAACAGTAACCTCCCTCATTCCTAAAGATGGCTGTGCCCAGGGAATGTTATGATGAGCAGGTTTGTACTGTGTACCTTAAGACCAGCAATCAATCGACAAGGAAGAAAGCAGGCAGGGGCATACATAAGTAACCTTTGCTATTTCCATACAATTGTAAATGCAAAGCACTTAGGGACACCAGGGCTGGCATATACTACTCACTAAAACTGGAGGGAGACGACAAGAACGCAATCACAAAACTGATAGCTATTGTAAAAAAGCCATGGCAATTTTAGCTCTTCGTGGCTGAAAGGCTGGACTTGCGAAGTGAAGATACCTTACCAAGTAAGTAGATACTCATTCATCCTCAGGACAGGATAAACAAGGAACTCCTGTTTCCGAAACAGCCCCGTCACACGCAGAGCAGCTGACGGAACAAAGAACCACATTTGTACATGCTCAGAATGACACGGTGAATACACATTGCTGCTGGAGCCTGGCGCTGCTGGAGAGGTATTGCTCCACGTCCACAGAAATCATCCTCTCATCATGCCCTGTGGTGCATCCAGCCTCAATGCTACTGTTTTGGTTCAGAAGAGTGTACAAGGCAAGGATGCATATATTGCACGTGAAGTTGACAGATTGATTCACACTTTACTCAACATTAAAAGGCTGATGGCTGCTTTTCAGCCATGAAAGTGCAAGATCTCTTACTTTGCCACTTTACTATTATTCTACTTTCACCCATGCCAGATACCTTTTCTGATGCCAAATTACCCAGTTCCCACTCAGTATACCAGCAAGACTCCAGGCTGGTTTTCTCTTTATGAAACAGAAAAGTTATCTCTTGGTTGGGGCAGCTGGGACATAGTTGTCAGTTTCTTTTCATTAGCAGCAGCCCCCAGCTGGGTGTCTGGAGTTCACAGACACTGGGGGAGAATCATGTTTGCTTGAATTTTAAAAGCAGGTTGCTTGCTGGGAATGAATACCCTGCAACAGTTGCTCAACTTTGCCTCTCTGAAAGCAAAAGTAATCCCAGAGGCTGCTAAAAGCAGAAGAGAAATCAAACTGTTCCTTGCTCATCAGTTCAGTATCTGGTTAGTGCTTGGGAGTTTTACTTTTACTGCAAAATAACCTGCACATTTAAATATTTTAAAAAAGATGAATATCCAGAACAAAATCAAAGCTAAGGAGAAGCCCCAAATTCTCATTGCTTGAAAATCAGTGCCCATTGCCACGAATTCCTTGTGAAGTAAATGCTTATGCAGCTCTAGCAGCTTCAGGATTTGCACGAGCTTTGGATGAGAATCTATCACTGGGTGCTTTAAAGTTAAGATCATACATGATGTTCTGTTTGCCACATGTCAAATGAGCAACCTTTGCTTAATTCATAGTCCAAAGATCAGGATTTGTGCAGTGGCACTTCTGACAGGGACAAAAAATTTTGCTAAATTTCTTCTAGCAGGGGCTTGCAGCTGTGTCTATGACAAGAGTTTTAAGAATTTCCCTCCTCAATCTCAATTAGCAAATTACTTGGAGGAGTCCTTTTCTTACTGGTCTTTCAAGTAAACTTCCCATTGCTAAACTAAGCCTGTCATCTGTGCCAGATGAAGGCAGTTCCCTTCTGGGACCTCAGGCTGCCCTTAGCACAAGGCTCCACTCTTCTTCATTTTGGCCTCACTTTGAAATAAGCCTGGTTTCCATATTGTCCACACAGGAATAGTGTGTCAGGAATCCTGGTAGAGACCACTTCAGACTTCTTTATTTTCTTTATTTTAGGTTGTTGGCATTTTTTTGCTTAGACCAACAAAAATAGCTTGGGCTAGATAGGTTGTTATTTCACTCCCATTTCTTAGAAGTCTGACCACCCAGCTAAAGTTGTGAGCATCACTGAGTTCTTAAATCTAGGCTGCATCTTCCACATAACACACCCTTCATAATGACTGAGAAATTTCTGCCTGTTCAATACTTCCTGTGCAATGAGTTTTGCTAATACACTGAAGTAACCATCGCTCAAAAGTATAATCAGTCTCTGAGCTTAAATAGCTAGCTCTAAACCCTTGAAAAACAAACAAGTGTCTTTTGCAAAAGATCATTTACATATAAACCAAACTAACCTAAAAACACACAAAACTACTTTTCTGTCTAAAAATAATAAGTCTCATGATAAAATACCTAAGAATATGAAGAGGGGGACATGGTGAATGTTAATGGGCTGCCATTCTTCTCACAGCTCAGAGCATGCATGGCAAACTGTAGACTTGGTCCAACTAACCTGTGCTAAATATGATTCATACTAATGGTGTGCAACTGCTTTCAGTGCAACTGTTCTTAAATCCCAGAGTAAAATTTTCTCCTGCTGCTCTTGCATTCTTCACACTTGTGCTAGGTCATCTGGGACAGTTATTTGGTCCTTCCCAGTTCTAGTGAACCAGCATCCAGGTCACAACCAGGCAATAACTACAAATTTTGCTGGTGGTTTCAAAGCATTAGCCAATGGAAATAGGGACTTAGCAAGATGACAGACATAATCAGAAGTAGATAGGCAATATTACTGTTCAGGATCTTTAGGGTAGGAGAGAGGTGAACCCCAAAGTTTAAGTAGCTTTTAGCCCCAGCCTGCAGTGCACATTTTAGCCCTATGTTGTTTTTTTCTCAAGTGTTTATATTACAGAGTAAAAGCATCTCCCTTTAGCTATATGAAATAAGACTATTAAGAAATGTAATCTCACTCCACCTTCCCCCAAGGCCTTCCAGGATTCTTTGTGAAGCAAAACTGCTCTGTTCCCACACCAAACTTCTTGAGTTCCAGGTGTGTATTTGGAGATGTGCTTGGCCTGCAGAAAGGTTTCTTTTCTTTTTCTAAACCAGGGTCACGTTCTATTAAAAACTCAGGCAGTCTGATTACTATGTGCGTGTATTTTGCTGTTTTTCTCTCTCCAGTTAGGCTCCTGGTATGTGCTCATGTGTCTGTTCATGGCCACAAGTTCAGAGTAGATTTCAAACCAATCTTGTTGTTTAAAAGTCCCAGCCCTCAGTCCACCTCCACAGAACATGGCTATAGGTTATTGAATTCCAATGGCTAGAAAGTGGTAGCAATGCAAAGACTGTCAGCTTTAGTTGAGTTTGGTGCTGACACAGCAGAAAATCCAGTTCACTGGCTCATAGCTGAAAAACAAAGATGTTTTATAAGAATAAGCAGGCTGACTACTTTGTTTTGGGGCCTTAAGTAACTTCGGCAGGAAAAGTAGCAGCTCTCATTTGACTCTTGAACATGATCCTGTAATTATCAATATCAGAAATATACACCACCAGTCAGGTGTGATTTGGAGATAGCCTGGGCATAAAATGGCATTTCTGTGAATTAGACATGGTTCCCAGCAAGGTGTTAATCTCATTCTTTTGGCTCTATGTTCATGCCATTCCAGCTGTGAGGGCAGAAATTCTCAGGGGAAAATTAAGAGTAGCATGGACAAGTATATACCAGATGAGGTATAGCATTTTCTGGAACTATGTTAACCCTCCAGAAATGTTCACAGACATTTGAATCACAAAATGGTTGGGGTTGGAGGAAATGTCTCAAGGTCATCTAGTCCTTCTAGAGGTCATCTGGTCCAAATCAATTGAGTACATTTCTATCAGATCAGTTCTCTGCATCATGGACCCGCTGGATTTTTTGTGTGGTACTCAACAAAAGAGATCAACTCCCTGCATGACTGAACTACAGCCTTGCTGATCATTTTAAGAGTTCTAAATTCATCTTTTCTTTTTTTTCATTTTTTTAAAATATGATTAGATTACAAGGGAGTGGGAAAATCTGGCAATGTGGTCGAGAAGCTGTATCTTTATTACTGCATAAAAGAAGCCCAGGGACTCAACTCCCACCACCAAGCCAAGTCATAGTCCCCTCTGGAGCAGATGTCTCTTGCTGGAGAGTCACAAACCAAGGTTAGGCAGTGAGCCAGCAATGGGGCAGGGCACATGATTAGCATCCAGTCTTGTGTGTCTTCTGTCCTTCCCCTTTACTTAGCAATATAGAGCATGCTCATAAATACCTTTGTTTTTGTGGACTATGTGTGGGGTATAAACAGGCAAATACTGCTTTAAGGTACCTTGATAGTTCCCACAGTCTTTAGGACATCGGGCCACACATCCATTTCCAACATAAAACACATCATCTTGAAATGATCCACTTCATGATCCCTGAACTGCTCCAACAGCTGCAGATCACAGAATCACAGAATCACAGAATGATAGGGGTTGGAAGGGACCTCAAAGATCATCTAGTCCAGCCCCCCTGCCAGAGCAGGATCACCTACAATAGATCGCACAGGAATGCGTCCAGGCAGCTTTTGAATGTCTCCAAAGAAGGAGACTCCACAACCCCCCTGGGCAGCCTGTTCCAGTGCTCTGTCACCCTCACTGTGAAAAAGTTTTTTCTAATATTTTTATGGAATCTCCTATGTTCCAACTTGTACCCATTGCCCCTTGTCCTGTCATTGGATGTCACTGAAAAGAGCCTGGCTCCATCCTCCTGACAGTCACCCTTGACATATTTATAGACATTTATGAGGTCACCCCTCAGTCTCCTCTTCTCCAAGCTAAAGAGACCCAGCTCCTTCAGCCTTTCCTCATAAGGGAGATGTTCCACTCCCTTAATGCTCCAGCCGTACCTTTTGCGTCCTTACTTTTCCCCAGTTTTCACCGCGGACAAGAGGGTCACAACTCCAAAGTGCTTCCAATGTGAAAAGGAGCACTTCTTGACCAAACCCAGGCATTTAAAATATGGTACAAGTTGGGCAAGAACTTAATGAATGACCCTTAACTGATTTTCAAAAGGTGAAGTGGTGGTTACTCCATGGTCAGGAGATGAGCTACTGAGATCTTAAACCAGAAATGCAGCCTCCTACAGTGAGTTTTGCAAAGTTTTAGCATGAAAATACACAATCCTATATTTGGAATAGATTCTAAATGCACAGAAACTTCTCAGAAGCCAATCTGAGTTCTGCCAGTTTGAAGGCATTATTCAAAAGGCAAACAAATCTGAAAAAGATCTCTTGGGGTTTCTTTTAATTTTTTTCTTAAATGGTTTATCCATTTCCATACTTCTCATTTGCTGAGACCAGCAAGTGATCTGAAAAGTGCACCTGGCTCCAAGTCTGAGCTTCAGAACTGACTTTCCAGAAGACATGACTCCGAATTCACACACCGTTTCACAAGTACCTCATTTCTAAAACGTCAAATCTATGCTTTTTTGTACCTTCTTTGTATCAAGTTACTTACTTGTACAACAAATACCCTGAAAAGAAAGAGATTCAAGGTGACTCCAAATTTATCTTCAGCCTCCAAGAACAGAGATGTGTAGGAGGGATCCAATAAAGAACTGTACGTACTACCTTCTATTTCACAGTTGAAATCAAGAGGAAGGATCACTAAATCCTCTACAACACATGGCATATAAAATCTTACCTCCCTTAAAATACACAGAGATGTTCATGGAGCTTACCTGCAGAGCCTGAGAAATGATTAAACCAAGCAAGCTGACTCAGTGTTTTCTAGCTATATGAATTCTGTTCTACTGTGTTGTTCTCCACAATAGTGGTACAAAACAAAAGCAAAGCTTGCTTTGGCAAGGAGCTAATGCATCCAGGAAGGATGTCTTTTGCATCCAAGCATTTTAGAGTTGGTTTTAAAGCATTGCAATGAAATTCTGCATGCTTCTGCCACAACATGCTTGTCCCAGTAAATGCCACGTCATTCAGCAGCAGCACATCACTATGAATCTGTTTCTGTGGTGCCATGGCCCTCTGAGGGTGTACATTCTCCTGGAAGTTGGGGGGACACTTGATGGTATTCACCATGCTTCAGATGTTCGAGTCACCCGGAGCCTTGAGGATACAAACAGGAGATACTCTTCATATGAGGAAATACTGACGGAAGAAACGCTCCTACAGTTTTTGCTGAAGAGTATGTCCCATCATGGATGCCTCATTTTGAAACAAGATGATTTTATTATAACTGTTCTCATTGATTATGAATAGTTACTCTGCTCTGGTCACAACCAGTGCAGAATGAGTGAAAACCAACCTTATTCCAAAGACAAGTTTCCACTCAGTTTTATGGCTACCTTTCAAATTGAAACACATAGTGGAGATTAGTTCCCCAGGAAGGACAAGCCCAGATTTTACATGACAGCCTGGCTGTGGGAAAGGCCCCATCTTCAATGCTCCTGGGGCACTGAAGCAAACCAGATGTTTGCCACGGGGACAGCTCCTGGCCAGGTGGAAGAGGAGCTGATGATGTGCCAGCTTGCTCTTGCCCCTTCCAATCCGGAGTAAAGTACTATGGTTTCCGGGCTTGATAAGCAGGAAAACGCTAGGTGCTCCACCTCCTCCTGCCTTGCTCTTCCCAGCATGGTCAAGGTGAGCCTTGGGGGTAAAGAGGTGATTCAGACCCTTCTAGTCAACTGACTCTAGGCAATTCACAGAAAAATGGGAAAAAACATTAAATCTGTCACCTATATCCCAAAAGCACATGATGACATTGACGAAAAACGATCAGTGGATACTTATTTCAGGACACAGAAAGCACGTCATGCCTTTGGTGAAGTGTCATTTAAGAAGAAAAAAATCGAGATTTCACTTTCTGTCCATAACATGAGTGGCAGCTCTGTAATGTGCAGCCAGCTTTCCCATATATTTAGAAATAAAAAAAAATCTTCTTATGGTAAGTAGTACAAAATACAGACAACTCTCAGGCTAAATTGTGTCTGCCTGAAGAGGAGAGATATTACGATGCAGCACAAAAGATTTATTACATGGTGGCTTTTTTCCTGAAATTAACAGCTGTCTTTTGTTTTAATCACTGTGTATAGAAGGGAAATAAAGTTGTAAGACATTGAGCACTTCTAGCTTTTAAGGGCACTCCACATTGCCAAGGAAAAAGCCTAAAGTTTGCGTAACAGCAAAAACCAGAGCAGCCTTAATTTTGCAAGTATGTAGTAATTTTGCCGTAGCTGAAAATTCTGAAAGGAAGCTTCCTCTCATTTCCAGCACAAATCACTTGTTTGTGTGACTTTTTGGCACACAAATGCAAGGAGAAATAGCAAGGTACTTTTCAGCTAGCAGGCATCCATTTCCTCCTCTGAGGCAGCAATAATCATGGCTGAAATCCATCTTTAAAAACAGGAAGCTTTATCACTATGATTTTCTAGCAACCTCGCCCTTTCTTGTGAACCCGACCCTGGCTACAAATCATCTGCTTTGATTCAAGCACAACTATTATAAGACTGAAGCGTAGGTATTTCCTATTTTGCTTTAAAGCACATACAGCATGTGCTTAGAAGCAGCCCTGAGCAGGAGCACTGCTTACTAGAGCTTTACGCAGGAGACCTGCGTGTTTATTTGTTTATGTTTTATTTCTGCAGAACGGAGGGAATGAAGTGAGATCTCTTGTGCTGGGAAAATATTATCTGAGAGGAAAGCAGAAGGAAAGTGCTGAGTATGAATTTGCAGGGACCACAGCACAGATGATGTTTTTTGATGTTTAAGGAACAAGTAAATGCCACTTCTGGCAGTACTTACCAAAAGGGCCTCTCTACATAGGAGCATAGCAGACTCACTGCTGCAGTGATGTTTTCAGATACATTTAATCCTTTCTCAGGTGGATCCTGTACAGCACATACAGGGTTGGGCACATATACACCTGGCTGTGCTGGCTGTTTGCTCCTCAGGAGAAGAATCACCAGCCAAGACCACTGCCCACTCAGCAACACCCAGCAGTGTGGCAGGCCTGATCTCGCTGGGGACAGCCAATGAAACTGCCAGCCCCACTCTGTGTTTCTGCAGCAGCAACGTCCTCTGAGATGCCCCAGGCACTGGGCATTTCATGGGAGAAAATCCCTCCACTCCCCACTCCACAGGCAAGCTGGTGCCCATCTGCTCTGACCCTGGGCTATGTTAGCCTGGGAAACAACTGTCATCGCTTTTGTCTCAGGCTTTTGGCTTTTGCTGGCTGTGAAGTAATCCTGGAGTGATGATGGTAGAGGAAGTGACATTGTCTGGGATGCATAAGACTGCTAAGACTGCTTTGTCCCCAGGAGGACTTGCTAAATGCCCATCTAAACCAACCCAGGGATCAGGCATTTAGATGGCTAACAAGAAGAGACAAGAAGAAATATTTTGGAAAGGACAACAGACCAGGTCATTGTAGGCTTACAGTCATCTTCAGCTCCAGTAGAGAGCAGAGTACCTCACGCTACTTATTGCAGAAGTTTTACTGCTTTCCTCAAGCAGGCTGGGGACAGGTAATGGACACGGTCTGAGACGTTAGTCTCCATGCCTTGTACATTTGGATAACCCTAAAAGCCTTGTTTATTCTAGGATCTTTCCCCTCTCTGTCTCCTACCCCCAGCAGAGTGGCCATCCAGAGAAGCATCATGCAGGGATACAAGGGTCCAAATGCACCAGCACCACGCAGGGTATATGCATCGACTGAGTTACATTGAGGCCAATGTAACTCACCCAAAGGTGAGGGGCCCTGGTTTCCCATTCCAGTATTGGTGGCACCCTCCTTATGGCATTGTCTGCTCTGTGTCATTGTGTCTTTGTGGCATGTCTGCTCTGCACAGCTATTGGCTGAGTTAATTGCAGAGCCAGAAGCCAGGGGTGTGCTGGAAGTAACTGGTCTACCTTAGTAAAAACTGCTGTTAAAATCACAGCCAGTTCCTGAAAGACCTGATAAGACATCCTCCAGCAAGTTCCACTCTTGGTGGCAGCTGCCTGTATTGCCTCCAGTGCTCAGGTCCTCCTTCCCCTCCTGCTGCCTGTGGTCCCTGGGCCCCTGCCCTTCACTAGCACCCATGGAGAAGTCCCCTCAGCATGTCCAGCAAAGGGGCACAGGGGTGCTAACCAGCCAGGCTGCTCCTGGTGCCTTCCCGAGCATCTTCACAGAGCCCTGCATCATGTGGGCTCATTCAGGTCCCTCAGGTGCCCCAGCATGCTCAGAAGAGTCTGGGGAGCTGCTGAGGAAGTGATGAGGGCTGGCCACAAATACATGTTGTGTCCTGGCTGTGAACTTGACAATCAGGAACTGCAAAAGACTTCTGTGGTGTAAGGCAGCATTTTTTGGCTTTTTATTCTCCGGGGTTTGTTTTGCTTTGGACACACCACAGATCACTGATAATAAATGAGAAAAGGGGAAAGGAGGATTTCTCATTTGCAAACAGAACACACTGTTTCCGGAGGAGGAGATTTTGCAAATCCTCTGCAAGCAGTGGAGAAGCTCACCACAGAAAATGTACTAGGCTTTACACCCACAATACCTGTGTGATGATGCACAGCTGGCTGACAGGAAAAAGCTCTCTCAAGTTTTGTCTCTGCTTACTGTCACCAAGAGGTTTTGAACATGTCTATGTCACACCCCAGGAAGACGGTGTAACTGCATGATACAGGGCAGAAAGTGTTTCAGAGGGGAAAGGAAGAAAACAACTCTACAGACTGGGAAGGAAGCATGAGAACAAGCAAGCTGGGTCAAGAGTCTAAACTCTTTCCCCTGAATGTCTTCTCAGTCTGTGACCTCTCATTATTTATTATCACAAGAGAAATCTAAAGAGCGTACTCATTGATTCCTGAATAAATGCTAACCAGTAACATGAGCCATACTTACATACTTCACATTTTTACCAGTGTTTATGGGGCCTGAGCACTCTGCTAACACATCTGAAACAACTGTGAAAAGCTAGTACAGCTGAAACACTGCTTACTGCAACAGATCAATCAAGACAGACCAGGCCAAATGTTGCTTGATATTGTTTTTTATATTTCTGCGTACTATAACTTTCATGGATGTAGCACCCAGCAACCTCACATGTGGTTTCTGCTACATGTGGCTCCAAACAGAGAGCTTACTAAAGGCTTTTCCTGGTCCCATTAAGTAGAAGCTGTGCAGAACACGAACATGGATGATAAGTAAGAGAGCAAATGAGGCAACACTGATCAGCACAGCAAGCTGAAGGTATCACTTCCATGTTGCAGTTCAGATTTTCACATGCAACATAGCAAAAAACATTTTAAAGGGCATGTTCAAAGAGCTGAATGATAGCCTGCTACTAGAGAGCAATGAACTCTGTAGTGAATGCATCCCAACTCTGAGAGAAGGCATGGGGGAAGAGCTGGTGGGCCTGAGATAGATCAGATGGGGCTCTCGTAGCGATGTGAAGCACTTGCTTACGTAGTCACATCAGGGTGCAAGTGGTGGGACATAGAAAAAGTCCTGTGCCAGGAAAAAGGCAGCCCATGGTAAAATCTGATAAGGGAGGAGGAAGAAGGGGCTGCAGGGGCTGTGCCCCTAAAGCAGAAGGGTAGGGCAGCTGGTGACGGTTTGAGAGGGAGAAGCAACAAGGGACAAACAGCCTCTTTCCTCCCCAGGGATGATTAAGATCTGAACTGATTTATACTGACTGCAGCTATTGCTGTCTCCCTTATCCCACTTCTTGCAATATAACACCCTTCTCTCACCCGAGCCATCACTCTGCTCTTATTGATCATGATTTTGCATAAGGAACAGTCTGATTTTGCTTCCCACCCACACGCACTTGTCAGGCTTTTTGTGTATAACAGTCATTCTCAAGTCCTTGGGCATCAAATTTCTTGCTCTGAAATCTTCACAACCACCCTTGACAATATTATGCTACCTTCCTAGCCTTCAAAGCACTCAGGAAAGTTGTATGTACAGCTAGCTTTATTGTAGCTACTGCAGAAATTTGAGCTTTGCATGTGGTATGAATCTTACATCTCAGCAAAGTTTTCCACTTCCTCATGCAACAGATTTGCATGCACAAATCCTGCCTTTGCACATCAGATGCTGTACATATGTCAGTCAGACACACACACAATTGCAATTCTGTTTGAGAAGCAGGATCCAAGGAAACAGTGTTAGTGGCAATCCCCTGCATTGCTGTTCTTGCATATCCTTGGCTGTTTGCATCCCTGACAATTGTCCTGCTCCTAATACCATCTGTCTTTTATAAAAGAAAAGAACCATCCTTCTCTCTCTTTTTCTGAGGCCAAGACTTGGGCTACACAGACTTCAACCCAGGAAACCCAAGAAGGATTTGCTTTTTTAAAGCAGCATTAACAGGTAGTGTGTAGGCAATTAAAACATTATCACAGTGTTTAAGATAGGTTAGTGAGTTGCATAAAGGGAGTAGACAAGAAAGAGGTAAAAAATATACTGTTCCATTCATTTTCTGAGCAAGCCTAGAACTGTATTCCAAGCTTTTTAAGCAAATGAAGTAGTTACTGACTTTATGAGGACACTCAAAACTAAATAACACTTGAAATTCTGCCTGTAACACAGCCGCTGTGGACTCACGAAGAGAAGCTGTTCATTAAGAGATCACCATTGCTGAGAATAGTGATCTCCCTGCATTCTCTGGGTGCCCTGCTTCCCAATGGAACAGGGAAACAAGTAAAATATTCACTGTACTAAAGGAAGGGGTTAGTTTAGCACCCTGCAGTCAGAGTGTTGGCACAAAGGAGGGGAGAAAAGGAAGAAGAGTGGATCCCCCTTCCAGCATCGTCTGGCTGTAACATGGATTTGCACCCTGCAGTCTTGCCCACCCCTGCTTCTTTGTTTCCTTCGGATTGTACAATCCATTTAAACCGATTAACTAATGGGATACAAATTCACAGTGTATCCTTGTAATAATCAAGCCTGTATTAAAGAAAAACATTTTAAATTCCTTCTATCACCATCTTTGGCAAAGTGAGCTTGACTCCAGCTCAGCCTGGTACCCTGGTCCCCTGTGCCATGCATCCCTGCTGCTGGCATCGGCACAGTCCCCATGGGGGTGCTTCTGCAGTGGGGACCTGATGTAACTTTTGTGACCCCAACCTCAGCTTGCCATGCCAACACACAAGTGGAAGGTGCTAAACAATGCCTGAGCTTTCCTCATGTTCTTTGCCCCTTCATCCTACAGCCATCAAAGAGGAAAGGAGTCCCAAAGACAGTGGGAGAAAGAATGGAAACAAAGGCAGATGGATTTTCCCTAGTCCATCTCAAATTTATTCTACACTCCTCACTTCAAGAACTGGTCTATCTCATATTCCCTCAGCACTCTGACTTGATTTCTGGTTTTGATTGAAAATAACCATAACGGAAAGGAAATTAAGATGGCTACTATTTTTTTTCTCTTTTTCCCTTTAAGAAGCCAAAATCAATGAAAAGAAGAGTTAATGTCAGGAATTTTCCCAGATGAGTTTTCTTTTGATGTCCTAGTGCAGTCTATATTTATTAGTGATATTTAATGCCTCTTCTCAGTTTACTGATTTTTATGTTTTTTAAATTTATACAAGTGTGATGAAGGGATGCTAGTGTTAGAGTTGTGTTTCAGTCATCTAGATTATCATGGCAAGGTTTCCAGCAGTCTGGATAGGAAGGAAATAGAAGCTTTAATGACATCAAAGCATGGGTGGCTGACACCAACACATGACTTCTCAATTTACAGCAACAGGTGAAAGATGCATTTCTGCTTTGGAAGAAGCATTTCTTGTTTCAAATGATGAGAGAGGACACAAGTGCATGTTGTTTCTTTCAGAAAAACTTTTACTCTCACATTATCAAGAGGAGAGATGTAACCTCCGCAGACTCACTTCTAAGCACTAAGGAAACAGTCAAGTTTCAGAGTATTGGCATCATTTTTTGAACTAAAATTTGCTTGATATTTTTATCCCTCCAAACATTTTTTAGCATCCAAATTTGCTTTAGGTAGTTTCCCCAGGCAGTTATGTAAAGAAAGCAGTTCAGTACTATTAATTTGTCTTTATCTTGCTTCATGCTGTGCCTGGTGGCAGGGTGTTGTTCTTCAGTTTCCCATGCTTTTTCATGAAAAATGAGAACATTGAATCCTTTGCTGGACGGTTCTGCATTTGTGTTTGTTTTTGCAGATTAAAATCCTGGTTTAGCACAGTGTTAGCTTTGGACCTGGCAGCTAGTGTTAGCATGGTGTAGGTTTGGCTGCTACATTTCTCCAGGTAAAGCACAGCTGGCAAGCCATAGACCTTCATACCCAAACCAGCCTTTTCTACAGCACAGCAACCAGAAAAACATTCAGGGATTAAGTTCATCCACCAGGTTTGTTGTGGTGGTTGAGTGCATAACATTGTTCAGTGTTCAAGAAGGGTGAGGATCCCTGAGTGCCTGTAGTGGAGGGTAGTAGCAGCAATATTTTAAGAAGAGCAGAGGGGAAGCACACACTGAATGAGAAGAAGAGGAGAAAACAAGTGGAGTAAAGAGTATGAGGGAGAGGAAAGAAACGCATAAGCAGTCAGAGCAAGGCAGAGAAATAAGTAAAACACAGCAGTGCATTGGAGACCTGAAAGCAGAAATGGAAGTGAAAGAGGGGGTGTTTCGGCGGGCCAGTGCTGCTTGGCCATACCGCACTCAGGCCCTGTGTGATTCCCCGGCACAAGCCCGAAGGAGCCACCTCTCTCCTGACTGCTGCTTAGGGATACCATTGCACCAACCAGCCACCAAAACAGTCCTGGCCTGCTCAGGGGTCAGGAAGACCCTCAGCCAAGCAGAGCAGTAGTAAGTGAGGCCCTCTGGAAGGTGAGGTTACCACAAAACAAGGTTGGAAATCCCTCCTGGCTAAGAGAAATAGCCATGAGTCAAAAGACTCAAAATCTCAAAGCTTCCCATCATGGCTGTTATTTGTGTTACTCATGATCCGTTTTCATGGTGAAGTAGCTTCATGTATGGCTGCCCTAGCTGGCTGAAGCTAAGAAAAAAAAGAAACAAACACAGGTTAGCACTTCCCCAGGGTCAGTAGCCTCCCAGTAAGTAGCCAGCTTACTGGGAGGGAGGATCCTTGTGAAGTCACGGTCATTTGCTATTTTCATTCTGCCATGTCAGCCTTTTCTATTGTCTGTGTCAAGTAAAAAAGTCAATTGCCTGAAACAAGCTCCAGTTGATCTGAAGTCTGAATTAGCCCTACCAAAACCCTAATGACTCATTCCCATATTTTCCCTATTTGTTCACTGGTCAATAAAAGTTCCCTCTGGTTTGTCAAATTTTTAGAATTTTCAGTCCTGGGGCTGTAAGTTTGGAGGGATTTTTTTTTGTGGATGGTTTGACTTGCTCTTTTTTTTGTTTGTTTCCCTTTCATTCTATGTGGTTATGTAGAGTGGTAGGGCAGAGTGAACAGGAATGGTCTCCCCTGGCCCATGCACATTTTCACATTGAGTAGAGGTAACTTGGAAGGGTGAGCTCACTTCTGGGGCCCTGGCTATACATCTTAATATTCAGTTACTCTCATAGCTGTGGAAATTATGAGTGAGGCCAGTACTACTTATTCTGAAGTATTTGTCAAGTTGTGCTGTGTGAATCTGAAGGAATGGCCAGTCTGTATATCTTTAGAAATTATTATCTCTGAGAAGATTCAGCTCATTTCTTTAATTTCTGCTTTGGTTGTGGTCTGCCTTGTCTCCATGCCACCCCACTGGGCAGCCACACTTAGAGCAGAGCTTCCTTTTGAAAGATACTGGTGATTCATACTCTCCTACCATGACTCTCTATAGCCCTTCAAACACTTGCAGAATAAAACCCAAACCAGAAATAGGAAGTTCACACCAGATTGCTGGTGTTGTGGAACTGAAGTAATACTTTAATAAATTCACCATGCAGTCAGCTTATACACTCTCATTTTGTCCTCACAACAGGTTTGTTACAGCGCTTTTGTTATGCTTTTCGATATTCTTACACTGCTTCACAGGTTGGTAGCTTCATCTGTTAATGAAGGTACAGAGCAGGATGAAGCACCAAAGGTAAACACTAAACTTTTAATTCAATAATTCATTTAGTGGCAAGAGTTTGCCAAAGCTTGAAAAAAACACTTCTTGACTGAATCAAAGTCTTGATTTTTACAAGCCCAGATTTTAACCAGGGTGCTGATTTCTTCACTACCTATTCATTTGTGTTCATTGTAGGCTATATTTTTATAATTTATGCTAGACTAGTGTCTAAGCCTACCACAAAAATTCATTCCAAACCTACTTTTTACAGTGATCTTTCCAGGCAGATGCTCCACAGTGAAGCCAGTCCCTGGCAAACTCAACAAATGAGGATGAGCCAGGAGACAAAATGCTGAGAATCTCAGGCTTGAGCTGGAAGGCAGCCAGAGTGCACTCCGAAAGCAGGCAGTGAGGCTTCTGCCCTGAATGTAGGTCACCGCTCACTTACAGAAATTCACTGCTCATGTGAAGAGTGCCATGAAATTGTGCTTCAGGGAGAGGCGGCAAATGTGTAACGCTTTCTGTGAGGTAATTACAGCGGTGCAAGCGGGAAGGCTCCTGATTGCTTTGGCTTTCTCTACTCCATTTTTACCGCCTCTGCAGAAGCGAGGCATTTGAGTGTCTGACAGACACCACTAGAGAGATTCCTCATGGGCACATTTCACTTGGGAGCATAGTTGAAATGCAAAATTTCTTGACATAAATGAGGCATCTGTCTTTTGTTTTTTTAACAGATTATGCTTAAGAAGTTGTTCCAGGCTAAACTCTATAGTCAAAGTGAGGAGCTGCCTGTGAGCTGATCTCCCCATTGCCTGCAGATCCCTGCCCACATGCCTGCCCGCAGCAATTAATGGGGATCTTTCCTTACTTATGGGATAAAACACACACACATACAGATACATTTTGTGGAAAGTGGTAAGGCAGAGCGAACAGGAATGTGCTCACCTGTCTGACTTCTGATGGGCTCTACTGAGAACAACTGCAGAGCATGCTTACAGTTTGCATGGAACCACACAATTAAATAAGCTGGGTATTGTGCTCTGAAAACACAGAAGAAAGAATTAGTTTGTTTAAAATCAGAGCTGGCAAACCTTTCTTTGGTTGTCATTTCACTGAGTCGTCATACTCCTCAGAAGAACATTCTCTCTCTTGTATTTCTTTTAACCACAGGACAGTTCTCTGCTCAGTTCTCTGCCACTTCTCCATCCCTTGTTTTGGAGCTCCATCACCAGTCCCTTAATGCCCTGCTCTGCTAGCCACTGTCATCATACTGTGCCATCATCCTCCACCTTCAATGTACCTTAATGCATCTCAGGCATGATGATACAACAAAAATTTAACTGTTCAAAGAGAGGTCTCAAGAGAACTCATGCTAAAAGACTTGCACTGGTGCTTCAGTCTCACAGATTAACAAACCAAGGACTTTCATATTGGTGATCTGTTCTGAAAAGACAGCATTGCCTGTTGTTAATGATTCTGTTCCTGCCTTTCCATCTTCCATACAGAATATATTGTCCCTGTGCATTTACATAGAGTCTTGGTCCCCGCATGCATTCCTCTCTGTTACACTAAACCTTATGATAAAAATGGCTTTTCTGTCCATCATACCACTAAGAGTTTCACTTTCCAGAAACACACTCCTGACGAATAATGTAATTTGGCTGTATGATGCACACCAGCACAAAGATTAGCTCTTCACTGTAGTTTTGGGCCTGAATCAGAAGTTGCCCCATATCTGCGACAACACGTACTATGAAAAAAGAGCCTCCTAACCAGCAATAGAAGACAGGCTGTAAAAGGAAAGGATACTGCTTGGCAGACAAATGTAGGACATAAGATCCCGATCTCATACTGTCTCATTTCTGGCCTGATATCATGATTATTTCATCTTGCTGGGAAATACTGTGGTTAGGGAGATGGTGCATCTCAGTTCAGTCACTCTGAGCTAAGAGGAGAAACTCACGCATGTGAGCCAGATACATGCTTAATACAATTTTTAACACAACTGTCAGGACAAAATACTTTATTGGCCAATGACCGGTTCTGAAGAAATACATCTAGGATTTAGGGAGGATGTAGCTACCTACATCCTAAATAATACTGAAAAAAAACCACTGGCCCTAACTCCTAGGGATTTTTTTTCCTAATGCTGTTTTAAATTCCTCCACTCCTAGGGATGAGTCTCTGAGCATGCCTAGAAGTGCCTTGCTGCTAACCTGGTTGAACAGGTTGCCATTTGAGCTTGATTAGGATTCACAGATTGGAATACAAATTCTCCATTCTATCTATTAGCAGCCAAACAGACAAATTTTCCAGTTCCTCCTTGGCGTAATACAGCTAGTTACAGTGTTTCTGAAAATGGCCACCTTGTCATTGCAGGAGCCAGACACAGGCACAGTCCTTTCTGTAAGATAATAAATCCTGAATTGCAATTCTGTTTCTGGAAGGCAGTATCACTTGTGCCCCCTCAGGAAACAAATGACTCTAGCTAGAGTCTGGGCTCCAGCACTCTGTTCTGCAGCGACTTGGTAATTCACTTTTAACATCCCCCTGCCTGTGTTGCTGAGTTGTGGGACAGGTATGCTATGAACTCATGGGATGCTGAGAAACTTCATTCAGGTTTTGTGCAATGATGCACACAATGAACTGACAGTGGGACTTGTCTACAAAGCCTCTAGCTCCAAAACAAAATTCTCCACCTAGTTAGCACAGGAATAGCCCCAATAAATGATAATATCAGGAAGTGACTGTACTTTATTCAGACACCTATAGGAGAAGGGTATGATAATACGTGGTTATTGTGCTAAATTAATAAAACACCCCAAGACCCTCAGTGGAAAGAACTGATAGAATTTGAGTTCTCAGAAGGTAAATTATTTATGATCCACCCATCTGAATTATTTAGCCTCCATTAATTTCTATGTTCTAGAGAGAGATTTCTATTATGCAGCTCTAGTCATCTACCTAGTTAAAGGTGATTGTCTAAGGTCACTCGATAGTGGAAATATGGACAACTCCAGAGGATGAGTCACCCGTCCTACTTTAGATACCTTCCTTCACCTCTCCACACTGACCAGAGAAGAAGCTGAGATGCCTAGCTCAGACCTGGCACTCCATACAGGAAGATGAATGGGTGCATGATTAGGCAGAGCCATCCCCCAGCACAGAGCAGGTGCTCTCCTCCCCTCTGCCTGACACTGCCCAGCTTTCCTAGCACTCTGCCTAGTCTGAGAGGGTCACTTAATGAATCGCGTTGACAGCCAGGTGTTGAAAATCACCTCCCATCACACAGCTCTCACAGTTCCATCCTCTACCCCCATTGTTGCCATGGCTGGGGCATGTCAGAAACATGGTGGCCAAAGCAAAGCTGTCAGAAGGAGGAGAGGCATTGCTGCCCCAGCTGCAGCCCAGCCCACACTGCCTCCCCATGCTCCAGAGAATGGTCTCCACAAGGTACTTACAGGAAGGGCAGGAAGATAATGGGCACTCAGATGTCCTGAGTATGCAGATTTACATTTGGAGGTTATTACAAATAAAGATTATTTTAAGGAAAACAATTAATCAGGGCCTTTTTATGCATTTGCTGCAATAAGACACAAATGAAAAGAGTCACGAGTGCATACTGAATGTAAAGGTTAATCAAAGGCAGCTTCTTCTTTTGGCAGCTACATACTTCTGCTGGTCTTTGCCAGGAAACATTCCCTTCGTCGCTTCTCTTTTTTTTTTTTTTTTAATTTTTTAAATCCTGTATATGTCTAACCCCCTATTCTCAGGTTTTCTAAAAACTTATATCATACCCATTTTAAGTACCTAGAGAAGAAAATGGTGAACCTGTAACATTTCAAAGCTACTTTAACAAATGGGTTTTCAGCTTCAGTAGTTTTGACCGAGACTTTTCTATATGTATTATAAAAGGCACTGACTGACTCCTTGTTGCAGGCATTGAAGGTAATCCCTTTAAGAAAACCACCTGAGCTAGCAGAAAACCACAGAGCAGTCCCAGCCTATCAAGAAGCTGTAGAGGCCTGTTGATATATCTGTTCTGGGGACATTACCTCTTACACACTGCCCAGCTGGGAAGCATTAGGAACCAATTCAGCATTAAACAGTCGGTTGACAGCAGACTGCAGTGCAGGATAGTAGCACTGCCAGCTTTTGACAAGCCCATGCCAATTTAAAATGCTGTTTACTTGCTAACATTTACTTTGGAGAAACACAGATGTTGCCTGTGCTCTCATTCACCTGAGTAGATCACCTCACACAGCTTCAATCATAGCTAAGCCATCACAGATGCCCTGATGGCAGAAGTTGCAAAGGAAGCCTTAAACCAAAGCACCACAATTCAGCTGGATTACGTCCCTTCCCCTGCTGGAAGTGGAATGGATCTATCTGTGGGGGGTGAGGCTTGTAGGGCTTCCCAGACCTTCCAGCTGCTGTAAGCCAGTGCTAGCACAAGTCCAGGTGGTTATACTTGGTCCTTTGGTTCAGCAGCAGTGCTGACCTTGGCTCCACTATCTGCCATAAGCAGCACACTTCCCTTAAGTCATTAATTTTTAACTTTCTTCAGTCTGTGCCAGGAACTGAATTGCTGTAAAATAACTCATACCAAATTTGAAAAAGAGGCTGAGATAAACCAGGAAATCACCTTTCCTCATTTAAAGCATTTTACTCTCCAAGACCAAGTAGTAGGTACAGAAGGAATATTATCACATCCCACCATCTCGGTTCCTCTTTTCTACCTCCACATTGGTTCATTGGTTTCTTTCTCATCACAGAAAGTCTCTAATGGTTTTGTTCTCCATATTCTTTTGCCATTTCCAAACACAGCTCTCTGAATTTTTGTCTTGTTTAAATTTATCTTTCTCTACTCTTCCTGCAACTAGAAAGGTGTAAGGGGTAAATGAGGTGAATGAGAGTTTAACCCTACAACATAATTGTACTTTCCCAGTCTGGCCCTGTTTCTCAGCCTCAGAAGTTTCCCATTAAAACTTCCCCTTCAGACTCAAAATAAATGCAGGTAATGTGCCAAAAGTTGTACTAGAAAAAGGCAGATTTCTGAGTTTCTTCTGGCCTTATGAGGTAAAAACCTATTTTTGGCCTTGCTCTCAAGACCATGCTGTCTGCTTTCAAGTCTTCACCTGAAATAGGTTTCCATCTTGGTTCCTCATCTATGTTTAGACTATCTCTTTAAAAATTTCTAATTCATCTAACAAATTTACATGGAAGGTATGGATGAGATAAAAGCCTATGTAGGGTATTTTTCTTTGTCCATGCAAAGCAGCAGCCTTTATAATCTCATTGTTTTTTCTCCTCACTTACTGTGGCTTTAAAAGCAGTAGATACCATTGAAGCATGTTATCTACATCTTCATTATAAGCATTACTCATGCTGCCCCAAACATTCAAGGGAACTCAGTGGTGACATTAAGCTGGCTGCAGCACAGCAGAAGGTAAGGTCTTCTGCATCTGAGCTTAGTCACAAGACATGTCTGTCTGTTCTTGTGCCGCAGGGCTCTGCTCTTCTGACTAGCTGTGATCCATCCAGAGTCTCCAGGAAGGTATAAAATAACACTTTATTAACAGGATGGAAACATTTCCTACTGTGCCAAAACACACAAACACCCAATCCCTTGGCAGAGGCTGGCAATTTTGCTGGAAATCTTGATGATGACAACTTGCCATCCAGGTCAGGAAAAGGTAGATGGGTGGAGTAGCCCTGGGAAACCTGTATAAGATGTTGTTAATAACCTGCTTGGTGGATGGTTTCCATCTTCCAGGCAGTTCAATAATTACTTGTCACAGTACTTAAGCTGGAGAAGGTCAGGATTTCTTCTGATGAAATGAGATGGGTAGTCTGCAGAGAAATGCAGTTTCCTTGCAAACTGAACAGTTATTGAAGAGGATCAATTTTAGTTTAACTTTGATCAGGAAAGGTCTGTTAGATACAGAGAGGGAAATATCATCTAAGAATGATTTTGTTTTAGTGATGGAATACAATTCACATTGTGAATAAAATATTTCTTAATTTAAAAAAAAAAAGGAAAGGGGAGAAGAGTAAAAGGAGAGAAAGGAAGGGCAAAGATGTGATAAATGTTGGAGACCATGGCCTATTGCATATGAAATTTTTGTGCTGTTAAAGTTTGTGCTGTTCTGCTTAGGAATTTAGGTTCATATGACAAGCAGCGTTTCTCTGCTCAAACACAGCTTTTCAATGGAGTAAATACACCAGTAAACATCACAAGCTGTGCTCTAAAAGTCTTTCATTCTGCCAAATACTTAATTTCTTAGAGCATCTCCTAATATCTCTTTAGTGGACTCTAGCTAACCAATCTCCTGTGTAAACTGTCTCATTGGTGCTGTTAGATAAAGCACAGCCATTCAAGATGTCTCTCCACCAATATGATGATTCAAAACTACTTGTATGACTTATGTTCTGCCTGTCCCCACATATATTTTCTTTTTTTCCATGGCTGCATTTCCAGATTTTATCTTATTGCCACTTACCATAGTATTTGTTGTGTGGGTGTATTGCTAGTGAACAAAGCCTGATTAGATTTACTTTACAAATGCTGTGAGCTTAAACTACAGTAACCACTCTGAACATTATTATGCCTTATCAATGTGCAAATACTATTTCCTACCCACACACCTCTTGCAGAGCTGCAGGTCTGCAGACAGGCTTTGGCAGGGTTTTAGGCTGGAGTCTTTTTCTCCTGCTCAGCAAGTACAAAGGCCTACACAGAGGATTAGACATCCGTATATGTTTGGGAAGCTGAATCAATGGGTCCAAAAGGAATTCAGCCAATATTCTGAGTTTGTGTATATGTACAATCATGGTATATATCAGCAAAGAGCTTCTTTCTGTTTCTCATGCCTTCCCCACATCCACTGGCCACAGCTCAAGGGTACAGTAAGGTCACCTATAGCACATTAGAGGACTTGGAAACAACAGTATATCAGAGTCTATGTGTTTTGCTCTGGCAGAGCAGCCCATGAGAAGCTGGTACAAGATGACACCAGTCACAGGGACAGTTCAGAACTACCTTCCCATCAGAAGCCTCCCATCCTGTCCTTGCTTTTCTGCACCAACAGTCAGGCACCTCAGAGCCTGACTGTGCAGATGACTTTTAACAAAGCCCTTTAAAAATTAGCATGGCCATTTCCACCCAGGAACCACATGAGTGTTACTCAGGACATACATCGAATTATATAAGGTCTAGCTCTGGGAATACAGAGATGGTGATTTTCTTCAGCTAGTGGGGAATTTACCTTTTTTCTGTTCCGTTTCTATTACAATTTCTGTCATTACCTGACAAAAGAGACCTTTAATTCTAACAGATATCATGGAGGAACTAGGAATCCTTGTTCCTCATTACAGCGTTAGACTTAGCAGTCCTCAAGCTGTTATGAAACACTGCAGAAGGGTCACAACAGGAAGTACAACCATCAGTAGCAAGTACAATAAAGGCTTTCCTTCCTATTCTAAGATTTCAGAACTTCCTTATCCTCTAGCTCGAAATCCTCTTACAGCTATTACACTTATTTAAAGGATTTTTTTTTTCTTATTTCTGCCTGGGCCACTTTAAGGACCTACCACCTTCTCCCTCCTAAGGCATGCTCAATTTGCATGAGAAACAGGCAGAAGGAAAATAAAAGATGCAGCTTAATCAATCTTCAGAGGAGACCTTGAAGCCTCTGGTCAAAGGTCTGTGGACTGCATTAGGTACTCACTCCCCTGACTTCATTTGAGCTCCTGCCACAGGTCTGTGTCTCATTCCTCCAGCCTCATTTCTCTTTTTCTAATTAGACATGGTGCTGCCATTCAGGATGGAAAGTAATCTCACAGCCTATTTAATATGTACCTGTTGACTCCCGCACAACAATTTAATCAGAATTTGATAGGGTTTGGAGGCAATCTATCTGTTTAGAGGCCTAACAAATAAAAGCTGAGAAACTGCTCTCAAAACCAAGAAGAGGGATTATTTCCAAGTAGGTGCAAAGCCTGGGTCAGATCCTATTCATTTTATTTATATGAGCAGTCAAACTGTGAATGGAGTGACATGACTGAGCTAGGTAAGCAGGATCCAATCTATTATTTTCAGCCTCCTGAATACCCCTAGTTCTCATTCATCAGGAGTCCCAAGGACCTTTCTGACCACAGTCAGGCAACACAAGCGGCAAATTTAAGCACAGGATTATCTAAGCAGTTAAAGTTAGGGAGATGCTTAAATGCTTGCTGAGTTAAAGTTCAGAGTAGCTCTGGGGTTTTGGTCTTCCCTGTTCTCATTTGTGGATGCAGAGGCACAGAGGAAAGTCTTTGTGAAGACATGGCTGATTCTAGCTTTCACATAGATTAGTATGGTACAGTCCATAATTTTTTTGTTAGCTGGGGAGATTCTTGTGTGTGAGAACTTCCCGGGCTGCACAAACAGAACAAAAACCAGTGACCCTCACTACACGATTTTTTTTTCTCACCTTTAAGGTGGACCGTCTGCATGAGCTGAGATGTAAAAGGGATTGTTGCATAAATCCCAGGAGGATGGATGAGAAAGCAAGTTCCCGAGTACATCACGGCCAGGTACCACTGCTGCTGGCAGCAAAAGTGATGGCTACAGCCCCTGGCCAGGGCTATGGGCAGGGAAGGGAGCCCAGCAGCACAGGCAGCATTTGCTCATCGTACCAGAGCAGCATGCCTACCTTCACTCACACACCATGTGCTCAGCACCTTGTCTTAGCAGGCAGGTACACCATTGCTTGATCTTTTGGAGGAAAAAGATGCGGAAAACATAATGTTTGAGACAGGCTGAAGGAGATGCCTATTTTACTTTATGCTTAACACTCTGAGGAAATTAATACTTGACCCCACTCCACAGACAGCTGGCAGGTTGCAGGTCCCCTCCCTGTCCCTACCATGTACTTCCACCGTGCTCAGCTTTTGTTTCAGGGACCCATATCTGCTCCAGCTCAACAGCCCTCAGGACCTCGCATTGCGAAGTAACCTCTGCA
Organism: Eurystomus gularis; assembly: GCA_013400335.1. Classification (NCBI taxonomy): domain Eukaryota; kingdom Metazoa; phylum Chordata; class Aves; order Coraciiformes; family Coraciidae; genus Eurystomus; species Eurystomus gularis. The sequence continues at coordinate 48,016 of VZZY01005473.1, forward strand.
GCTCCAGGATTTTCTGACTGTCAGGGCCCAGGGCATGTTGATTTTTGCTTTAGCAGGCTCCTCGGGCAGGATGCAAAATGAAGCAAGGGACAGGGCAGCCAAATAATATTCTTATGAATTTGTCTGCTTGTCATTCTGATGAAAAAATAAACTTTTCAGTCTAAGCTGAAATAGAATGAATTAAGCCCAAGCTGCGTCGCTATTAGCATGTAAATGATACTCGTGGAGTCAGTGTGATGTTTACAGTAAATGATTATTGCAATACAGCATATTTTGCAGGTTCAAAAAAGACTAAATTTTTATTACAAAATACCGTTTTTATTACATAGGTATGTATTGTAGTGTAGTGTTGAGTGTATTCATTCAAAACATCTATAAAGCATTATTTTTTCCATCTTTTTTGTAGCCATACAAGGCTACATTTTAAAAGTTAGTCTGCAATAGCTCATCATCAGCAATTACTCCTAATAATATCGTTCAGGCACTGAACTATTCAGCTAGACATATGTAAGATAGGACACACCTCACCAAGGAATGAACTATGTTTTAAGGTCTTTCTTTTTTTCCTTTATGAAATCTCCTGTCTAGAGACACACTGAACTGATTTTGAACTCCTGAAAGAAGAGGCAGGTAAGGAAAGAACAAACAACATGGTGAATGAGCTGGTTAACAGGGCAATCCAGAGCAAGAGTTCAGGTCTCATGTCCTAAGGTACGCTGGTTTGCAGTTCATTTCTATAATCACTAGCTCTTCAAGTTGACAATGACTCTCACTATTTCTTTGTGTTTACAGCAAAAAAGCAATGTCGTTCTTTCCCAGTTTGTTAATACAGATTTTCAAACCGCTGTCTCCAGTCTGTGCCTGAAGTGTAGGTGCCCTGAAAGGGACTCAAGTGCTTTTTGTTCTAGTGTTCTTAATTGCATATAAGTTGTCAATTACAATGTGTGAGTTCATCTTATCTCATAAGCTATGCAGGACTGAGCCAGTTCAGTTCTTGTGCGATATATTTGAGAAAACCCCAAGAGCACTAGAAAGTATAAGTCAACGTTTGTTATGGGACTGTCCTCTATTTGAATTATTTAATTACAGACAAGCAGGCAGGCTAGATCACCAAGGCTGTGCCTAGCCTAATGCACCCTCACCCAGCCTCCCCTAAGGCAATGTGCAGGCACTCCAGCTGCTGCTTCCGCAAAACCCAAGCACAAGGTGTCCCAGCTGTGGTAACTCTTCCAGATCACCAGGCACCCAGATGACCAGGCACCCGGAGCTCAGTGTTGTCTGAGGCAGGATTCCACCACCACCCCATAGTCACAGGTAACAGGCAGGAGAGGTGTCATACAGCCCGATCCACAGGTCATTGTCTTCCTCATAAGCCATAAAAGCCTTTTCAGCATCCTAACTGAAATACAAGGGCCAGTCCTACAGATTTACACAGTAAATGAGAATTCACGTGTAAGCAAAGCCATTCTCGGTGCCTGTGTTAGCAGTGAGTTTATAAAGTGTTGATAGAGATTTCTCCCCTCTATTTGTTTAAAGTTTGTATTTTCCTTCTCCCAGTAGTCCCTCCTAATCCAATGGGGAAAATCAGTTTATGGCCCTAACCCAGGTCATTAGTTTAACCTTGAGCAAATCAGCAAGGCTTGTCAAAGTAGCTGTCAGCAGCGCCCACCCAACTGCTCATCTCCAACTGTGGCCAGCCTCTTAGGCTAAAGGCTTTCTTTTTGCTAAGCTAAATAAACCAACATCCATTAACCTCATCTCATTAGTTACTCCCAGTTCCTGTATCACCATTGCAGCTTTTCTCTGCTCCCATTTCATTTTAAGTTCTTTTAAAAATATATTTATATAAAGCAACTCTAATATTCTCCAGGTATTCATGCATATACCTTGTATAGTTGTACAAAAGCTTCATTTTTGTTCTGCTGAACATGCTTGGATTGGTGTATCATAGAAGTACAGCAACGTAGGACTGAAGAAGGACCGCCCTGGACTACACCAGCCATTCAGTCCTGCTCCTCAGAGTTCCTAGAGTTTGAATCCCAGCACTATCACACTGCTGGTTCACAGACCTTCAGCCAACAATCGACATTCCCCCTGTCTTCCCTGCTACCTCTGGTACAGGGACTCAGGTTCTTGTGAGTCCATACCCATGGCTTGGCACTGTGCTTCTGTAATTCACCCTATTCCTGTTGCTCTAATTCACAGTCCTCCGCTACTGCCTGAATGATGCCTCTGTCCTCTTCAGTACTAGCAACCCTGTGCCACTTCATATTACTGATAAATGTCTTGAGTTTAGACCAGGTTCTTGTACCAAGGTCAATAATGAAACAATTGGATTGTGTTGGTTTCCAAACACGTCCTTGAAGAACGCCACTGATAACCTCGCTCATCCTGGCTCCTCTTGACAGGCTCACATGCTCCCCACTCTAATTCCTGTGCAAAACCTGCTCATTTCATTACATAAATGCCTGCAACTACAATTTCAACAATGCTCAAGGCCCAGGAACTTATTCACAGAAAGCACACAAAACAAGTGTTCAGTAAAATATTCTGCAGAGTTTAAAAACATAGTTTTTCTACTTTTGATAGAAGTAATAATGAAGGCAGGACCTCCTCTTATAACCTAGGGCAAGGCTGATTAAGAAACATTATTGTTTTCATTCTTTTAAATTAAAAGTCAGAAGACTGAAATGAGAACTTAGGAGGTACAAATATAATTTTTGCTTGTTTTCTGGTGAACTCTAAAATGACTGAAGCTGAGCTATCTCTACTCAATATAAAAATAATAAGAATAATAAGAATAATGCATTTGCAAATGCATTAATGACAATAGTAAACAATATGCAAATAATGAGAGTAAAAAACTAGAAAAAAACATTGAAAGGAGTAAGTATCTTTTAAGAGTTCAACTTTGGTAAAACAATTGTTCGGCAGTTGTGCAGCTACTGGCTATGGCAAAAGGAAAGTCATGCAGTTTAATAACACCTTGGAAATTGTAATATAGAAAATATTTAAAACTCTCCATTCTTCTCTATTTCTCACTCACTTGGTAAGACTTGAAAATAAATTGGTTTTGTAAACTGTAAGTGTAAGAATTTTGAAACAGCTAATCTTCATAGGATATTACAGTCATAAATTACCTTAAAAGAACTTGGGACAGGTATCTGGTATAGGAATCAATACATTATTCATTTATGAGGAACTACTTCCGGAAGCTGTTATTAATGGGAGAAAAGAGCATTAGTCAATGAGTTCTTCCAGCATTGCATTATTAATACTCAAAATGCAAATTTTCTGAGATGAATTTGCAGAAAAAAAAAGACAGTAGGATATCTGATTTGTGCCAGCCATGATATGAAAAGAAATACATTTTGCATGCAGCACTATTGTATCTGTGAAAATTGTCACCAAATTGTCACTGAAAACATCAAGTCATCCTTTTGTTCAGTTTTCTATTTATTTACTAAATCACTTATGAAGGTCTACAATCACCAGCCTTTTCTTTAATTATCTAAAAATATAATTCAGTGAAATTCTCAAATCATTTCCTATTAAAACACAAAAAGGCAGTTCTATGGTTAGAAAGCAATAGATTCATAGACGTATGCAAAGTCTGGCAGCTCTGTACATGGGATAGAAATAGAGAGCTGACTTCTGTGGGTATTCCTTCCGTTGTTCCTAAAGCCATCTCTCCCTATCTTTCCGAAACATTGCTTAGTGCTCTTTCCTGACAGGCAGGGAGGCTTCAAACTGAACCAGCTGAAACACAGGGGCTGAATCAGCAGACCTCAGCCTTCCTCCTGTCAAGCGGTCACAGGTTTCCCCCGTCAGCCTTATTCTCTTTAAGTTCTTTATTATTTGCACGTTGTGCTGCTTCAGACAGTGCTTTGTCAAGCCAAACAAAGTCTACTGCTCCTAATATTTTCTACCTTCCCCTGCCTTTACAGACCTCTCCTCTTCTACTGGTAAAAGACCATGCCTTCAGTTACTTGATGCAGAGAGGGCTTTAATTTAACATGCACAAGCCAAGGAAACCTTCTGCCCCAGAGTTGAAGCTTTGCTTCCCCCACTTCAGAGGCAGCTGGCATTTATTTGAGTCTAGATTTTAAGGTAGGTCACTACTAAGTGTAGCACTTCCCAGTTGCTTTTGCCAGCTCGGCATCACCTTGCTAAGTGCTCGTGGGTCGCGCAGCTGCGCCAAGAGCCAGGCCAACCCTCTGCTGTTGTTGTGAACCACTGCAGCCCCAAAGCCCTCCCTTGACTCAGGGCAAGTTTCACCAGAAATCAAGCGAGTGCAGTGAGAATGAGTGTGAGCCTGTTCACATTGTGCAGTAAAAATATACACCATTCATTTATTTCACAAAGGGAGGAGGATCCAGTTCACAGGTTAACATGGTCAAAGTTAACAATTCAGGTGGCTAGATTCAGAGGTCTGGGGCCGAGCACAGGCCAGGTGGCCATGAGAAGCACTGCATTGCCTACGCTGCTGGTGACGTAGCAGGGCAACAGGAGATGCAGGCAGAAGGTGGGGAAAAACCACAGCAGTAAGCCACCCTCTTCCTCCCCACATCACTCCCAGATCTCTGTGCAAAACACCCCAGCACAGCTAGGAGCAGTAAGGTGCTCTAATTTAGCTCCCCCAGTGAAATGCTAGTTTTAGGTAGACAGTGCAGCCCTAGTGTAAAGGGTCAGAGCAGCTGCTGGGCCCCATGTGAGAAATCAGAACAGATGTGTGCAAATTGTGGAGTAATGCTTTCCTGTGATCAGGAGTGCAGGGAAGCCTAGATGACAGCAAGGGGCTGCCACCAGATCCAGGCATTCAGATCTCTGCTCCAGGCTAAGGAGGGCTGGCACGGCCCCTTTTCTTTGCTCTGAGGTCCTTTGTATGGAAATCCAAAACTTGACTGCATTTTTATTTTCATATTCGGGGTAAATTAAAAACAATTCAATGATCTGGACTTATCTTTGGAACAAGACATTTTAGATCACTTCCTCCTTTATTTGATACAAATACGGCATCTCTGAGGATTGCTGGCCTTCTCTGAACTCAAGCTAGCAGCAGTAAAGACAAGCAGCATCTCTAGCTTCCTCCGGCTGCTGAAAGGAGCTATTTGTAAGTGTGTGCTGTGGGGAACAGCCACTTCCTTTACCATATTTGGCCAGAGAAAGAGATTGCACTAGACCCGGAAGTGCTCAGCATTGTGCAGCCCAGGAAAATATTTTAAACATCTCTTTTGCCTTCCTGCTCTTTTTTCTTTTCTTTTTTGTAAGGGAAGATGCATATGCTTCTACATGATAGTGTTTGAAAACAAAAGGCTGAACTGTCTCAGACTTGTCTTAACAGTTTTATTTGACAAAGTTGGATTCTGTGGTTGAACTGAAACTAAAATGCAGTGCAAGCTGCAGCAAATACTCTCAGGGCACTTACTGAGCTAGGCGGAGGTAGAACCAAAGCAGATCAGGCATCCCTGCTTAATTGAGCTTATAGTACAATTAATAAAAAAAAAAAACAAGTAGGATATGAAAGAAATTAAGCATTGAGCAGGAAAACAGTAAACAGTGAGTGAAGGACTGCTTTAAAAAACTGGAAGTTTAGCACAGTACATGAAAATGAAATTAGAACAGTCACTTTCTATTTTCAAGTATATCTCTGCTGGGATGTGTACTGCTAGCTGGATATCAGCTGTAAATGCTATCAAAGTTGTTACTTACAGCGTTCCTTTTTCTGTCTCATAAAAGGTCAATGTCTCAAGGAATTCAAATTCATCTTACACCTTGGGAGCGGAGTGCCTTTCTTGGGGTAAGCAGTGACCATGGATGCGTACAAACACTCTGGGGTCCACGTCCCATTACTCACTGCTGAGTGCCTGCATGGCATGGAAAGCTGGAGTGAGCCCTGCCACTGTGTCTGTCTTTGGGCTTCCCAGTGCAAAAGGGCACAATGAAGGCTCAGTGAGTGAGATCAGAGCTGAAGCTCTGGTACTCCAGGCTTTGCTGGCACCACTAATGAGTGGCATAAGCCACAGCAGGCCTCAGGCTGAACTACAGGGATCTACGTAAGGCTGAATGGTGCCAAGCAGGGCTGCTGGGGCATGTCCCCACAATCTGCTCAGCAGAGGATGCCCCTCTTGTCCTAGGTGGGTCCCCATGAGCTTCCTGTCTCCCCTCCTCATGCCCCACAAGCAATGCCTCTGGCAAAGCATGATGCCAGCATTTGCAGGAAACCAGTGTTTTTGCTTTCAACACATCTTTTCCAGCACAAAGACAAGTGGGTGGCAAGAAGACCCGAGAGCAACATGCAGCTACGCATGCCCATGATGGCTGGCCTGAGATGTGCTGGGCCTTGCGGTCCCTCCCTTTGCACAATCCTATAACTGCAGCAGGAAGTCTGCAGCAAGAGGAAATCCATCCCTTTCCCAAGGACAGCCCCACATATGTTGGGGCACTTAGTTTTTTCCTCCCACAGGACTGAGGCTTGGGAGGGTGAGCCTGCTGCATTACTCATTTCAGAATCCTCAACTAAATAAATCTTCAGGTCTATAGGACTGGTTATGTTCTTGTCCTCTGCAGCAGGCTGGCTGGTGTCCCCTCCCATGTGCAGGAGCAGTGCTGGTGAGTGTAGCCCCGGGGAGCAGGATGCCTGGAGAGCAGTTCTTCCTTGGCTGCTGGTGGGCAGAGCAGGGGCTCCACGTCTTACACTGCCACAGTGCAGGGGGTCAGAAAAATGCCCCTCTCTGGGAAAGCAGTTGATGCAGCTTCTATCAGGAGAACATTTCAAAGGCAATTATGAGGAAGAAAGAGCGATTCTTTATTAATAGTAATAATAGTAATGGTAGCAGCAGCAACAACAAACTGCATTCATTGTTCTCTGCACTGAAAAGCTTTTAGCGTCATCTGCCTCAGGTTTTACATGAGTGGCTTCTGGGAAATTAGAGTTTATTGATTTCCCTGGGATTCATCCCATTCTCTGGGATTCAGCTCGGGTTTAGGAGGGTTATTGCTCTGTGACTGCAGCCGCTTCGTGGGGTAAGGCTGGTGGCTTCCCATGTCTGCAGATGCTCATGGCCTTCCTCAGAGGCCATGTGTAGATGTGTGGAGCCCCAGAGTGCTGTGGTAGCTGTAGCTAGACAGCAAACATACCCCTGGGAAGAAGGTGGGAGTGTAAGGATTGTCCTCTGCAAGCCCCCACAGTGAGAAAGAGCAGAGGAAAGCCCTTTCTTTGACTACCACTGATCCTATGCAAGGACAAAATTTTCCAGCAAGTTTTTTTCCTGAGAAAAAGTAGAATTCTTCAACTTTTCCAAGTACCAGTCTACAGAGAAGGGCTACTTCTGTACCCAAGCTAGGAGTTTCCAGTCACTTTGGAGCTGGCTCTCTCCTCCATCTTCCAGCGCGCTGCTTTCTTGCTCTGAAACCTCAAACATTTTCACAGGATGAAAATAAAAATTTCCCAATCCTATCTCCTCGCAAACCTGTGTAGCACATTGCTGGGAGAAGGGCACTGCCAATGGAAGGGACAGGGCAGTCTGAACGTTGTATTTACCCTCTCTATCTCCATCTCATCTGAGATCACATGCCACCTCTTCCACCCTGAGGCTCAGCCTGGCCTTCAGCCTTGTCCAGTGCAGCCCCTGCTTCGTAAATCCACGCCCCTTTTCCTCTTCTTTTCCTGTTTTTGCACACGTTTTCTTCTCACTTCCTGTCACACTTCAGTGCTCCCTGTGCTTGAGAATATAACCCTTGATAAACGTCACTGGTGCTTACTACCACAAGTACAAGACAGCTGAGGTTAACCATCAACCTTTCTTTGCATCCCATAATCACCTAAAAGACAAAAAGAGACAAAAGGTTAAAAACAAAGTCTTTGCAGTGATGATAGTGGCACCACCCAGTCCTACCATCATCTAAGGGGTGGCTGAAAGCCTAGTCCTGACCACCACACCCATGGAGGTTTTCTGGTGGATTTAAAGGGTAAGGAGATCTGGGAGTATAAGGTACAGCCATGTGTTCTTTGTGTTGGCTTCTCCCTTCAGTTTATCATATCAAATATTACTCAGTTTATTGCCAGGTGGATTGATGGCTGCTCTGCGCAGTGGGTGGTGACTTGGTGGCAGCACCCTGTCTGGGAACAGCACTGCAGCAACTCCCCCACTTCCACAGCTCAAGCCCACGCCCACAGGCGCAGGGACCAAAACGGCATGGGCAGGCCGTGGGATGGAAAACTCTGCTGGGTGGAAGCTGTGACATCCACTGCATACCTACCCTGTAGCTTCTGAATCATCTTGAAAGCAGTGCTGGTGGAACCTACCATGCTCACACAGCTGTTTGTCCAGCCAAATGTCACCACTGTTGTGGCAAGGCCAAAGCCACCTTCCTATCCCCTCAATGAATGAGGTGAAACAGAGAAGCACAGCTGGACTCCTGTCACTAAGTACAGCCAACAGGGCAGGTTTTGTCCTTGTCTCCTGTCCAGCAGAAGAGCTCTTGAATCAGTCGGCCAGAAGTGGTGACAGGGTTTAATGTGTTGCCCACTGAGGTGCCTGGTGGACCTGGCAGAAACCACTTCAGAGTCCTTTAAGTTACCCATGACTCATCCCTCTATGAAGTCATGGCCCTTTTCTGTTTATCTTTATTATCTTTTTAATACTGTCTGGTACTGTATCAGTGCTTGTGTTTTATTAGACTTCCAGGTCAAGGGTTTTGAACTTGTTTGTCGTCTTAATGTGCAATAAAATTACGTATGCCAGCTTGATAGCACAAAACTGGTTTCCAGTGCAGATTTCAATATTCCCTGCGTAACATGTAGTTCTCCAGATGTCTGAACACTTACTGCATCAGTAAAGACTTTCTACGTTCATAATGAATAACACATCCAAAGTTCCCTCTTCATGACCTCTGTCTGACTCTATCATTTCATGACCTTCCCTTATGCAAACCCTTAAACACCAGCCTGGCTGAACTAGTATTTTTGGTTTCTGTTTTATACTGCATAACTGTGCAAAATAAGGCTAGAAGAAGTTTTTAGAGGTTGTGAGGTAGACTCAACTCCAGTCAAATATCTCTTAAATGAAGAACGAATGATAACTGACTCCACAACCTCACATCATCTCAGGGCAAGTATCTCTGCAGAAGGAACATAGGTCAAGGACACTGGCTAATAATGGTACAGGCTTGGGTTTGCAGCCTTAGGCAGGGGTGGGCGCCATTAGCTCCTCGAGTGTGTGAAGTCTTTGGTGCTTCTTCTTTGTTTCACATTTGTTTGTCTCAATACTTTCACAAGCTTTTAAATACTGAAAGTCAAAGAACTGCCCAGTTGTCTTTGAGACTGGTGTACCCGTAGTCACTGCAGGAGGGTACTGTCAAACATAACAACATAAGAACACAACTGATGTTGTTATGTGACTCGGTATTGCCTGCCTGGTGTAAATAATGCCAGAAGAGTCACTACATTGCCAATATTCATCTCACTCCTTGGAGAAATAGAATGACTGCAAGCCATAGCCAAGCAATGCATTACAAGAAGCACTGCAGCACTGATCTAGTATGATAGCTCTGGTCTAGTAACACACCTGGTAAAAAAGCAGGGAAATAGTTCATGCCATGATGATCATATGACATAAATTGTATGTGGCTTCTGCTGCCCAGTGCTCATGTTATGCCCTAGCATGCAGCTGCTAGTTTCCTGCCTTCATGCCGTGAGCTAAATTATCACGGAATCACAGAATAATTTAGTTTGCGAAAGAGCTCTGCAGGTCATCCACTCCAATAGCCCACTCAAAAGCAGGGACAAGCTTGCAGTTAGATGAGGATGCCTGGGGCTCTTGGAGCTTTGAAGATCTTCAGTGATGGAGGTTCTCCAATTTCTGTTTCTAGTGTTTGACTATTTTGATTGTAATAACCTTTTTTCTAGTATCCAACCAGTTACAACTTGTAGGTGGAAAGAGTGGCTCCATCTTCTCTATAACATCCCATTTGCTCAGCCGGGAGCAAACCCAGCTGCTCTCTCAGCCTTTCCTCTTATATCATGTGCTCCAGTCCCTAGTCATTATCCACTGGACTTGCTCCAGTATGTCAATGACCTAATTGTACTTAGGAGCCCCAAAAAACTTTTTCCCAGCTGCAATTTCCAACCCTCTATTGTTTTCAAACTTGCAAGAAGATCAAAAATGGTTAATCTATTCATTTAAAGGAAATAAAAGAAAAAGTCATGTAAGGGCACAATCCCTGGGCTGTCTCTGCATTTAGTATTAGACAGATGGCTCAGATTCCACCTGTGTCTCTGGAGGCAGATGCAGCCCAGATCTAAATGGGGAGCTGCTCAGCTGCTGCTGTGTCAAATGCTGAGCATATGTCACAACTGCTGGTGTCAAGGGGAAGAGGGGAAAATAGAGCTTTATAATCCTGCCCAAGTGTCCTGGAAATCAACACCAGAACCTCTTGTAGGGTTTCCTATTTGCTATACATCTTAAAAAGACAAGGAAATTTTCCATGATCATCCGTTAGGTAAATAAATTCCAGCGAATGATAAAAGTCATCACAGTCCATAGCAACCACAGTACGTAGCATCTCCTAATGGCTTCTTCTAGAGTAAAATCACTTTCATGAGAGACCACAGAAGCAGAGAAGTGGCACCAGCCACTTGTAAGACAGCAAAGTTCACAGGGAGGTAAGGGTGTAAGCAGTAGCCCGCACAGAGGTAACTACAGGAGGATGGGAGGGAGGGTAGCTGTTGTATACCTGCCTAGAATAATCAAAAACCTTAGATTGGCCCCTGTCTTTCAGAAGGAAATATTTCTCTCTGTTGGCTGTATGGAGAGCCTCAGCACTGCTCTTATACACTGCTTTGCCTATGAATTAGACCCCTGACCTCAGCTAAATTAAGTGTTGGGATCTTACCCTTAGCCCTTCCAATAGTGCCTCTCAAGATGCATCCCAGGGTCCCATTTCTAATAATGCTACACAGCCAACACATATTAATTCAATCAATACATGGTAATAATGTACAAAAATCTTCACATCAATATTGAGAAGCTTCATTCCAGCTCAGTCCTCAAAAACACACCAAGAAAAGTAAATGTTTGCAAAGTATACAACTGTGGGCAGCAATGTCTATGAAATATAAGCAAGTACTGAAAAAAAAGTGCATTTGGAGTGCCCTGCTGACTTCTCATGTGGTTATCTTTGACAGAGGAGCCTTTTGGTGCTTATTGAAATTCCAAGTCCTTTAGTATGTCTTAGGTTAGGCACTCAAACACAATCAAATTTTCTGGCAATCAGAAAATTTTACGTTGAGCTGAAAAAACATTTAAAAATAAAAAGTAATGGGTCTAAATACACCGCAACATACTGCTGCACAAGTAGTTGCAAGCGGTTGTGCCACAGAAACGATCATTATATCAGTGATGTCCTGGTGGTGGTCCAAAAATAATTGTACCATTGCTAGGCATGACTCAAGAAAAAAAGAATTACTTTTGTAGCTGGAGAGAACCAAAGGGCACCACGTCCATCTGCTTGCCTTATGGCAGGCTCAGCTTGCTATTTATCATGGCCGGCGCAGTTTTGAGTTCTACCTTCTGTAACTCACACCTCTCGTTTTGCCCCTTGGCAGGGAGTTGACAGCTCTGAGTCAGCCGAGTCCTGTGGTCCCCTGTGGTCCCCACTCGAGCAGCCATACATTACGTGTCAGCAAGTCTCACTGAGTACACAGAGTAGGAGTCGAGGAGAATCCACTTCTCAGAGGGTGGCAATTACATGCTTAGCAGGCCAGGGAAGGTGCAAAGCACACCCAACTGTGCTGTTCTGGAGTCAGCTACACTCCTTCCCCAAGGCTGCCGCCTTTCCTTCCCTGCGGTGTGGAGCCCTGTGGTGCAGATCCCTGTGTCTTGGGAAGCAAGGGGAATGGCAAATACAGGAAGGAACAGGCTAAAGGCAAGGGAACAAATAGCTCCTTAAACTGGAATTAGTGACTTGGTGGGAGGTTCAGAATAAATCTGTCATACTTAGCCTTTATTTCAGCTATTTCAGAGAACGTTAGATCTAATGATGAACCCAGCAGAGAGTACATAGGAACTATATGGGCCAAAGTAGCAGCAACACTCTCTTCTCTATCGCTTATTGTAAGTATACTTATGTAAGTATACTTATTATTTATCAAAGAGTAGAGTCCCCAAATTCTTCAGCATTACAATAGCCAAAATGACAGCATTTACTGACTGTTTAGCACCTTCAGAGAACAAAATAAGGAGGAAAGTGGAAACTCCCATTCAACTACTTGGAAAGCTGCAGTAGCACTGCAGGCACATTGGCTTTGGGGTTTTCAGCCTCGGTTACTGCTGGAGGGCCCCAGACTTTCTCCCCCTACTTCTCTCCTGTACCCCTCTGTTGAGGTGGCACAACTGCCCAGAGAGCTGGAGCAAGGAAATGCTTTTCCCAGAAAACAAAACAGTTTTTAGTGGTAGTTTTTCATCTCAGTTGGGGTCACAGTGTACCAGCAGCTCTGCCAGTTCAGTGAGGGAAATGGCACTAGTGTGGATGCAATTCAGCAGGGTTTGGGAGTGAGAGGGAGGAGAAGGTAGGACTATATAAACTTAGGTTGTTGCTAAACATGTAAGTGTGGCCTAAAATGGGTGAAACCTGTTTGCCAGGCTGCTGCCAGGCACCAGAGCTGCGACTGGTCTTCCTATGGCATCACACCACTGTCTGCCAGCGTGTGCCCGCCTGTGTGCCCCAGTCCTGGTATCGGTGTGCTCCTTACACACCTGCTGCTTTGCTGGGGTTATTTGCCACTAGAGGAGACTTTTGAAAGAAGGCAGGGACTTTTAATCCTTCTCAATTTGGACACCTTTCTACCAGAGCTGCAGAACCCCACACAGCAGATTTCAATGCTTGGTTTTCTAAAGTACATTTTTAGCCAGGATTCCAGGTGGAAAATTGGGGGTCTGATATGCCAAGCACAAACATAAGTTCTCTGTCAGCTTGAAGGTCTTGGGCTGCATTTCCTCTTTTGCTTCATTACATTTGTGCACAAATAGTTCCCAGTATGGTAACTCAAAGTATAACGAAAGCCTGATGGCTAATGATTCATAAAAATGTTTGATAAGGCTGTCTGTGCCCTATCAAGCAATGGGCAAAATATCCAACACAACTGCCCAGTCAAACAGAAACAATTTCTAACTGCTTTGGAGATATGTATCCATTGGTTCAGCTAAAAAGAACAAAGCCAATAGGGAAGTTTCAGGTAAAAACTCAACCAAAATGGGACTACAGGAGCTAGTTTTTGTCAGAAGTAGCACAATAATGGCATAGAGTAACTGGGAGTTTTGCTAACTGTGGGCAAAAGGACAAAAAGGAAGGGATCTGAGAATGTCCTGTAATATAGAAATTATCTCTGCCTCTGATATGAATGGACAAAAATCAACCTAAGTACACACCAAATTAAGCCTACATAGAATTACCTACTGGAAGAGGTGAGGTGATGCCTATTCTCCAAACCACCATAATACCTACAGATCCCACTGCACCTGGAATAGTGTAGTAGACACCATAGAGTCAGCTTTTTCAAATTTGTCCTGAGCCCAATTTTTAAATGCCCAGTTCTGTAAGGATGACATTACAGAACAACTAGAACTCCTACTGAAAAACAGGATTTCGATGCACACAGGTGTCCAAATGAACTGGATACTTTTGCAGTCTCTACCTATGCAAGTTAACTGATTTCTGAGAGCCAATGTAAACATATTGTAAAGGATAGTCCAGGTACTCAGGGCAGTTTACAGTCTAAACAAGAAAAATGGCCGTATAATTAAATTTTTTCCTTTTCTTTTTCTTTAAAGAAATGCCAGTTGTTGATATTATTAATACCCTGAGTATGTTTTTTAATTGTGAGATAGCATTACAGTTTCCTCCCTCAATCAGTTTGTGTGAATGCTCTGGGATCCTTTGCTTTCACAGGAGCACTAGGGTTTGTCCTTACAGATCAACACAAAGGAGCAGAGCACAAAAAACTGCAGATCAGGAAACATATGGGAATAAAATCAAGAAGTGAAAGACAAAGAAGGAGGAAAATCATATTCATAAAGTCAATAAGGCTAGGCAAATGCTAAACAGGGTATATAAGGGCATAAATTGCCCTATAAATGTTTCACATAACTATGAAGGTCTATACTTAGAACTTTTCAATTTAATACTTTGTGGGGCTTACATACATGTGGTCCTAAATGCAGCATTCATCCAACATGTGGACCTATATGAAATACTGCTACTAAAACAATTGTATAAGATCTAGAAAAAAAACAGGAGAAGACCATCAGTTAGATCATTTTATATAGGAGATCAGTCATGCACAGGTTTTAATGTCCTTTTAAGTTATGGGAGAAAATCAAGACAGCAAGAAGTTAATGACACTAACAGCCCTTGATATTTGGTTCATTTCATGGGGGATTTATGAGATACATAATTTATGTTTTTACTAAGATTGCTTTGCCTGAAGTGGACTAAGTTTCTATGCTTTCACCCTGAAGTCAAAAGCTGTAATCAAACAAATAACACTCATGAATTTCAGTTTTCATAAGGGAAAACAACAAGGCATTGTCCTGTCCCAAATTTTATCTCCTAAATGATGGAAATTCTAGCTAATATCGGTACCTGTTGAAATTATACCAAGAATATACATCAAAGGAGCATACTGCATAACAAAGGTGTACGTTTGCATGGTACAAGTTCCACTGCTACTCTAAAATGACTGAATGTTTACCATTAAGGTAAACTAACTAGAAGACCCAGTAAAGGATAGGTGATAGAAGTAAGGTGAAATTAGAGGCTCATAAGATACCATGGGGGAAAGGCAGTGATTAATTCCCAGTCCTATTATTTTGCTGCTGAGATATGACTTCCTATTGTGAAACAAAATCACTGGTCATAACTAAGAAAAGTATTGAAAAGATGAGAATAATAAAACCACTGTCTATTTGAAACTTCATTTAATCCTCATAGATTTATGCCTGCTTTCTGAAGGTGATAAAGTACATATATTCTTGTCAATTAAACTACTGACTGAGCTAAAAGTGTGGGTTGTTTTTTTTTTAAACCATAGTTGCCTTAAAGGGTAACTGTACGTATGACTGAACATCTGAAAAGAAAAGAATGAACACAGTAGGACCTAGAAGAAATAAAAGGTGGCACTTTATGAGTCTAAGTGTTGAGTTTGCTACTTTTGTCTCGCTCCAAACAAACCTTGAGCTAGAAATAAAGCATTTCTCTAAGCAATGATAGTGTAGCCTCAGGCTGCCTTCTTATTTTGGTGTGTTGCTGGTTGCTGAGGGATGAGGAAAGGAAGGACTTCACTTCAGTGGGGACCAGCATCATCAGCCATGAGAGACAAAGAAGATGATGAGGAGCAGGGACAGTGGTTACTCCCACAGAAGGAAGATTCTTTTCCCTCTGCTTGTAAAAAAGACTATTCATGTTGGCACTTTTCTTTTCCTAACCAAGCCTAGTAATATCAGGTAGTAAATGATGTGTCAACTCAGGGTGGATATAAATTTCCGCAGTTCCTCTGAGCTCCATTCATGAAGCCATCTGCCTCCTGCTAGTGCAGCTGAGTATTTGAAATATAACCCACAAAACAGAGTGCAATAACAGGTTGTTGTTATAAGGGTATCTACACCATCTATTTTAGGCTTGTTTGGTGATCTAACTTCTGTGCAATTTGAAAGACCAAAATTAGCAGACAAATTCCCTTTTAAAGTCAAGAGGGTTGTCTGCAGTAGCTAGCTTAACATCTCCTTGCTTGTTGAGATAAAACTGAGGCATGACTTAACATCCAAAATATTTGTCAGCTTGGCCAAATACACAGTAACTCTTAAAATATTACCAAGAATAGTATATGCAAATGAACAGCAAGTTTTCGTCTTCTGCATATATAATTTGCTTTAAGCAGCACAGTATACCTTCTAATAAATTGGATACTGCAAAATTACACTGGAGATATTTCTTCATCTATCACATACTGTAATGTTGGAATGTTTGTAAGGGCTCAAGTATGTTTCTCTCCCTCACTGGAAACACTGTTCTACATATGAAGAAGGAAGGTCTGCCTGTGGTATGCCTCTTCTATATAAGCCATAAACTGCGGCCAAATTGTGCTGAATTTGTAATAATGGCCTTGTTACTGTCAAAAGCAAGAATAGTGGTTGAAAGCAGTGGTCCATTACTATAGATACTCTGCATCTATGGAAGAAGCAATCTGTAAGAGCCCACTAACATGACAACATACCACAAAAGACAATTTCTCAGGCTTCATTAAATCTATTGAAATAATTCAGTATATATGGCTGAAATTGAGCATGATGCTATAAATAATTCACATTTTCAAAGACCAAAGCACAGGTCTTGATCACATAGCAAATTGATTTGTCTGAGCAGAGAAGGACTGGGTACTTACTTAGTCCTGCCAAATCTTTGTTCACCTGTGTGGTGTTTACTCATTATTAGGACCAATGGTTACTGCCACCTTTACTCAGCCTAGAGCATGCAGATCCCATAAATAGCTCTCTACACAGAAGTGGACAAGGGTATAAACTGCTAGTGATTTCTTCATAATCATAACCTTTTATTAGTTTGTTCTCTCTAGTGGCCCATTTTCTTTTAACACTGATAACATTTTAGAAAGATACCACGCCTGACGACATGTGTGATTAAGATGGCCATAATATAGCGCTGATGTAAGCTATATTACTTCTGTATAAAAATCAATAGAAGGGAATTTTAAAACAGATGTTAAATACTGCATGGTACTCCAGTTTCCTATCTGTCTTTTACTGATGCATGCATCTTTGGATACAGCTCTGTGTGAAGGATGGTGGGTGAGATGCTCTGTCCCAGGAGAACCAGTGCTGCCCTCCTTGCTATCTGTGTGCCAGCAGCAAGTAACAAAAATGACCGGCTACTCTAGATCACTTATCAGAGCTGGGGATGAGCGGTTAGCCCTTTCTCACGCTCTCCTTTGTGGGGCTATGCAGAAGAAAGTTGCCAAAGGCAAGACTCTAGCTTGGGCTTGCTGCTTCCCTGGATGAAGTCATGGTCGCCCTTCTCATTCACCTGCTGCTCCTTTTTGCCACCTGTACTGGGGTGGACTCCCACGAAGTCCTGCAGAAAAAACAGTGGTCTTAGCCACTGAGCAATGTAGTGATCAGGGCAGAAAAGCCTCAACCAAATAGTACAAGCCTTATTCTCTTGGCATTTAGAAGCACACTTCTTTTGGAAATGGCATCTTTTGTAGTGTGCATGTGTGTGTGATAAAGGTCTCACATTCATTCAGGACAGTGTTGCATCAGGTTGAATCCTGACCAACAGCAAAGCTGTGTCCTCTCCCTGCTGACTCCAATGAGAAGCAGCAATGGCTCACCGGACACTGCATGGAGATTTCATACACGTTTGCCTCAGCCTGTATCCCAGCCCCACTACATACAGTCTGCTAGCTTACGGCACTGCTAAGAAGGACATACAGCACCTCCACCTCCCTGCTGTGCAAGATAAGCATATGGTACTGATACAAAATTTAATTGATTTCACTGGCACAGCCTGACCTGCAGCTCACAGGTGAGATACTAAAA
Source organism: Eurystomus gularis (assembly GCA_013400335.1). Classification (NCBI taxonomy): domain Eukaryota; kingdom Metazoa; phylum Chordata; class Aves; order Coraciiformes; family Coraciidae; genus Eurystomus; species Eurystomus gularis. The sequence continues at coordinate 65,628 of VZZY01005473.1, forward strand.
TAATTTAAAGGGATCAATAATCTGCTATTAGATTGCAACTATGAATATATGATATTGCTCTTTCAAAACCCCCAGCGAACAATTTGTAATGGCTTCCTTTCTTTCTCTGTAACTTCAGCCTCCTTCTTTCTTTCTCCTTCCATGTATATCCTTCATATATACTTGTCTGAGCACTCCTGGAGGATGACACGTAGGACAAAAAGATATACAGAGACATAATTACATTGGTATAGCTAACAGAAAAGACCTAGATGTTTCAAATGTCAGTAGATCTGAAGATGTGTGGGCAGGATTTAGAACACTAGCATGTTGCCACTGGTAACTGACTGCATTTTTAACCTTCCCACTGCTGGCTAGCAGCATGAAAGAGGATAAGTCTATGGACTTAGTACTAGAAATAAACAAGCTCATTAAAACCCCCTAAAACTTATTGTGCAATGCTGAGATGAATAAGGGGAAGGACTGCATAAAAGTTGGATGAGAGCTCTGTCTTCCTGATGGGCAGCCTACACAGCACCTAACACTCCCAGTTTGCTGACATGCCACTGCTTCCTCTGCTGGGTCAGCTCTCAGGGACCAGTTCTAACCATTCCAGAAAGAGGGGAAAGGAAAGAGTGAAGCTTTTCATGGGAGTATTTTAAAGGCACAGACGTCACAGGTGGAAGATATTTGATGGAGTTCCACTGTCAAAAATTTGGCAGCAGCCTCCCGTTGAGAGTGAGCAATTTGGAGACACCAAGCAATCTGACAGACTATTAGACTGTATAATGGAGTCAGACATACAATCTGAAGTAGGGAGTAGTTGCTGGCAAGGGTGCTATACCCACAGTTTGGATATGAGGAGTGAGGACTGAAGAGAAGACCAAGCTTCCTGGGCACATAACAGTGGTATTATTAGGGTGCCTATCCAGACAGAGGGAAACAAATTTAGGGGAGCAAATGGGATTCAATGAAAAATAAGAATATGTGAAAGGAGATAGTGAGAAGAGAAAACCTTGAGATATGCAATTGCACTTCATATGACATACAAAGAGAGGGGATACTCCCATTCCTTCTGAGAACTGCCCGTTGCATCAGAGTCCCGCCTAAGAGGCCCTGTAGAAGCTAATATCATAAACTGGAGAGAGTTGCAGGGGACTAAAACTATGTTGTTACCTCTAACTAGGCACTCAAATAAAAAACAGCCTGACATGCAAGGGCCCTAGACATCTAGAAAACTCACTGAAATCTGCTCAGCACCTTAGCATTTCATAGGGCCTTTACTTTGACAAGGAGGGAAATTTCATGGGAAGCTGTAAGCATTCAGCTGCTCCATTAGTGTTATCCCTAAATATGCATTTAGGAGTCTTTCAGGCTACCAAATTGAAAATTGTGTGAAACTATGCCTGGTCTATCTGCTGGGTTGTTTCTGATCTTGGAGAGCACAAATTGTAGATCTAAGATAGCCTTTTCTGAAAACAAACTGCGCCTATCAGCTAACAAAGTCCAGCTGAAAAGAATCTCGAAGTGACAGTGCTTGTGCTGCAATGCATCTGATTAAACAGCTCTGTTCCATTTAAAGACCTTTCAGAGAATGCCAGACTGTTCCTAGTTTTAACCTTTAAAAGGCAGCAAGGACTTTGAGAGCTACTCTGGCATTTCTCATTGTAACCCACACCTCCCACATACAGCAGAGATGACTTTAGCAACCAAAGCACTAGGGAAGTAGTTGCATGTGGGTATGTACAGCCTATGGACCCCTGTAAAAGGGTGCATCTCTTCCGGGAAGGTTTTTCACCTGTATTCCTCTTGGCATCACACTAACTCCTCATTCTGAGGAGTGGCATCATCTATGATAGCCTCACTCATTTTCAGAGCTTCCCCTTCCCCTCTCCACTTAATGCTGGTGAGCCAGCTACCAAGAGCAAAGCAGGCAGCAGATTTTTGTGTGTCTCTCGGAGTAGTAATTAAAGTTACTGAAAAAAAAAATAATTAAAGAAACATGGATATCTTTCTGCGAGCAATGTTCTATGCATGATCCAAGCAAGCACGAGCTGCTTTTGTAGTTATGAGCTATGAAGATGAGACTGTCTGAGATCCATCTATCCTGCCTTAACATGTCAGAGAGGAGGGATATAGCTCAGCTGTTAGGAGTTTTCTTACTCCAAACTGATGCTGAAACAATACGGTGGGAGTAAAATCACTGATGCCTTCATCAACTCACTTCATTTCTCATAATGCTTTGTTTGCTACTGCTAGGGAATAGGAATGTTTGTATAAAGCTCATTGTGTATATCTTTCTCTTGGAAGTCATTTTTATATGCCCTCTGTGATAACTTCTTATGGAATCTTCTAGCCTTTGAACTAATCTAAGGACAAGATTTTCAGAAGACCTAGGCAACAGGCTCCCTATCAAGGAAAGCCTTCATATGGTGTGTAGCACCCTTAATTTAATAGTTAGATTCTTTAAGTAATGGATTTACATATGAGCTGGTTTGTCCCATTTCTGGGATGCAAAGCAGCCCTAAATCCAGCATTGAGTCTGTGTTGGTAATGTTATGTCTGGTCTATATTTCTCCATAGCTCCATCATTTTAAAGTACATCTCTATATGGCTGAAACTTGATAACTAGAAGCTTAATTGTCCACCATTTCCCTCAAAAAAAACCCCCATGTTCACAGAATCACAGAATCTCAGAATCACAGAATCACAGAATGGTAGGGGTTAGAAGGGACCTCTAGATATCATCTAGTCCAACCCCCCTGCCAAAGCAGGTTCATCTAGGGAAGGTCACACAGGAATGTGTCCAGATAGATCTTGAAAGTCTCCAGAGAAGGAGACTCCACAACCTCTGTGGGCAGCCTGTTCCAGTGCTATATCACCCTCACAGTAAAAGAGTTTCTCCTCATGTTGAGGTGGAACTTCCTGTGTTTCAGTTTCTGCCCATTTTCCCTTGTCCTATCACTAGACACCATTGAGAAAAGACTGATTGTTCCATCTTCCTGACACCCATCGTTCAGATATTTATAAACATTGACCAGATCCCCTCTCAGCCTTCTCTTTTCCAGGCTAAACAGCCCCAGGGATTTCAGTCTTTCCTCATACAAGAGATGTTCCAGTCCCTTAATCATCCTCATAGTCCTCTGTTGGACTCTCTCCAGGAGTTCCTTGTCACCCTTAAACTGGGGTCCCAGAACTAGACACAGTACTCCAGATGTGGCCTTACCAAGGCAGACTAAAGGGGGAGGAGAACTTCCCTTAACCTGCTGGTCACACTCTTCTTACTACACCCCAGGATACCATTGTCTTTCTTTGCCACAAGGGCACGTTGCTGTCTCATGGCGAACTTGTTGTCCACCAGGACTCCCAGATCCTTCTCTGCAGAGCTACTTTCCAGGTGTTGCCAGTGATTACAAGATCAAATATACTTTTTTCTAGGAGGTTTGTATATATTTGCAAATACATTTTTTGAAAGAGGTTCCAAGAAAAGATTGAAACTAGCAAGCACAAATAACAAGAAAAGGCTTTTTTTGCCAGCTTCTTTGTATTCAACTAACCAGTCTCCCCTGCTCTGAGAAAGTTCTCTTTCTGTTGCTGTCCTCGTTTTAATAATGTGTGTTCTCTCTGTTAGTCCTGACCCCAGGGTGGCAAGGAGATATCAATGCTACCCACTGTTGTCACCTCTAGGCAGGGCAGCAAAAGCACAAGATTGAGGATCGCTCAACATCTGGGCATCTCTGAAGGGCAAGCAGAGCAGGCCAAAGGGCACTGGAGCTGGTATGACAGGCACACAGGAGCCCACAGCACCCAAAACCAACTGCACGTAGCCAGCACCAGCCCTGAGATGGGCTGGAGCTGGCCTGTTTTTGAAGAGCAGCTTGCAGAACATCTAGCAATGAAATGACGTGACAGGAAAGCTGAACAGAAATGTTAAAATAAAAAAGGCTCAGCTGCCCTGGGAAATGCCCTGGAGCTGTCTCCAGGAGCCCACCCTGTGATATTGCCAGTGGTGAGCATGGCTGGGTGACATGGCGGTGGATGACCTGCCCACATAGTCCCTCTTCACGAGAACCCAAAATGGTGTGAATAAAACTTCTGTGAGCCTGGAGGGTGCTCAGCATACTGAAGACGGTTTCCTCTGTGGGAATGTAGATGCCCAGGGTCATATCCATTTTTCTGTTTGGGGATGTCACTCTGAAATGGCTTCCTTTTCCTCATTATTGATTGCTCTTGTGCATTAAGAACAAGGTTCAACACAAAGAATGGACTTTTCTCAGGCAATTCTCTCTCAGACCCCCTTTCTGTTCTTTTTTTTTTTTTCAGTGGAGAATCAGCTGCCTATGCCAACCCTAGAAACCAAAGCTAAATTTTAGTAATAAACCAAATGGTGAGCATACGCTGAATCATTGGGGTGTTGCATGTGTGCAAAGGCACAGCTGCATCTCTGGAAGTCTGGCAGAAGCAGTTATCTGGCAAGAAGGGAAAGCAAGTGGTCATATTTTCAAGGCAGACTAAAGTCTGTTACAGCCTTGGGTCTACATCAGGTACCACTCAGACACGCTTGGTTGGGCAGTTCCCATTCAGACTTCTTATTTTACGAACTCTGTGCCCATGAGTCAGCTCTGTTCCCGCAGGAGCAGTTTCTTCACTACATGTCTTCATATTCCTAGTTTTATGACGGGCACCAAGGTGCTGCCATAATACCTTGAAAACATAATGGCGATAAAGTCCAAACGGGTATTCTGTTGGGCAACTTTACTGGACACCAGGGTGCAAACTATCTTCTTTTAATTGTCTGAGTTTGATATGGCCATATCCTTTGCAAGTAATGAAATCACACACATGACATCTTTGAAATGAGTTAGAAAAGGTTTAATTCTATTTTTCTACCTGGTTCACACCTTGATAATTGTAACTGTATAGTCTCAAAGAGGATCATAAAAGCCTCTAAAGTGGACCTAAAATTAGTTTTTGTCCATAGTGTTGTCCAACACCAAACTAGGACCCTTCAGAGTGGTAAGCAAGTGTTCTGAGCACTTTGCCAAAAAGCTGAAATTTCCATCCCACAGGAAATTCATATCACATCAGATCTTGTCTCATATATATTACTGACTGCTACTCCCACTGCACAGTGGGCCAGTGTCATTTCAGAGATAGTGCTCATTTTGGAGGGAAGGATGAAGAATATCCCTGTGTTGGCTCAGTTTTCTTACATGGGCTAGATGATATAAAGCCGGTGAAGTGAGCTGCGATACACGTAAAATTAATCCAGCAAGCAATTTTTCAGATTATTACGTAGCTCCAAAATTCTCTACATCATCTTGCATCAAAAATCTAGCTGTGCAAAGGGCCTTAAAGATAAATTCCAAAGCTGCAAGTGACCGTTTGAGGAAATATTTCTCCATTTCAAAATGTTTTAAAATGCTATACCTGAGTAATATAAATCATATCATATCTAGTTAGATGTCAGATGGAAAGAAAGCGCCATTATAGGAAATAAAATAGAAAGTAATATCTATGAAAATTTTCAAAACACATTGAGATTTGAATCATCTGAGAGCCCAAATTTCATCCTTTTGGTGCAGAGAGAAGTAGATTTCAGATAGTTCATCTGTCTTACTTTAGAGATCTGAATGTTGCTACTGTAGCTTCAAACTGCTAGAAGAGACTAGGGATAACTAAATTATTCATGGCAAATGTTATAGAACATGCAAATGCATTCCTCTTCTTTGGGGGTGGGGGGGGCATGTGTGTTTCTTCATTTTCAAACACATCTCTAGTCAGTTTGTAAGTGTACTCGTATTTATCCATATTATGCAAACAAAGGGCACTGCCAAAGTCTGTTCATGGAATATGCTATGCCTACGAAGTCACAAGTGATTATTTCCAGACCCGAATTTTAAGCCTGCGACCACATGCAAAGATAAAATTATTAGAATGATGACATTGGGAAAAGTTTCTTCATTATTAAGAAGCCTTTTGTCAATGGAATGATATATTTTTTTTTCAAGACAGTGTTTTGGCTGAACGTGTTGTGAATGTTTAGGGACTATTAAAATGCAGGAAATATATTTCAATGAGAGCAAATCCACCAATTTATTTGCACAATACCAGTGAATGAAAAATATTTGCTAGGTAAACAATAAATCCAGAGCCATCAGAAAGCCTGAGGTCATAGGAATTCTAAATTTTAAAATTAAAAAAAAAAAAGAGATTTACGCTTTACAGCCTCACTCTGCTATTCTTTGCATATCATGGCCTGAAACTAATGCTATAGGTTTGACTGCGCTTTGCCATCAGCATCCTCTTATTGTGAGGGAGCAGTGGTTGGAGAATCTCCCAGTTGCCAATTCTCATTACATTGCATGAATCTCATAATGTCTGACAGTTCAAGCCCAGGCTCCAGGAGACTGAAAAATCTCCTGAGAACCTCAGCTTTTGATTACAAGGTAAAAAGAAATGTTATAGTTCTCATGATTGCAGAAACAAGAGGAAAAAAATGTATCTTTGCTGTGCTCCCAATATGCTGAAGGCTAATTAACCCAGAGGCAAAATTAAACATCTCTCCATCTCTCAGAACCCACTATGTTTGATTTTTTTTTTTTTTTTTTTAACCTAAGCAGCAAGGAGAGAAAGTCAGAGTGGGGTCTGATGTTTAAAACCTAGTAAAAGCTATACTAGAATGCAGGTCATTAACTTCAGCTAAAAACAGAGAAAAATGGGCTCTTTCTTGTCATAAGTCATAGAATTTTGAAACAGGTACATGGCAAAGGGCAGAGCTTTTTAAAAAAATCACCGTTATCACAGGGACAAGAGTAAATTAACCCATCACACAGTGTACAAATAATGGATGTTGTCTGGAGTTGCCCTTCTCCAAATTAACAAAATAGGCCGTTTTATTTACAATTCAGTTGCCTTGCCTGTTGAATTGAAAATGCACAAAGCTGGCGCATCAGATGAGCTCACAGAAGGCAGCTCTGCCAAGACTGCCATAGGTTGCTTTGCATAGTCATCCCACTGTATATCAACGAATAAGCATGAGCTGCATTTTTCATTTCTTCACATCCCTTTTAGTATTAGCCCTGTGGAATTATTGCACTGGACATGGTGTTATGTGCTCATTGTATTTTATAGGATGCTTGGACTAGCGCACGTTTCCTTATTAACAGAACTATGCTGTGCAGCAGCTGTATGTGGCAGCCATACATATGATTACAATACAATAGGAACTGCTCATTTCTACACTGTTTCTAGGGAAGTAAAGGGTTACTAGGGGAAGTGGTGTTTTATCACACATTCAGCATTGCACAAAAATAGCCTAGAAGACCAAAATGCTTGCATTATAGTCTCCACATTTCTGTACTTTTAATACCACAAATATCTATTTTGGATATCGCTAGCATATGCTTTCTGTCCAGTATATGCATAGTTAATAATATCTGGGGAGGTGCGTGAAAGAGAGAGAAAATCTTTTCTTAAATATGGAGAAAGGAAGAATTTAGTTCAATACTTGAGGGCAGAGCTACTCACAGTGTAGCCTCGATGGAGCTGCTTCTCGGCTGGGGGCGGGGAGGCAGCACGCCAGACAGCGTAAAGCCATCGTCTCGTAGGGCTGGGATAATGTGACTGCACAGTGTGTGAGATCAAAAACCATATGTGCCTTTCTGTTTCTGATGACCCTTTTTCATAACCAGGTTTTGAGCTGGTTTGTTTTTTTTTTTCCTAGTCAATTTGTTGCTGGTGAAAGTTTCTAGACTGACAGCTGAAGAGTTGCATCTCCTTTATTAGCCACGGCCACCAATCAGCACAGGCGCAGTCCTGAGTATCACAATCGAACCGTCCAAGCCTTCATTTTTCATGCCCTCAATTGCATCGCTGTGAAGTAGGTGTAAGATGTGCCACCTCAATATTGACTATGCAAAGCATGGTGAATATCTGCCACAACTGAATATATGCAAAGAACCAAAAAAAAGGAGCAAAGCAGGGGATGATAGGCTCTAGCAATTCCTAAATTTGACCTGGAAGGTTTACTTTCCACTTGATTTTGTATTTTATTCAGTCCTTGATGCCAGAAACGGAGCTTCTAACCGTAGTAGTAGCTTATTGCCGTATCTCCTGAAAACAGATCTGAGCCACCTCTTGCCATGTACCCAAGGCCACCAGGCACGTCGCAGATGATGGTACCCTTTCACCAGCACTGTCTTCTGATCACTTTGGACATGCAATTCTGAAGTCAGAGGCCTCATATCTCATTACGGTTTTGCTGAACTATGCTGGCTTACAGCCTGCACTTTCATTGGCTTACACCAAGCTATGTAAACCTCATGCTTTGCCTCTCTCAGAAATATATTGCTTTACTTTCCTTCCCATAGTTGAATCCACAGTAAGCAAGCGCTTGCTTCTACTCATTTGTGCACGTACAGTTCAGACCATACACTTCTGAATTTAGTCATGTTACATCCTGTGTTACCTGATTAAGATCAGTAGCTGGGAGTTGATTGACTTTTCAGAAACTCAGCTAAAAGTTTCCTATGTCTTTCCCATTCATTATATGTGGGGAATAAAATGAAAGCTTGAAACAATTTACAAGTGCAAGAACTGCTTCACTTAATTCCTGAACTCAATGCTTGAATTACTGCAGAGATCCTTTGGCCACCAGGACTTTCCAAATCTTCCCATGGAGTGCATGAAAACATCTCAGCTCTGAACCCTAGATTCTCATCAAACGCTTGATTCTGCAAGTTTTCCACTGCTGGGGGGCTGGGGAGTGCACCCACAAGCACACAGCACCCTGGGGCTCCTTCCTTCTCCAGCTGTACCGACACCCACCAAACCTCCAAGTAGAGGAGCCCCACCGTCCTCACTGATGTAAACTCAAGGATAGTTTGTTGCTGCAGTCAGATGCTGCTTAGGGAGAAGCAGTAGGATGAAACCCCAAATCTACACAACCCCCCAGCAGTCAGCAGCCTCAGCAAAACCCAGGCTTCCCCAGAGGGACTAATTTTGCTTTATAGGAGCTGGCTGAAATGAATACAGGCTCAAGCCCTGAAGATTTATCTAAGGCACTGCAGAACCATGCTCACCACCCTCCTACAGGCTGACAGCATTTTTTTTTTTTCCCCCAGAATGTTACTCACTTCAAAGTGAAGTGAGTAATGGATGAAATCCATGACTACTACAGGCAACTCCTACTGATCTCCCTTGATCACAGGTTTTACCCACTGTCATTTGAGGAAAAATAACGTAAAAGTGTCCCAGGCCTGGATGAATTGCCATAAACGAGCAACATGGAAGGCTGCTTTTTTTCATACAGGATTTATTATCATCTTCATTTTATAAATTACCACGACATTTTTGCCCCCAAATGATCAGTTTTGAGTAAGTAAACTGTAGCTTTTTATTCTCATGATACAAATTCCTAGAATCAAGTAGCTGTTAACAGTGTTCAAAACATGAGCAACATTTTACTAAACTGATTTTTATTTGCATGGGACACCAACCACTAAAATAGCTTTAGGATACTAAAAAGCTTATGTTCAGTCTTGGACCTAAAATAAATTAAATCTTCCTTTAAATACTGCATCAGCAGAATAAGCCTTCACTATTAATTAAACCAACAATGGGTTTGTACAACCAAGGCTGAATCTCTGCAACAGTACATTAACGGTTCTTATTAAAAGAGCCATGCTATGGGTGGGGCAAAGCAATAAATGTAGCCAGTTTTTTTGCCTTTATCAATCTCTACATTAAGCATTAAAGAAAAATATTTAAAGTGATATACTCACATGGTAACAAATTATAAGACATGCAATTTTTTACTGAAATTTGTCTAAAAGCTAGCTTCGAGGATCATGAATTAATCTATTGGTGAGAGCACGTATTGCAAAAAATTACAATGGTGACTGCGGTTTGAGTCATCTCCAAAGGTTTTATAGTATCCCGTGTCTCAGTACCGGCTTTTAGGCTTCATATCCTTTGATACAGTTCTCCAAATAGAGGACATAAATACCATCCAGGTTTTAAAACATTTTATTTGCATATTAAAAAAATTGTGCATTCCAATAATTAAAATCATTTGAACAAAAAAAAAAAAAAATGGCACTCGATTAACTGCATTTTACAGCTCGCAGGACCTTGGTACAGCTTTGCATTTATTCGTGTGTTACTCTAGTTTACTGTAGTCCCACCCAAGTTCTTCTTTCATCAACATGCAAGCTCTTTCATGCCACCAGGACCAAAGCCAGACAGGCAGAGGGAAAGGCAGCGCCTTCATTCAGTGTCAGTAGTTCTCTCTATTCTTTTGATGTGAAAGGGGCAGTACAGTCATTTTAAACTTTATCCAACCTCTTTGCATCTTACAAAGTTAAACAGCTAAAAGAAGTAAAATAAGAAGGCAATGCTTGTGGAATGTACAGTGCATAATTTGGAAGGGCAGATTTCATTACGATTCACCCGCTTGCTTCTCCTGTTCAATTGCTAAAAAGGAGAAAGAAAAAAAAAAAGGAGAAAAATAAAGAAAATGAAGACCAGGAACCTGAAACGCATTCACATGACAATGCCCGTAATTTGCAAAAATATACCTATCTATCCACATAAAACCAGGGGGGCGATGGCAAAAGGAGCGCGGCGAGGCGGTGGGTGGGTGCGGGGTCTGTCTGGCGCAGCCCCAGCCGCGGTGCAGCCTCCCCCCGCCNTGCTAAAAAGGAGAAAGAAAAAAAAAAAGGAGAAAAATAAAGAAAATGAAGACCAGGAACCTGAAACGCATTCACATGACAATGCCCGTAATTTGCAAAAATATACCTATCTATCCACATAAAACCAGGGGGGCGATGGCAAAAGGAGCGCGGCGAGGCGGTGGGTGGGTGCGGGGTCTGTCTGGCGCAGCCCCAGCCGCGGTGCAGCCTCCCCCCGCCCCGCACCCGCCGCACCCCGGCTCCCCGC
>VZZY01005473.1:77848-98842 GCA_013400335.1 Eurystomus gularis
GGCCCCGGCCCGGTTGCCCGCGGGGCTGGAGCGGTGTCGGGTCCGAGCCGGGCCCGGCGCCTGCCCAGGCTGCAGGGCTCGGGATGTCCCCAGGCGCTCCCCCGGGGAATTCAAACAGCCAGCCCCGAGCAGCGAGGGGCCCTAAGTGCGGCGTGATCCAGCTGGATGGGCAACCGCGGTGGGGCAGAGCGGGGGGTACGGCACGGGTGGCTCTTGCTTTCTGCTCTTACAGCATTGGGTAATAAACTGAATTATTCACGTGGAAGAACTGAAAGAGGAAGGGGGGGGGGGTGGGGGTGTATCTGTGCCTGTGCGTGTGGCGGAACGACAAGGAGCCGGGGAAATCTCTGCGCCTTTGTCTGGCGGCAGCTCTGCAAGGCGGCGGAGGAACGCTGGTTCTCAAGGCGTGAGGTGGGACGGGAGCTGGTGCGTGGGAATTAACATAATTTCTGCGGCTTCTGGGACATCTGTATGGAAACCATGTAGTGTATTGCCTCTTGCTTCCTGCCCTCCAGCCGGGTATCTGGTGGGAGGGTGATGTCGATGAATTAAAAGCCCCGAGTAACAGTATTAATAAACGCACGGAGAACTGTAAATAGATTTCAATACATTCCCTGGGGATGCCTCTTCCTCTGTTTCGTGGCTGTCCTCTGATCCTTGTCTGGCCATTTTCCAAAAAATTTACAGAGCTGTAGTTTCAAGGAGTAAAATCTTGTCCCCACGGCAACCCCAATAATACTTGCTGTAGTGAATGAGGATTCCCAGTCAGCCCAGAGTCTTCCTAAAGCTGAGCCCCTTCACAATTGGAAGTGTGGTCTATGAAGTCTGATTTACTCCTCTAGTCCATGGCACCTCCAAAACTAAGATGAACAGAGTATATCACTGGGAGCGACGGTGCGAACTAGAAGTATTCCTGTGAGGCAAAACCTGTGCAAGACTGAAGGCCGAAGGAATCGCTTGGGGAACAAGTGACAAGGAATATATCATATAATTTGGGAATAGTTACAGATTTTCATAATAACAGCATTAAAAGCATTCCCAAAGGGTCTTCTGTGTCGGATACTGGCTAACTCTGCTAGCTTTTGAGCAAGGTCTGGAAGATGAGTTTATGGCCTTTTACTGCTTCAACACTTTTGAGCATTGAACCTCATGACTGGAGTTGTGAAATTTCTCTGATGATCAGTTCATCCCCAATGATGTTACAGCCTCAGACTTTTCCGTTTCAACAAAGATTTTTTGGCCTCCTAAGTGAGGTTTAGTTTGATATAGTCTTTAGAATTTATCCCCTCTGCAGCTGCTGCAGTCACTCACCTGTGTCTTTGGACACATCAGTATTCCCCTGACCTCAGTGCAGGAAATGCACTCCTGAGATTAAAGAACAGCAGATGTTTGTGGGACTGGGGTCTGATTTTTCAGAAGCTGCTTGTCCAGCCGCAGTACTGCCTTCTTTTGCTTCTGCTCATTTTGGGACAAAGCTACAGATCCCTTAAATTAGTGTTACCCACAGTCTTAGATGAAGCTCTGCTGCTATCTGCATTTAGATTCAATGATAGTTCTGGAAGTCTGCTTCTTTGTCTTCCTGTATCTCCTTTCTGGTGGATTAATACTGAGATAGTCACAGTCACAGAAATGTTATACGTACTTTACTACATAAATGAAGACCGTATTGTCACGCTAAAGCAAGGTGAGGGTGTTATATTTCGAGAGGACGTTGGCTAATTTCTGCAGAAGTAAATCCCCTTTATAGCGTTTTGTATTAGGGGTATCATGACAGAAATTTTCTATCTCCATGTCCTTTTATGTTGCTTTCTGGTTTTGGCTATTTGGAGAATGTGAGAAGGGTATGTGTTCATACAAGACTGCTCCGTGTCAAATAACTTTTAAGGATAACAAATTCCAAAGCACACTGGGATGGGGCAGAGCTGACATCCTCAATAAATGTCCTAGGCTACCTGATGTAAAGGATAGCTAGCTTAGGAATTATTTTGGATATTGATGAGCTGCTCCATTTTTTCAAATTGCTTTATTGTTTTTGTGTGTGTCAGCAGTTTCTTACTGTGATGATTTAAACAAAAAATACAGCAAACAAATATTTGGTGGTGTAGAACCCTGCTAGACAGGCATCCTCTCAGTCATTTGCATGCTAAAGAACAGCACTTTTCACCACATTGCTGATCCCATTTGCAAGAAGGAAATTGGACCCTCGCTAACATAGTTTCCAGGTAACACCTTTTGGGGGTTTGATGTAGAGCAAGGCTGGAAGTTCCTTATTTCCTTCTAGGAAATTCATATAGTAGGAAAAGTAGTAAGTGGTAAACCACCATTGTGGCATCTCGTTTGTATGTCCGTGTTTGAAGCCTTGTGAAAAACAGGAACACTCTGTTTCCAGGTAAGTATGTACTGCTCCTGTTTGCAAAAATGTCATGATAAAAGTCTTGCTCAAGGCCATGCAACAGGGGCTTAGTCAGATAGTAACACATGTCAGTGGAAGTGTCTGTATCTCAGATTGATTTCAGTGGGCTTTTCCTTGAACTCTGTTTGAAGAATGTTTTGAAACAGGATCAGGAGCACAAATCTTCTAACCTTATGCTAATCCCACCATAGAGTCTGTGCATTTATAAAAGAAAAAAAATAAAAGAAAAAAGAAGTAATTAGGCGAACATGAAATGTCTATGTGATAAAGCAACCAAGATTAATTCCCATCTCAGCTTATTATTCATAATGGGATCCCAGGCACATCAGATGACTAGTAAGATAAAAATAAACTCTGTATGTAGATTTCTGGATCATATGGAAAATAAATTAAAGGAAGAGAAGCCAAGTGATTGTTTTCCAGGTCTCAGTTTCACATGTGAAATCTTCTTTTCACATGCTGGACTCTGAAAGAGAATGCTTTCTCTCACTCCATATACTGCTAGAGGAAACAGGAGCTGTCAGTGATCCCGAGAGTGTAAGTGAAGAGACAATCCCTTTGGGTAGTTTCTAGCTGTTCTTCCTTGCTGCCAGCAGCAGCAGATTGTTGTTGGTGACATCAGGGTTTGGGTGTTCAGTTGTTCAAACGTCAGAGCACAATATTTGTGGTGTGTCACAGTCCACCTAATGCTATCAGCAATTTAAAAAAAAGTCATTGATTCATGGAGCAACGTGTTTAAAAGGAGTGCCTTCCCATCCCCCCTCAGCTGAATTGCAGAAGAGGGATTGCAAACCGACTGTCTTAGCTGGACAAATACTGGCACTAATGGGCTTTACAAGTGGCAGCATTTCCTTTTTTTACTGTGCTTGACAAAGGGATCTTTGCAACAGGTCATGACTTTAGAAAGTAGTGCTCATGGGAGAGGAGAAGCCAGGGTGGGAAGCTCAGATTGCTGCACAGGAAGCTAAATACCCTCAAGTAGCAGATGCTCTTCTCCCGCACCAATCTGCCTGACTCTGCTTTTCCTGCTTTCCCTATACCCATAAACAACAAAAGAAGAGTGTTGAGTCTTTCTCTTAATGCATGCAGAAAAAGCTGTGGCAAAGCAACAGTTTGGAAGTTAAGCTATTTGATACTCAAGTGGAAGGCTGCCTGCATACCGTCAATAATAAAGCAAACAAAATGAGGAGGCCTTCAGCCGTGGTTTCCAACTTTTGAGAGATGCTAAGAATTTATTGTCATTATGTTCTGAAGAAGAAGCAAGAGAAGTACGTTTTTCACACGGAATATTTTGCAAAGGTCTGTGAACTGAAAGTATCCAAATGACCTCTTCTGGCTGGAGTTCTTAGCTGCCAGATGCACGCACAAACATTGTGTTTAAAAGCTATCTCTAGAAATACTGCTTGATTTGCAAAGTACCTGAGAGAACCAAAAGCAATACTCTAATAGGTCTGCTTGAAAAAAGCATCTCTGTGCTAAATTTTCACAAGTGCTTGTCATGACTTTCTGAATTTTGCAGCAACTTTTCTTCCCTCTTATTTTTATGAGTAAAAACAATAATATTGAAAGCGTGTAGGTGACAACATCAGCACAATGCATCACAAAAGCATGATGAATCATTTCTCCTAGTGCAACTCAGCAACGCCTCGATCCTCCTAACATTAGGCTTCTCCTAAAAACTGCTAATTATACGGCATGTGCATGGGTGTCAACAGAGATTACAAACCAAAATCTCAGGCCAATGGAGAGACCATTTTTTTCTCCCCATTTAATATGAGTTTCTTTTAATGCAAAGATAAAACTAGATATGCATTCAAAATCCTGTGGTCTCTATTCAACATACAAACAAGTTAATATGTACAAAAGACAAGACGGCCATTCTTATCTGAATTCCATTGAAAAAGGGATGACCAAAGTAAACACAGAATGAAACAATGACTAATAGCATCAAACTGCTTAGGCCATTGTATAGGCTTTGGCAGTCCCTTTGGGGATCGCCAGTCCACTTGCTTGTAAGAAAGAGCACAGAGGTAGGGAAATACCTGTCAGTGGACATCCCCAGGATGCCCATACTGCATACTGTGCTCATGGATGAGTTGCAGAGCAACAAAATGTACCTGACGTCGTTAATTAGGTGAATCATATTATTCCAACAGTGGGGTTCCCTCCCTTGAGACCACACCTGTGCTATGTGTTCCATATATAGCTATCTCTGAGCTGACTTTAAACTAGTGGCAACTTGGAACGCGCCCCAGGTTTATTGCTTTCTGTTGATTTTCCTGGGTGGATTGTACCGCTTGTGCTGAACGCTGCCAGCCATATCTGAGGCATTTGCTTCAAAAATCATCTTAAGCATATTCAGCTATCAAGTTCCTTTGTATTTTCGACTCCTCAAACCCATACAACTGCAACAATCTTTTGTCTCTTGTAAAATCGTAGGCAGGCAAGATTTATGTGTGGGTTTATCTATCTAATCTGTCTATTTTTCTCCACTACTCCCTTCTTAATTTAGTTTTTTTTTTTAGGGAAAAAAGAAAAAAAAGAAGCAGCAGTGTGTCAGCCAACCAGATGTAGAAATGGCTAGGAGGTCTGCTCAAAACTTGACTCACTGCCTTGACATTGGAGCTTTCACCAGGGTAAGGAGTGGAGGATGGTGTTGTTAGGGTAAAGCACATCCAGTCATTTAAGCTTTGTTGACGTGATGCTTTCTTCACGGTGCCAGTTTGTAAAAAGCAAGGGAGAAGTGCTTCTTGTGACTGCCACAGCCATGGATTTTCGTTGCCTTGTGTGTTGGGGGAAGTTACCTTCTTGAGGGTGAAATAAACAGGTCTCGAAGCCTGAAGGTTTTGTTATCCCACCAAAGTGTGTGTGACAGAAAAGGTTGTCCTGGCACTCACACAGCTTCTGAAATTTTCAAGTCTTACGCCCTCACATTTTTCTTTCAAGGCGCAGGGGAGTTACAATGTCTGAGAGCAAGTAGGGGTAAAGACTGGGAGGGACATCTGTTGAAGCAAAGGCACATGTGCTGAATGTGTGGGTTGAAAAGAACCCTTACTTGGTAGGCTTTTAGGGTATTCCTAGGCTTGCCTATGTCTCACTTTTTCAAACAATCTCACCACGACTAGTATTACTGTTGGGGCAATTAAGCAGGGTTAGGGTTAGCGGGGGGTCTTGGGAAAGCACCACTTTGCCCATAGGAGTGTTCATGTTATTCCACACAGAAGGGTATGTATCAGTGCTAGAGGTTAACGACTGATAAACCTTGAGATTTTTGTGTTTAAAGTATCAGGCTTAGAAAAATGCACTTAAGGACATGGTCACTCACAGTAAAAAGTAGTGGCAGGTGAAGCCAAGCCCATTTTCCCTTGCAGGAAGAGGAGCCCTCAGAGTTACCCACAGTTTCTGGTGGTAGCACGGTCTTTGGCATCTGCTTCCTCAAGTGTCACCTCTGTTTCTCATTATCACTCTAGGTACAAGTTTGTTTACTTATAATGGAAACAAAAGCATTCCCTGTCATGTTTTAAGGTCAGTAGGAAGTTAGAGCACATATGCACAGGAAAAACCACAACAGTTAAAGTAATATGTATTGACGTAGTGGGGTTGTTGCCAAAACACGTCACTGCAGGCAGGCAGGCAGGCAGAGCTCATTTCTGCAGAGAGATGCACAGCTACTTTGCACCTGAATGCAAACTATCACACAGGAGCAGAAAGAGCAAAAATACATTTATTTCAAATTTTCTGTCCATGGGTGTTTTGCCACTGGTATTAATAAAGATGGGATTGAGTCCAGCTTCCACTTATTGCAGTTATTCAATGTGCCTTAAACAGAATGGATGTGAAACTGGGGATAGCATCAAGCTTCCCAAAGGGAACACATCTCAACTTCTATGCGTAGCCTCTTTATCTTCTGTGATTAGTCTCCTACACTTGTAATATAAGTTTTATTTAATAGCTACAATGTGGATAAAATCAGAATTATGGGATGAGAAGAAGAGCAGCCCTGTAGATTGAACTAGATGTGAAAGTTGGTTGTCTCTCCTCGTAAATCATGTGTGCACACCCCATGCTGTTCAATCAGAGTTTTGTCCACTAGTAACGAGCTGCTGCCACCAGTGGGCTGCAGCTTGTATTGACACACACTTGTAATGCTACACATCTGTGATACTTGTAATAAAGCCGGAATATTCCAAGACTCCAGGTCTAAAATGAAGCCACGTCTGCACAGGACAGTTGGAGGGAGACATGTACTAGATAAAAGATTCCATGTCTGTCTCTGCAATACATGCTGAGCATAGACGTTACTCTTTTGGTTTAAACACATTTGCAAATTCCATAAGGCATAATTTTCTCCTGAAAAACTTCACACTACATCTGCTAGTGTTAGTCCTCCCACACTGGCTTATTTGGCAGAAATACAATTGTATATGTATAAATTGTAGAGATCAAATTTTTGTTGGTGATTGCCATGGTTTTGCATGGATCAAACGTCACTATTCAAAGAATCACAAGCTTTAGATGCTGAAAGGCAGATTCAGCAGAAAGGTACATACACACACAGATAAGCCACAGCTTAAACAGACACATAAGCCACAGCATCTTTGAGCACCCAGTGTCTCGCTCTTGGCTGAGTTTATCAAAGATCTAGAAACAAAATCACTTCCAAATCCTTTAGTGCCTAGTCAGACCATGGCTAACACCCACTAGGACGCATGACTCCTCAGAAATGTGATCATTTCCACCATTTCTCTGAAAATGTGTCCAGAGATTGTGGTTACAATAAACCTTATATATATGTATATGTACCTACAACATACATATAGTTTATAGTATGTAATATATGATGTGTATAACATAAACACACAGTGTAATATAATGTTACATTTTATAATGCAATAGAATATTCTAATACTATAGTATCTATGTAAAATATTACATAGATGTAAAATATTACATCGATACTATAGTATTAGAATATTCTATTGCATTATAAAATGTAACATAATAATATTGCATATATGTTATATTTGCACCATGGTTATAGTTATATTTCTTAGCCTGAGGGTGACTCACATGAACATCTTTTACCTTGCTGGAAAATACCCTGCCCAGGCAGTAACAGTTCATATAGTATGTCCAGTTTACCCACCACTAAAAAGAAAACAAAGCAGCTGAGCAATGGAGAATTGTTCCTATTTGAACAGATTACTGACATGGGCAAAATTTGTAAGAGGACAAATTCAAGATTCTCAGCCAAAATGGATTTCCTGGAAAGCTTCATCATCCTGCATCATCCCATCCCTCCTGAGCACTGAGGATTGTGGTTTATGTGCTACCGTTTGCATGCCAGAGGCACAGCCCACAGTCTGCTCAACTCTCCCATCTGCATCCCAGGAGCATCCACCCTACCACAGATTTTCACCCATTAAAAGATGATGCTGAATTGAAACATAGACCACACAGTGGCTTCATGCACAAACTCAATGTTCACATGCAGTTTACTACTATCAACATCTTTGCTATGAAGAGGCAAGATCTCAAATTTGCTTCAAACTGTTCAAGGCAGTAAGGGACTGGGACTCTCTAAATGTGGGGTAGTTTTGTTGAGTGATTAATGCTTTTATATTGGTCTACGAAGCCTCTCTTCTGCTGATGCCTGGGCAGAGTCCTAACAAGAGCTTCATTTATCACTTACTGGTGAGTAAAGTGGCTGCTCCATTCCTGCAGTGAGTCTAAACCCATAATTTTGTTCTGTGTTTGCAACACCAACGCACTGCCTTGAGGAAGGCTCTGGGCACTAAGAGAATACTGCTAATAATTAGGTAATATGCTCCTTTTAAAAAATTGCCTAATAAGAGGAATCTAAAATTATATATTCTCTCCCAGAGTAATATAAGATTATCACAAAAATAAGAATGCAACTCTATTAATAGCAGCAGGAGGATATCAGGTTGGCTGTCTGAATGAATCCATAGAATACTTCAACAAGAAACAAAAGATTTTGATGTTTGGTCAAACATCTTTCTTCAGCCCATACCACTGGGTGCAATTGCTTCAGCATCCTCTAATCACCTACAGTATATGGGCTTCCAGCTCCATGTTTATGTGCTCCATAAATAACTTCCTTTGAATTTGCTGACTTTGCTGGCAGCTGCTGTTTACACAATACTTGGAAAATAAGGCAATGTATTTTGAAGGCAAAACAAAGATTTTGAAGACTAGCTTTGTCCATTTAAAAAAACAAACAAACAAACAAAACAACAAAGCCAAAGACGAAACCCTCCCATTTATGGATTTTTTCCTTTCTAAGGGAGGGAGAGAGAGAGCAAGGAGTGTAAAGGGAATCAGTCAAGAGGAAATGCTGAAGCGTTTCCGTTTCCTGTTCTTGGTGAGAACAAGGGACCCAACAATGGGGAACCTGCAGTCAGAGAGAGGGGCACTCAGATGTTTGTCATGGCTTTTGAGAATTCCTCTCTTTCTGTGTGATGCCAATGTTTGGTGGGGAGAGAACAGTGAAGCACAGTGACCACCATTCAGTCACACCTGTTGTGTCACCCCAGACTTACTTGTCTAGTTAGAGTGATATTATAGGTATTGAATGCTTAGGCAGTTGTCCCAAACGACAGTAAACTAGTCATTCATTTAATGGCATGCAGAAGTTTTCAGATTTATTGCTTGCTATTGTATTGCTCATACACTCCCTTGCATTGCTTCCCTTTTCTAAGTGTAACAGAGCAGAGCTCCTGAATGAGATGGGAAAAGGCAGCAAGTGGTCTTTCTTGCTGCAGATTATCAAAACGTCCACGTATCCCCCTCTCCTCTCCTCTCCTCTCCTCTCCTCTGCTCTGGAGGAATTCCCCCTGGATGTGACACCTGCAGTACAGTGTATGGTCAGACACTGGGTACAGGCAGCATTGGGTGCTCCCAGGGGTACTTGGGGCAGGATAACTCAGACAAAAAACCTGCCCNTCCCCTCCCCTCCCCTCTCCTCTCCTCACATCTGCATTTGCTTTTTACTTGTCCTAAAATCATGCTTTTAATGGTAATGACTAGCAATCAAAACACCATTAGGGAGAAAAAAAATAATGCTGTGAAATAGGGAGTGGGCAAGTGGATATTTGCAGGGGATACTATTTTGCTGAGGTAAGGCCAAGTGGAGTTGAGCATGAGTTGTATTAATGCACTTATGGATGGATTGTTGAAAATGAGCTATCCTATGCCATCATGAAATGCTTTGGGCAATTTTTTGGAGCTCAGCACTTTGATTAGCCTTTTCCTTTTATATCGGGAACTAGCCACAGACAAGGAAGTCACATGTGGGACTGCTCCTTTTATTTCAACTATTGGATCTGTGAGTCTTCTTTCTGACATCCAAAGCCCCTTTTGAAATCAGAAAACGATAACATGAAAAGTCAGCCAGCATAAGAGGGCATGTATGCTTATTAATCTGGGTAGTTGCCCATCTGCATAGTAACTCACCTTAAATTTAAAAACCTTAAAAGCATCCATTGTTTCTTTTGTACAAGCAAGGATAGGATATGGATAATATCTGCATTAGTATTCCATCAGCATCCACCTTTATCCTGTAGATTGGTGCCCAAATATGTTAATTTTGTGTCCATCCCCCCATTACCACCAGACTCTAAGGAGGGCTGAGTGGCTTCGAGATCAGCTGAGAATGGAGGATCAGAGACTACTTTTGATACTTCTAGTCAAAACTCTCTTGGGCAGATAAATATACTGTATGTTTTCAGTTAATGGGCAAAGGAAAGAAATGGAAGATAAAGGAGGTTCCAGTAAAGGAGAAAGAATGAAGTACTGATCAGCCTCCCTCAGAGAATGGATTAATTATTTTCCAACACAAATTTTTGGCCCAAGAATTCAAGAGATACTGTAAAATGACTCGGTATAAATGGGAATTTGGAATCATTTTTCTCTCAACATCTTAAACAGTTTATATAAATCTGCCACTTTTCAAATGATGTATTAGAGTACTCTTGTGGTTGCTTAACATCAATATTCCTCTGAGATTTTACAAATACATCAGCAGCTTTACATGGATGAAATCCAGTCTGCCATAATTCAGATGCCCAACATAAGCAATGCTTCACTGAACATTTGAATATGCAGCCTGGAGAGCAAGGGAAAAAAATAAGTCTGCCTTGATGTTGCTGCCACACTTGTCCTAAAGCATATGATGGGCAGCTCGGGAAGCCTGCAGAGGAAGATGCAGTCTGCTTGTAATTGTGTTTCTTGGTTTTGACTGTGGCAAAGTCACAGGCATTTCCCACAGGTGGTCTATTCCCCCACTCCTTCCACTGGTGCTTGTGGGGATGCTGAGCACCCCTGTCCCTAACTGGTGATGTCTCCTGGCCCTTTGCAGAGCAGAGGTGCAGCATGTGCTAGTGCCTGCTGTTTTCACTGTGGTTTCCAAAGATGTGGCAACCTCCAGGTAAATGGAACTACTCAGCCCCTGTGGGGTTAAAATTTTACTTTAACATCCCAGGAGGGCATCTTAAACCTGATGCTCTCACCCATCACCCAGACTATGGTGGGATGGAAACACTGCACAAGCATGAGAGCAAGGGTTAGGACAAGGGGCAAGATGGGGTCTGGCTTGAAACCACAGGATCTCCCTTTTCCCAGATAATTGCCGTACTTCCTAGGATTTTTTTCACAAGTTTGTTGGTCTTATTCCCTACCACTCCCACATTTAGTTGGTGAGGCCCATCTGTTTTAACATGGGGCATGACAAAGCAATAAATAATCAAATTCATGAAACAAAAACTTCCGAGCAAATATGAGCAGCTAAAACTTAAGCCTCCATAAGAAATTTTACACTAAATGAGAAAACACCTTATGTCTTCGGGTGCCAAAAGATAAACTGTGCCAAGGACTTAATCTCATTAATTTAGACAGATGAAGACAGGAGTGGAGTTCAATCTAAGGGAAGATTTGGTTAGACAGTATGGCTGAGATAAATGTATTCAAACTGAGTCATTCTGATGAAATTTGACTTAAAATATTTATGGAGCAAATCAAAGTAATAACATTGGCATAGAGTGTTCTTAAAAAATGTGGAAAAGACAAGAGAGGTCTTTGAAAAGCAGTAAAGGTCAAAGACTGTACTGATTTTTAAATGGTGGAATACAGGAAAACATCGGATTATGGACTTGACAGCCTGACTTCAAACCTCAGAAAAAAAATTAAACACTGGGAAGATAATGTCATGAAAAAGAACTGCCAACAAGGATCCAAGCCAAGCCAGTTTCTTTCTTTGGGTAAGGGGAAAGCCATAGGTGTAAAATATCCTGACTCCACTGCAGTTCCTGAGACCACTCCTGTGTTGTGTTCTCATAGGCAAACTGAGGAAATATGGCCAGGATGGGAAACCTGTAAGAAACATGCCAACTAATAGGGAGAATCAGCAACTGTTCTCTACGAAGGTGAGAGATGTTTTGAGAGGGGGATTTTTATTAGCAGCTTGGAGGACACAGTCTTTAAAGAAAACAAAACAAAACAGAAATGGCTTAGAAACCTTAGTCCCGTACCTTAGTCCCACTTGCAGACATAATGAATGCTCCGTGATTGCCCTAACTGCTGTTGAAAGCATCACAGAGGGTGGGAGTCACCCCACCTAAAGTCAATCTGCAGCTGTAGCCCAGACTTTTCCCACAATCAGTGCAATGGCATCTCTCGGGTGATTCATCTCATCCAAAGATAGAAGTTGAAGATAAGGGAAATGAATCACTCACCAGACTTTCCTCTTCCTGCCATCCCATTGAGTGTAGGGAGAGTATGAAAGGACTACCTTCCTTTTAGATAGCTAACATTAGGTGAGAGGAATCCTATCTTTAGCAGCCACTTAATTGCCCAGATTCTCAGAGAAATTTGGGTACTTAATTCCCTTTAAAGTAGACACTAAGCAGATCTAGTAACTTGACCTGGGATCTGTTGACTGAGGGATGAGGCTCCCCCCCTAAACAGGTTATAAGGGGATCTTAAGTGCTGCTCCTGCATTTTCCAGGTAAGTCATTGAGTTCGCTAAGGATGCTGGATACAGTAGGTAGGCAGGATCATATTATAATCTGATAGTTTTAGTTATTACCTGCTCAGAAGGAAGTATGAAGCCTAGGGCTTAAGCCTGGATCACAGTCTGTGCAGCATTACTGAGTGGAGAGGAGTACAATTTGCACAAATAAATCAATGGAGCCAATGCTGATCCCTTGACCCAAACATCCGCTTCCCACATAGGCCACCATGATGTTAATGGAAGCCTTTCTTGTGAAATGAAGAGCCACAAATTGTATCTTAATGGAAACAATCCTTGAATGGAAATACTTCTTTATGCCTTATACCTGGTCCTTTGCAGACATTTGGGAGGGGTAGTGGCTCCACAAATATTGATAACTCTGCTATTGCAGAATTATAAGGATAATTCTCCTTTAGCATGAAAAAAAAAAGAGTGAGGAACAGCAGACCTTTCTGCATTAAGAGCAAAAGAGAGCTCTGTTACTGCACAGGATTTTCCATGCAGCCTTTCAATGCAAACTCTGTTCCGTTTTTAAAGTTGTTTGTTTGTTTGTTTTTTAATTTCTGTCACATCTCATCTCTGGCCTCCATCTGGCCTCCTCTAAACCGTCTAAACCCACAGCACTCATAGAAGTGGAGTAGGATCTTGTGTTCATTTTCTATAGCTCCATTGGTAAGGTCTAGAATAAATAAAGCCTTTCGTGCTGATTGGCAGCACAGCTGAGCCTGGTGCAAAGCCATACCCTGCACCCCCACACCTGCCCTCGCCTCTGCAAGCCCTGGCACCTCCGTTTCGGCAGCCACCAGTCAGTCCCATTCCACTCAGAGCAGCTGAGCACAGCAAGGGGCTTGTGTCCCACCGCACCATCAGCCTGACACCAGCAAGTCTTTTAGCAAAGACAAAGTATGGATTGATGCAATTACCATGAATTTTAGGCACAAGCAGCTCTCTGAGTTGGTCAAAGGATTGGCTTCTCCTCTCAGTTCTGATGGAGATTGAAATCACAGCATGTGGCAAGGATCACTGAGACCAGGAGGGAGATTGCACCACTGAGGTCCGAAAGTGGGACCAAATTTCATCCCTCTTGTTGCAAGGGAAGGCTCTCTGTGGTGTCTGTTGTGGCTCTGCTCCTCAGCCGAGGTGATGCAGGGGCTGCTGCAGCCATGCAGCAATCACAGGGCCCTGAATAACCACAGGAGCAGCTGCTGCTAAGAGACTGGCCTGAAATGCTCCAGCATATAAACCTGTTTACTTTGTATTATAATGATCATATGGATAAGGGAACAATCAGAAATGTACACAGTCTGAATAGGGATCTTATTAACAGACGCCAATAATTAAGGCAGGTGAAGCAACAGATGTTTTCTTACATTTTTTCTTCCCTAATCCATATTTTAAATCTTACTTGCAGCCTCTCACAGGACACTACACTTTCTGCTGTGTATTTTGCAGTGCAGGGAATGAGGTGTCTGAAAGACAGAGGAAATGAGTTGTTCTGTTACAAAATACTTGAGCCCTCTGTGCTGGTAGATTATGAAGCAAATGCCTAAACATATTCCTGTATTTTCTCTATCTAGCTATAGGGGAGAAATTGCTCTCTCAGGCAGGCAGCCTGCTGCAGGTGAGATCCTTGAAAGGCTCCACATGCTGATGGAAGTAGCACACCTGCTCTGTGGTGTCATCCAGGCAACAGGAATTCTGCAGAAAAAAGCAAACCCGGATTAATATGTTGGAAAATGATATTTAGTTCTTACAGGGAAAATTTCATCTTGTGAAGGCAGTAAGTGATTCCCAGGGCAGGATATGGAGTGCATAATCTCACTCCAGTCCACTCACACCTGTCTGAATATTAGGTGATGCTTTGTAAGGCACTGTCAACTTTAGAGCTTCACTTTTTTTAAAAAAGCATATTGTTGTGTTCATTTCCATTTTGTACAATTATTGCAGGATCAATGAATATCTACTTCTCCTGAAAGGAGCTTCTTTACATCTTGTAGTTCCACAATGTAAAAAGTGAATCCTGAATTTACTTTAGAGGTCACAATATACCTTCTTCAGGCGATCAAAAGCCAAAAATTTCATTGTAACAAACTATAACTATGCCATGCAGTTTTAAAAGTGTATGTGTGTGTGTTCATGTGCATATATGTGTGTTTTAGTGCAAAATAAAATAAAATAAAACAGAGTTTATCTTTTCTCATGCATGCCACTCTTTCCTTGATCCCCTTCTTCTCCAAGCCTTCTCACACATTCCTAACTGTCCTGTTTTCTTTTTCTTTGCATACCTGCCAGATTCTTCCTCTGCCCACAGAAAAATTTCTGGCATGTCTGTCACTCTGTTTGTATAGTTGCCAGCACAACTGTTCTTACTTGCTTCTTAGTTTTCTAACAATTATACCAGAGTAGATTTGAAAGTACAATGATGCTTAAAAATAGTGACAAACTTAAAAATACCAAGGTTTGAAATACCAAACACAAATACTTTTATTTCTTTCTACTTGTAAGCAAAAAGCCTTGCTTCTCTTCATTTTCTCTGCTTGCATGACCCCTTCACAATCACAGTGCTCTGCTGAATTCACTGTACATTCATTCACCACCTCTGCATGACCTTGTCACACTGAGCCTCTGATTAAGCTGGCTGAACTGCCATTTACAGCTTCCCCCATCCATTTTGGGAAAGAAATTGAAAGGGAAATATGGAGTGCAGAAGGGCTTTTTTTTTTTCTTCCCCATTTAGGGATGTCATATATATTAAGCCAAATAGTTCTTGAAATAAAAGCTCTTAAAGATAAGGTTGAGATTTATTTTCTTTAAGCCAGTTGTTTAAATATTCATCTCAAGTTAGTCACTCCGGGCTCTCTCTATGCAGCCATAAAGGGAAATGTGTGCCTCCAAAGGCTAAAGACCTTAAGACTATGGTTAGTGTCTACAGCTGGTCAGATAAATCCCGAATGGAAGTACCTGCTTCTCACTGTTGGCTATAAGTGGAGCCCAATCTACTAGTTAAAATTAATGGAGACACATCCCCCACTTGATACACCAGTGAGAAGTGTAGTCCCGCTCTGCTGTGGATAGAGGGTTACCAAAAATAAAATGGTTGATCTTTTCAGTGAGTATGGCCAAGTTTCTTTGTATTTTAATTTTTTAAGCAGGGCAATGTGCAAAAGTACAGGTCTGGTCCAAGCAGAATTCTTACTAAATCACATTGTGACAGGTTAAGTGAATTTGAATCCATTGGCATAGTGGAGGCCAACTGTGTTTTTCTTCCATTTGCCTGACTGTATTTACTCATTCCATTTGCCTGAAGGATTGTCCCCAAGGTTTTTAGGGTGCGTATTTGAACTATATACTCTGAACTATCTGTTTATTGAACAGATGCCATAATTTGTGGATAATACTTATGTTTAAAACAAAATTTGTAGTGTTTTTCCCCCCTTCAACTTTAAAAAAAATAAAAAACCTTAAAAAAAAACAAACTTAAAAAAAAAAATCTCAACGCATCTGAGAAATGTACAGCAGCAAACTGCTGGTGCTCCAGGTAAACTGGTGAAGATAAACTTCTCCAGGGGAGTAGATACGTTTCAAAATAATTACTATTTTGTTTTAAAAATAGGAATTTTTTTTTTTTTTAATAAAAGGAAATAATCCTAGCAGTAATTTGGATATTAATTACAAGGATGATCTACAAAGTAATTTAATAATTTGCCACTTTAAGCACACAATTAGTCTATGTCTATTCACATGCTAAATGCAATACTACGCACGTTGTTAGATATGCTGCCAGGAAGTGTCGTTGTAATTAGATTGTTACAGCAATGCATATATGAACCTTACAGCATAATTTCCCTGATTAGCATGGCCATTATTAAGGGCACCTTCTTTCAGTGAATATAATTGTTTTTTACAGGCTGTCTTTAGTAAAAACAGGTTTTGCAAAGAGTGCCTTTTACACGTTGTTGATCATTTACACTACTGTATTTTCTAGGGAAACACTGCACTCTGCGGGTGAAAACTCTTTCTCCCAGCTTGTAAAACGCTGGAAAGGTCTTGGGAAAGCAACACAGTTTCTCTGTGGTGAGCAGTTCATACCTCTTAGCCAAGGAAGTGCATTGTTTGCAGCACCCTTATAAATGGAAACAAGGCTTCTTTCTTTCTTCTTTTTTCTTTTTCTTTCTTTCTTTCTCTCTTTCTCTCTCTCTTTCTTTCTCTCTCTCTCTTTCTTTCTCTCTCTCTCTTTCTTTCTCTCTCTCTCTTTCTTTCTCTCTCTCTCTTTCTTTCTCTCTCTCTCTTTCTTTCTCTCTCTCTCTTTCTTTCTCTCTCTCTCTTTCTTTCTCTTTCTTTCTTTCTTTCTTCCTGCTTTCCTGCCTTCCTGCCTTTCTGCCTTCCCTTCTCCACTTCTTACTTTCTGAAGAATACCCCAAAGTATATAGATATTCTGTAACACTTACTGTAGTAAAGAATATGTAACTATACAATAAACACAGGTTGGCTGTTCACATAATCTGCAGCGCTTGGTAGAAGGTTCCATGACAAATCTAAACGGCTGTTTCCAGATGCTGATCCCACAAATTGGATTTCCAGTTAGAAGCAATTTGTAAGACTCAGCCCCAAGCCTACACTCCTAAAGTGAGTCCCTTGCCTCTTTACCCTCTCTGATCACTAACTTGCAGTCACATCATCTCTCCCAAGTCCTGATTTCCTCCCTAGTTTCTGGGCTCTGGCCATTAGGTGGCAATCGTGACCATCATCTGTTTCCCACATTCATATCCTCAGATGCCAACATGCTTGTGTACCCAGATTCCTAAGAAAAGCTTTTCTCATCCCTCTCCACCTTTCTCATTCCTAGCAGCAGTAGTTATGCAGAGACTGGTTGTTACACCTGACAGTGGGTAACCTGGGAGAAGGGAATTCCTTGTGCTCATAGGGACAGCATTGTCCTGGCACAAGAAATGTGCAACTCCAGCTGGAAACACCAACCCTGCATGTTAAGGCTGCCAGAAACTCTCCTCTGTTTGGTTTTCTTTCCAGTTGCCCTGAGTTGCACAAAGTGTCTGGTCTCTGGATGGCATTTTCTAGGCACACAGTAGCTTCGTGTCTGTGAACTTAAAAAGTTTTGGGTAAATCTGTTCATTCCCAAGAACAAAGTTAAAGCAGATATACAATGCAAAGCTTATAGTTGAGAATCGCTGTTGCAACTCTCCCTTTTGGCAGGGATTTGAAGCTTGCCAGATGTGTTACCCTGAGGGCTATTACTGACTTTGTCTATATTATAGCCCCTGAAGAAGTCTACAGTGCCAGTAGAGACTGGTTCATGTTTGGCTGCAGTGTTTTCTGCCCCTTCCCTGGCTGCAGAGCTGCCTCAAGGCCACAGGCACTCCCTCTGTGGGCAATGCCCACCAGAATCTCCATGTGCAGTGTGCCCACGCACCTGGGTGGCGATGCAAGCCCATGCTTACACCCATCCTGCTTAGGATCAGTAACTGTGGTGCAAAGCTGCAGACTTTGGGCACCTTTGGATCCTTGGTAGAGGCACCTGTTGTTATCTCCCTCTCGTCACGAGCAGATTTTTGGTTTGGCTGCAGAGAAGACACCCTGTGGCTTTGAATTCTGAAGCCTCCCTTGTAGGTGGCATTTGCCAGTGTTAAAAATCTACCAGAGATCAGCTTGTAGTGCTTTCCAGGAGCACATCTCATCATCAGGGAGAGGAGTACACTTGCATTTTTAGGGCATCATCCATGCCCTGGCAGAAACACCAGTAGCTCCAGAGAGTTAACTCTGGATGCACGTTCTCCTTAAAGGGCCCCAAAGCAGGCTGGGTACCCTGTGCTCTGACTAGAATAGTTTTTGTTCAGGTATGCATGTTCTAGCAACAAGCTGAAAAGCACTTTTATAACCCCATCATAAATATCTATTACCTCTGCTCTTAAGCTTCTCTTGACAACAACTGCTGCTCAGGATTTGTAACACAGGAGATTTCCAGCTAGCGTTAGTAACCCACAGCTACATAGGCAGGAGCTCCATCATTTTTGCATGTTGCAGTATTGGGTACTGGGCGGAGACACTTCCATAAACATCCTGTTTCTCTTCTGTCAGCTTTACAACCCCTGCTAGGACTCGCTGTAAAAATGTGGGATCCTGCCAGGCCAGGTCAGTTCCCCAGCTCCATAGTCCAGGACTCCATATGTAGGTAGGGCAGTACTCACTTTGTCTTCCCAGTCTGAAATAGCTCTGTCTAATACACTCCAAAGAAAAAAATTTGGCACATTTTTCTGAACATCCTACCTTAAATTATTCCATCATCTAGCAGAGGGCTGGTCATGGTACCTCCATGGTCTGGCAGATCCATGCAAAGTGTGTGTAGCCAGAGTAGCTGCATGTCCTACACAGACTGTCTTCCTCTTGTGGCCCCAACATGGCATGACAAGTCATCCATAATGCAGGGTCAGTCATCTCCAAAGAGCTTTTTGCTCAGTTATTTTGCCTGAGTTCAGAACTACTGAGAGCTTTCCACTGTTTTCTAGCTTTTATGCCTGGATTGTGATACTGCTGTGATTCCACTATGTGCCTTTTCTCCTTCTCATGCACGAAAACCAGAGACTGTGTGACCTACCCAGCAAAAGGGTGAGTTATGTGATTTGAGTGAGGCTAGGGGTGGGAAAGGAACCTGGGCCTGGGAGATGTGATGGTGTTTGGTGAAGCAAAATGGTTGAACCTGGGAGGTGTGGAAGAGAAATGTCCCTTTGTGGCTTAGCAGCAATGTTGCCTGGTGCAACAAGGGAAGATGAAACTGAAAAGTCATTTCTAATTTTGGCGTTTTCAAAATCTTGGAGGCTTAACCTCCACCTTCTAATTGTGTTTCCCTGTAATATTTCTAGCTGTGTATTTCTAGGCCCATATTGCAAGTAAATTAGTCAGCTTTTATGCCATTTCTAGAGGGAATGTCCCCTAACTGACTTTATAATTTGATCTGGTGGGAGTCTGTCACATTAAAACATAGGTTGAAATAATGTTATTTGATCAGTTGCTAGTATATTTGAGGGAGATTATTTTTGTAAGCTATTGTGTTTTATGCACTTTTCCTTTTGGCACTGATGATAAAGGATTTATGTTGAAATCTGAAAACCTGGCAGCCTATGTTGTTGTGAAGTATTTTTGATGGCCTTTAATATGACATCCTTTTCTTCTGCATGGCTGCGAGAGCAACATGGAATTCACAAAGCACAGAGATAGTCAAAACAGTCAGAGTGGGCTCTATGTCTGGGGCAAGTAAAACACAAGGATGGCAATTCAGAAGTAGTGATACTTGCTAAATTGGTATTGTACTTTATTTTCTTAGATGTGAAGAGGATTTTTGAAGTGGCCTGGACCAAAAATGATGTCCTTGTAAATCTCACTGGTTTTAAAAGCATGATAAGATTGGTAAATACAGCACAGGAACAGGCAGTAGAAATATATTATCGTTAAGGACCAGAAATCATGAACACCGTTTTGTACATGAGAACTCCTTCTGCATGTTTAAAAAGTGTCACTTTTCCCACCTGCTGTTAATAAAAAGGCTGTTAAAAAGCAAAAACCAAAAGGTTGTTTGGCTTTTTAACAGAAATGTTTATAAGGAAACTGCAAATTCATGGCACTGTACCAGTAGATGGTACTGAAGAATATGCAGCAAAGTCCTGTTTTTTTAAGGCTAACGTAACAGTACAGAACAGTCCAGAAAATGGCTTTCTCTGCTTAGATCTTTCCATTACCTGTTTCACTGCCTGGTTGCTATCAGCGATGCTTATAGAAATAGATTATATATTTTTTAGTGTCACAGGATGACATTAAATAGCATGCATTATTGAACTGCCCTGGAACCATAATGAAAAATAAGAAATGAAAAGACCCAATCACAAAAAGAACTTTCTTCTAGTCACGGGAGCATGGAATTGGTGACAGAAGCCTGTGGAAATGTCTTCCTCCAGAAAGGTTCCCAGAGGGACAACATTTCCACTGAACAGGAAACAAACTACTTTGAGGTAAACATATTACTGGTGCGTGGGCTACTGTAACTAATGGCATCATGGAGCAAATCCTGTTCTAGGATCCTGAATTCAATGGTCCATTCAGGCCAATAATTAAAGAAATATACAGAAACATGTTATTTTTAACTCATCTGGCTGCAAATTTCAGCACTGAAGGAAAATGAAAATGGGATATCTTTGCAGATTGCAAATGCACCATTAACTGCTGTGGAATTTTCACTTTCTACCACTGCCCAGTAGTGATATCTCACAGCAAACATTAGTCAGAAAGTTTCTGATTTTTCAAGCTTTTATTAAGCATCATCAGGATTAAAGATAGAAAGACCACGTAAATAATGATACTTGTCTATTTTTACCACTTCTTTAATAGTAAGGAAATGAAAATAAAATACGAAACTACTTGTGGAAACTCCCTGAATCTGGAAGACTTAATTTCTTCATTGTAACAGGTTTCTTGTTAAATGTAAATGGATGGTGAAAATAGTGAAAATGCTGAAGTTTAGCCAAAGCATAGAATCATAGAATTG
>VZZY01005475.1:0-69952 GCA_013400335.1 Eurystomus gularis
TTTCCTACCTGTTGGGATGCTCTAATCTTTTTTTGGCCAGCTGCTTTCTTGAACTTGCCTTTTTTATTGTCCTGCCTTCATAAAGACACAGAGTCAAATTCACAACCGACAAATGCCATTATATACAACAGAATTATACAAGGGACAGCTTTGGCCTGTCTTATGTATTTATATGCAGCTCTGGCCTCCTCCTACTGCTGCACTTCAGCTGTAGCTTGACAGCATGGTGGAAATTACTGATTTGTTTTTCCTTTGTGGTGAGTGCTCAATAAATACCAGCATCTCTATGTGTATTTCTGTCATAGCAACTTGCTGGCCTGGATGGAATCTAATACAGAGAACAGGAAGGGCAGAGACTGGATGGTTTTCAGTTGAAAAGCTTGCTAAAGCAACTCTTCTGTTTCTAAGGAAGGTGCCCCTGTAGTTGACATTAACACTGCACAGCTCTTTGTCCTCCTCTAGTGGTCCCATTATATTTAGGGAGAGGCTTATGCAGTGATTAATGCCTTCACATTAATGTGGTTATTAGTCAACTGCAAGGTGTTGAGGCTCATACCTAGAGACCCTGCATTCCAATCTAACACCAGGAACAATAGAAGGTTTCACATCTCTGGTGCTCATGGGAAGTGGAAACCAGTATCTCTGACCATAGCCAGTCACAGCTACACAGATGCTGTGTCTTTTGGTGCCGTGCTCATCTCCTCTGAGCAGAGGTTGTACCACAGCAGGTTGTTCAATAACATGGAACAGTGGCATGGTCTGGCTATGATCCCACAAAATGTCCTATGTTGCAAAAGGTCAGAAACTGGCTGCTTTTTTTGATAGCTTTGTTGCCCCAAATAACTTACATGAAGCATCTGTTCCAGCCACAAGCATTCCTCTGTGTTTGCCTGCCTGACTTGCAAACACAGAAACAGCACAGAATCTGTCTTGTGTCCTGAGCCTTTCAGAGAGGAGCTGTGTGTCACTCTGATACAGCACAAACCCTCAAAAGTTAACCCCTAGGAACTGATCTTTACAGAAATTTATCAGTTTGGATTAGATCACCATTTACAGCAAGGTTCCTATCACATCTCAAGAGCAGTTTCAAACCCAAGCTCATCTATCAGTTGTTTAGTGTTCAGCTCTCCTTAGGAGTCCAACTGTAAACAAAAATGCGTTAGGACAAACATTTATAATACCTTAATTCTGAAACCACCTATATTTTGTACAATTACTGACCAGATATTATTTTTAACATTTAACAACTTTAGTCTTATCAATATTTTTTTTCTTATGAAAAATGTTGATGGAAAATTCAAGTTCCAGGAAGAACTATGGAGCAGGGAAGTGGAGGAAGATATTTAGAACGACACTGAGTATTAGTATGTGTATCAAGTGTCTTTGTATATTACTGTTCCATTGCTTCATAAGTTTCTTCTACAAAATTCAGAATATTCTTTAACAGATCCAGCTTTTATCTATTATTCACACACTAAAACAGCAAACATTTCTGTTTTTAATCTACACCTGTTTTTGTTTGGGTTTTTTTTTAGAAACAGCAATATCCTGATATATATATAGTAAGGGTACTCATTTTCCCCTTGCTTTTGAGAGCTGCAGATCACAGTTTGCCCTCAGCTGCTGCAATACATCAGTAGGAGCTGAGTAGCAAAGATTGGCCTTTTCAGAAGAACAAAGAAGGGGTTTGTTCTATCATTTCTGATTATGAAAGGAGCAGGAAGAGGCAATCTCACCGCCTAAATTTGGGAGCCAAATTGGCATCGCACAGAAGTTAGAACAGAAGCCAAAGGAAAGGACTCTCTGATGCAATGCACTGACTGCAGAACAAGCACCAAGTCTACCTACTTCTAACTTGAGCAATACAGAACTCAACTAGTTAACTGACCAAGGCCTCCAAACAGCTGGGTTTATTCACTAGTTTACTTTCGCTTTACCACTGCTGAGGAAAACAGTCTGTTCATTTTTCAGTGCAAAGTAAGCATCTCCGCTTCGTGTTGGAAACATGTCAAAGTGACCCTACTCTGCTTTCTAGTAAATGCGTGGGACCATTGGAGGAGGATGTTTTATTTTCCCCAGTTACTTAAGGTCAAGTTCTCATCTTGGGTAAACTCTTGTAGCTGGAATAATGACAGCATGACGCATGAGTACTACCTAGGTCTTGGGAGGGACTGCAGAATGTCTAACCCAGCTGTTGCACTCCCCTGGAGAGGATGGGACAAGGGGGCTCATGGCCACAGGCTCATCTGCATCTCCAGCACACTTGCCAGGCATCTATGGCAAATGAAAGGCTGAAAGACATCACCTTCCTCATCTCCCCATGAGCAAGAGGAAACTCCCAGAGCAGGTTATGGTTCTGTGAGCCACAACCATTTCCTTTTTCACAGTGTAATTAAACTGTAACTCCTGCCCAGGGACTGCAGCAAAGGTAAAATATAAGCATGAGCATAAAACATTGTATAACCAAGGAAACACAAAAATACGTAACCGGTGGGAACTACCATAGATGAGTTGGATCTTCTGATGAATCAAGCACTTGCAGTTTCTAACATGAGCCAGCTGGAGCTGCAGCTCCCTCTCAGTTCCCAGAATCAGGCCCTTTGCTGGCAGTTGTTCCTATACAGCTGCCGTATAGCACAGTTTGGGCTTCTTACACTATGGACAACTCTCCTTGAAGTCCATCAGCATTATGCCTGGACAAATGTTGCAGGATCAGGCTATTCATTAAAGCCCCAGGACCACAACTGCCTCTATTTGAATTTTGTAATACATCAGTCAAGGATACACAATTATCCATGAAGTACTTCTGAAATGGCCAAGGTCATATGAGGATTTTATTGTAGTACTGCAGTGCACCATCTTCCTTGCCAGCCCATTGCTGTTCCGCTACAGACTACGTTACCATGCATCAGCAAATACATGAGCACACTGCTATATTTAGTGTTTCATACATACCACTAAAATAGAGGATGTGTCAGCTTTTTAATCTGACTTCAGAATTTTGACAGCAAAGTAAAAGCTCATTTTCCCTACCAGTGATGAAATGTGCTCTGTGTTAGTCATCTTGAGCTACGTGGTGATAACTTTAAAATACATTAGGCAGCTAGAATGCTTAAGCTGAATAGAACAGTTTTTACTAAGAGATATACTAGGAGATAGTAAGGATGCACAGTGTCAGCCAGCCAGGTTTTAACAGTGACTACCACAAGCTGTGTAAGAAACCAGCAGCAATCTGATAGCAAGAGGAGCAGCTAACCAAGGTGTTCTCTGTGTTACCACAGCAGACAATTAGGACCTCTTGCATTTGGTTTTATGTACCTGGCAAGATAAGAAGCAGAGCATTGATAATGATGACTTCAACAGAGTGGTCTATTGCATGATAGTGAATGGGACTGGAGCAGTCCTGTTGATCACATCATCTATTAATGACAGCAGGCAGGTGGGTTAATGGTTGGAACTACATTTACCACAAGGATAGCCATGTTCATTCTCAAAAAAAGCAGGGTTCAGTGGATGAAGCTTGTGTTTTCACAGATCTTGGTAAAGACACAGAACAGAATATTCATAGAACTTGCTCATTCATGTCACCATATACAAGGATTACGAGGGTGAATTGTCTTCCTGTCTACTGCTTCTACAGGAAGCCAACAAACTCGCTAGCCTACAGACCAAGGGTAAGCCTGTCTATGTGATGAAAACCTGCTTTTTCACTCTAAAGGGCTTATTCTCTCTTGCAACTGTCCCTTGCACTTTGCTAACTTAAATCTTAAAGGGTGTGGGCGACACTACGTTTGAAATTCAGGTCTAACTCCTTATAACATTGCATTTACCTAGCAGTGTGCAATTATATAAATATATAAATTTCCAAGTCTTTGTGGAACCCCACTTCAGCCCTACCCAGAGCTGTCCATCCCAGCCCCATGAAGCTGCATCAGGGCTGTTCTCCAGCTCTGCCACAGCCCTGTCCAGCCTTGGGACCCAACCTGCAGACTGACATCCCATCCAATCCTTGTCCCATCCCTGTCCCCAGGGCTCTGCCTGGCCATCCTGGAGCCATGTCTGACCCTGTTCCCGTGTCTGTCCCTGGTGCCGAGGGAGCCAACGGCTCACGCTGCATCCTGCTGCTATCAACAAAAAGAGAAAGCAGAATAAATTCATGCCTCTAGAGTTGCATCTTACCATGATTTAATATTTTTTGCAAATGCACAACATTTTTAATGGTCAGAACATCGTTATTTCCAGTGCACGCACTGCTAAAAGTACCTGTGTTAATATATCTGGAGATGAAGGTACTAGGCCAGGTAGCACACAGCAACACTGACAGAAATACCGGTAGGTACTTCAAAGGAGGTTGGCAGGGGCGGCTGAGCAGTCTGTGCAGCTTTAGCTTTTCTTAGGACACATTTCAGGTATCCTGCTTAAAATATTACAAGGCACTCACTGCAAATCCAGGAAGCCTCAAAATATTGCATTTGTTTGTAAAAATAAATAAATAAATAAAATTGTAAAATAAAATGCAAGTGAGAGAGAGAACAACAGTCCAAAGGGCAGGGTCTTTCCCCTCTCACACACAAATATGGTTTATGTGGAGAATGACTAGAAGCTGAGGACAGCCCAGCCCTGGGGGAAGGGCTGCAGGATCTCTCATCCTGGCTGCAGCACCTCTGAGCTGCCCTGTGTGTCCCCAGCTCCTCTTGGGATGGGGTTAGAGGGGCCACCTCCACCTGAAACGGTTGATGCTGTATGGTGGGGAGGGCAGGATGCTGCCCCACTGTGACCCACTCATACTCCAAGAAATTACTCTTCTGGGCCTTGAGAGTTCTCACTTGAGAGAGCTTTTCCCAGGAAGGAGGTCAGAATTAAAAATCACAACAGGGAATGAGAAAGAATAAGAAATGATAATGTAAGAGGAAAGTGGTGCAGAAAATGAACTTGTGTGGAAGAGTGCTGTGTTCTGTATGAGGCCGATATGGGCAGGATGGGTGTTCTTCTCATGCAACAATTCCAAAACAGAACAAATTCTTATCCAGAAAGCAGAGAAAATATCAGAAATGGTTAGAAACTGCAAATCTGGAAGGACTCCTGTCCCTTAGCCTGGGACATAGCTTTGTCCAATTTTTAATGCTCATTTTCTTTTTTAATGTTTTAACATAACAGATTTCAAAGCCAAAAGTTTAAAAGCCAAATAGAAATCAAAACTTCTCACTTTGAAAACTGTTATATCATCACATGTCAAGACATGTGAACGTCTTTTACAGAAATTATTTGAAACAGAAATTAATGGATGCTAACCTTTCCCTATAAAATGGTTCCATTTGAAGAAATGCGCATTTTCTGCTACAAGCATTTTAAGGATAAATTTATTACTGGATCTATCATATGCCAGATTTCCATGATTAAAGTTCCACCTCAGTGACCAAACTGTGTCAGAAAATGACCTGTTATTCTTCTTTCATGTCTGCAGTTATCAAAATTTCAACCATCATGTTCTACTGTAAAGATGGGTGCTAAACTTTATCTCTTTTGGTGACAAAATTGATGTTATCATTAAGGTAAAACAATTCAAAAATTAATCATAGTTAAAAATGGGTGTATTGCTAAAATAATGAGTTTTAGTTAAAATTTATGTGCCATTATGCATTTTCTTTATAAAGTAAGTCTTCAGTGTCACACACAGGTTTTGATCCAAGCAATGAAAACAATAAAAACAATTGCTATACCAACCTCAAAACCGATGGGATTTGTTTAGCTTTGGAAGAGCAGGGACATATATTTCACTGGCAAATACCATCATGGAATAAATCCACATACAACCCATAAAGCAGAAAAAGTTAATGTGCACAGAACTTGAATAAAAATACTTATACTTATACTATGCTCAACAGCCCTCATGTTTCCTTGACCTGATGTTAAGTACATGAGGGTGAAATTGCCGACAGAGACCTGAGTTTTCTAGGCCAGGGTTACTGGCATTTTGCTAAGTCCGCATGTTTGCCAGCAGAGCCATTGAATCAGTGACATTGGCTGCAAAAGGCTTCATTCATCTGC
The DNA here is from genome assembly GCA_013400335.1 of Eurystomus gularis. Classification (NCBI taxonomy): domain Eukaryota; kingdom Metazoa; phylum Chordata; class Aves; order Coraciiformes; family Coraciidae; genus Eurystomus; species Eurystomus gularis. Next base: position 6,049 of record VZZY01005475.1, read on the forward strand.
TTCTAGCAGAGTTAAGGTGGCCCTTGGAAAGAACTGAGGATGCAATTTAGAGCAGAGACAGATGCTACCCTGAGCAAGAAGAAATTGCTGAGTTAGCAAACTGACTTAAACTAGTCCTTTAGGCCAAAAATATATGCTAAATCATCTAGGGACAGAGGGATAATTGCAAAAACGATGTCCAATTGCTTTCATTTTAATTGACACACACTGCATACATATTGACCAATGAAACAGAAAAAGCAGTCGGAAATGGGTGACTCCAGAGGTCACTTGTTTTATGACTGAAGCATTTCTAGCTGGCAAATGCTTTTGTGGGAATGAGGATTCACTTAGACTTTGGGGACATTCCTTTTTGCAAAACCGTGGGGCTGTTATTAAATCTCAGTAACCCACATTCTGGGAAGAGGCTTCTTTTCTCTGTATTTCTTAATTGTTCTTCATTACAATTTAATACGGACATTTACCCTCAATTAAGCAAATCATCCAAGCAGTTGCTTGCTCCTTGTTACAATGAATTGGTTTTGTCAAATGCAAGTTTAATTGTGTGTGAAGTATCTTGCTGAATCAGGATCTCTGTGTGTATAGCTGTCTATCCAAACCTTTCCTCAGCTCCCGGCATGCTAATGTACGTGGGGTACAGGGTATCCATGTCTTTAACTCCACTTACTCCTCTGATCTTGGTACCTTGCAGAATGTCAGCAGTAACTAAATAATTCCTCCATAATGGTCAGACTCACCAATGCTGTTAATATTAACAATTGCATTAACCAGCTAGTGAGCTCATGCTATGGAGTGATTCTGTCACCATGACTTTGCCACTGAGGACAAGACCTGGGGTGGGGTGTTGTGCCTCTGTAATGAGCCTCTTCAGCAGACTCGGCTGCTGAGCAAGGACCGAGCAAGAAAAAGCACTCAGGTACACTTCACCTCAACTCCCCTCACACCCACCAGCACCAAGGCAAGCCCTTCAGTCCCACTCTGACTGAGGTCTTATCGTTCTTATTTTAGAACTCACCTTGCAAGGTGTGAGTCAAAAGTTGCTGAATTATCAGCTTTCCTAAGAAACACTAAGTCCTACTGTCGTAAGTTCACCACACCTACACCACTACATCATGAACAACAGCATGGAAGTGATCATAGCAACTGCACTAAGTAATGAAAGCTCAGAATAGCAGAGATTCCTGTGGGTCCTTCATCAACACATACATGTCTACACAAGCCACCAAGAAACTTTGAAGAAGTAATGCAGTGTCTTACCTGCTTTTTCCTTACACAGCTTCTGAAACAGCACCTATAAGATATAAATTAATTTTTGTTTAATAATGATATATTTTTTTCCTTCCACATTTCATGATGTGGTAATTGTATTCAAATCATGAATCATTCAAATTCTGTCCCTCCGCTGTGCAGCAAGCTGTGTTGTTCTAAATTACCCTGCTGGGGACAAGCACCTGAGTTTTGGCATCACAACACTGGCATAAACACGTTGGAGGTGCATGCCTAAATTGCTATGCTGAATCTTGGGTAGGCACCTCTTGGAGAACACACAAATGACATGTGAATCAAAATAAATATGTCAGTCCTGCTTGAATAGCTGGTTTCTGTGTTGTAGAGCAGCCAGAAGGACACAAGCTATTATAATATCAAACCCAGGCTATGTTAACTTTCAGTATCTTTTTAGGATGCCATACAAAAAGGATGCAAATTGTTGCTGGAACAATCCCAAGCAGCAACAGAAAACTGCCAACTGAAATTGATTTATGGAAATAATAATGATAATGTGCTATATAGCTGATTGTATAACAAAATACATTTATTGGAGGACTAGCATCCCATCTGAGCAGCATGGCACCATCTAATCAAATATATAGAAACCATGGACCAAGAGAGTACAACTGTAGCCAAAAGGCTGTTGCAGCACCTGCTGCTATGAATAATAAAGAAATCATTTGCTTACAACTCCAGCTGTAGCAATTTTGCAAGTGGAAGTGTCAAACAGAAGCCAAAGACAAATATACTCTGCTGATATAACCATGTTTTATTTGCTGAAGCACGTAAACCAGCATGCAGAAACCAGGAATGTATTAGATACTGGTTCTATTTCTCCCCCCTCAGCAGTTCTGTGTCCCAGTAGGGCCATCTCACATTCACATACACAAGCAAAGGTCCCCAAGAACCCTGCCTGTGCGGTGGAACCACCCTTTGCTTTAAGATTAGAGCAGGATGAGCCAGTCTTGTGAATCAGGCAAGCCTACCCTCAGCGGCAGTGCGGTGAGTTTGAGGGATGACTTGCAATTCAGTGAAGCTCAGAGGGCTCATCTACACTGCTAAATAAAAGATGGCCATTGATAAAGCCAAACCACCATACCTGGGTTTGTCCACCTGAGTCAGCAGCTCTAGCTTTGTTCCGAGCTGCTCTGAAGAGCTCTGCTCGGAGTAAGCCAGCTATTGGAAAGCATGTTCTCAGTGGTGGGGATGAGGGGACACCCAATGCCACTTGGCCTTGGGACTGGCCCCTGGCCCACATTTATATTACCCTATAAACACAGCCTCCAAGTCCATCATATTGAATTTATGGGTCCTGTACAAATGAGCAAGATGCCCAGAGAATGTGTAGAAATCATTACCTGAATCTGAACCCCACAGAGCAAGATGAAAATAATGTCTCTCTTCAATAGATATCTAAAACCAGGGACACCTTTAAGCGTGTGAGTGATCCCATTAAAGCCACCTTTCACTTGCAGAGCCATGCATGTGAAAAAGTGTATCTGGAGCACAGAGGAAAGGAGGAAAGAAAGGCTGTGGATCTAACGGGGACGAAAGTGAATATAGTGCATTTATAAAGAACCTGAAAGGTATTCTGTGTGGAAACAAATTACTCAAATTAACTCCTTGGATTAAGCGGAAGTGAAGGTAGAAGCAAAACATCAGCATTATAAACTCAACAAGCAAAATAAACACACTCATCAAAAAACTGTTTCTCTGAAGTATACAAAATCTTTCATGGTTATAAGTGATCAGGGCATGGAACTCATCAAACAACTGGATTAAATGATTTAATAATGTCCCAGTAAGCTTGTTGTCACATAAAAGCTTCTTTCTGACACAGAAGATGAATATGAAATGGTTGACTTGAACAACTTCAAAACGATTTTAATTTTCAACAGCACAAGGATTCTGCAATGCCAGCCAAGTCCATAATATCATATACCATTTAAAAAAAAACCAACTTTGTATCCAAGTCTTTTGCTTCTCTCTTCCCCATCAGCTCCTATTAGTTTTTAGCTGGTGTATGTTCTAATTTCAAATATGTCCAAATCTGGTACTGATATTTCAGAGCACCTGTCAAACTGTAATCATTCACTCTCAAGAGATCACACCCCTCAAAAATAAGATAATTAGTGTATCTGTTCAGCATGCAAATACTTCTTCTGGGTGTTTAATAAAAAGCCAAAGAATTTATTCAGCATAGATATGGTATGAAAAATATCGCTGCTATCAAATAAACCTTGGCATTTTGACCAAACTACTTGACATCTGCTGTTAATAAAAAAGGCTTTGGATTCTGTAAGCTTATGTTTTGCGGTGAGGAAGCAGCAGCACCACTCTGAAACACCACACTTCCTTCAGAGGGAAAAAAGATAAATCTGTACAACCTCTTACTGGTTACCTGATACAGAAGGAAAGCATTCTGAGATGGAAAAGGTCCTGCAAAGCTAAGACTAAAAATCCTGCTGGTTCTTCATTCTAGCAATTTAATAATCTGCTAGGCTTTAATTAAAGCAACATATAGACAGTTCTAAAAGAGGAAGCCAGCAATCCACATGCAAAACTCAATGATCTGATTAGCAGGTTTATTAGATCCTTTCAGAAATATGATGACAGAAGGAAAGAAAATCTCAGTTGCTACTTCAAAATAAAATTCTTTAGCCCCAAAGGGGAAGTAATATTACGACACTCAGCAATGTCAGCCTTAACTTGAAGTTGCTTGGCCCCAGCAAGGAGATCTGCAGTCTGGATTACACTTGCAAGTTCCCTAGAGAGCATTAGTCAGCTGAGAATAATGGCAATATTGAAGTTATCCTACAGAAAACACTGCTGAGACTGCTGTGTCAGAAATCCGATTTCTCTGAGACTTCGCACCAATCTTTGGTACAGGCTTGAAACCTCTGCTGGATTTAAGTGCTTCTGTTGCATCTTCGAAAGCTGACAACAGGGCTTGTAATTCTCCTATAAATACAAGCACTATGGAGGTGTTCTTAAGAGACCATGCTTAATATATTAGAGAAGTCACCCAGGGCATGGAAGACAGATCTTCTTGGTTGGATATGATTCAGCCTCGTAGCTGCTGCATCACAATGTGTTCACCTCCTTGACACATTAGAAAGTAGGGGGAAGGAGAAATTCTATCAATGAGAAACTATTCATGAGTGATGGAGTCAAAGAAAGAAAGAAGACTATATAGCTCCCCACTCTGCAGCTGAGCAAGTCCACTTGCTCATTCACAAGAACAGTGGCCAGCATGTCAACGGAGGAGATTCTTCCCCTCTACTCCATTTTGGTGAAACCCCACTTGGAGTACTGTGCTCAGCTCCGGGGCCCCCAGTGTAAGAAAGACATGGACCTGCTCAAGCAGGTCCAGAGGAGGGCCGCAAAGATGACTGAGGGGTGGAACAGCTCTCCTATGAGGACAGGCCAAGAGAGTTGTGGTTGTTCAGCCTGGAGAAGAGAAGGCCCTGGGGAGTCCTTATAGTGGCCTTTCAGTTCCTAAAGGGAGCCTACAGGAAAGATGGGGAGAGACTCTTTATCAGGGAGTGTAGTTCAAATACGTATCAGCTTACTTGAAATTAACAGGTACATGTACCCCAGCAAAACAGAGATTTTGCCAGTTTTACAAATGTTATAAATGCTTTTTAAACACTTACAAAATTTCATGAAAGTTAAAAGGATTTCTAAGGCTTCTTCCCTTTTCTAGTGTAGCTCATTGAGATGTTTGCTGCTATCTAGCCTGCACTCCAGTGTGTTACTGAAAATAAACTAACTGAACCGGTCATAAACGAGTCCAGTTCTGTAGAAGCACTGCAGACATGGTGTTTCCAAAGGCATTTTAAACCTCTGACACTTCATCTTGTTTTCATGAGAGCTATGTAAAATTTCAAGGGGTTGTCAAGAAAGGAACGTAAATAAAATAAACTGGGTTTCTCTGTAGCCGACATGGAGGGAGACTAATTGAGGGATTCTAGTTTATTTATTTGTTTTAAACTGGCAAAATCATATAAATTGTCTCTTTCATGGTTTCTGTGAGGATCTGGCATATAGAACCTTTTGATCCCATGCAAAGAAAATTGAACTGTAATTTTTTCTGAAGATATTTCTAAAATGAGCTGAAGAGATGCAAGAATCCAGAGGCTTCAGAGGACACAAAAATGTCTTTTGAAAACCCTAGACTTAATAGGGTTGTAGTCTAAAAAGATGAAATACTCTAAACACTGCCTGCAAATATAAAAGCATATTTAGTCATTGAACATAGTTTTAAAGAACATTTAATGAAGATTTGAGAATTATTTTTCCCAGTTTAGTTTTTCAGTTGACAAAATAAGACTTGTTTTAAAATGCATTTTACTTTATTCTAAATATTTCTTTCAAATCTTACACCAAGATCAGGGCTGTTTTGAACAGCACTGACATAGAAAGATTTATTCAATTGTTTTCTTCCGTTTGCCACAAACATGTATTTAGTTTGCCCATGTACTATTGATAAAAGTCCAGTAATTAATGTGACATTTCATGTGGCTGTAGTTTTGAAAGCTTTGATCAAAACTGTCTGGAAACTATTTTACAGTGAGAACTTTTGAACAACTTATTAAGGAAAATGGTTTACAATAAGTGAAGCAGGACAACAATAAAGTCTGCAACAATGAAAACGATTTCAACAATGTTCAAAGTGAAATTAGAAGAAAATGAGCCAAAAGACTAATGGTAAAGAAACACGCATTTTAGTAACTGTAACTTATCATACTTAACTAAGAAAAATTATTATATTAACAGACCAGTGAGGTTTTTACTTCAAGCAGCTGCTAATATGATTTGACAATGTTGAGCAATTATGGCACTGGTGGTTATACCCAAATTTTTATTGAGGAGGACTCAGTTTGAACACATGAAAAGCAGCCACCTGCAGTTAAGTGTTAGAGTGTGCCTCTATTGTATTTGTTACAATATTAAATCAGTCCAGTTGCTCATTTTGTCAGCAGATTGGAAGATGCCATACATCCCTGTGGCTCAGCTGACCGTGCCTATTCATCTTGCACCAGCATTGGCACCCATCTTGACAAATGGGAAATGAAAGCAGCAGGAAATTCTTTACTTTGAGGGTGGTGAGACATGTGAGCAGGTTGCCCAGAGAGGCTGTGGATGTCCCATCACAGGAAGTGTTCAAGGCCAGGCTGGATGGGGCTTTGAGCAACCTGGTCTAGTGGGAGGTGTCCCTGCCCATGGCAGGGGCATTGGAACTAGATGATCTTTAAGGTTCCCTCCAACCCAAATCATTCCATGATTCTATGATGGCATTAATCTTATCCCAAAAAAGTTTCTGCTACTTAATTCACTGCTTTCATCATGAGACTTCTATTACAGCTACCATTTCCAGTGTCTGACATGTTGTTCTGATGTGAGTGCTTTGTTTAATATTCTGTAATACTGCTTTTTTTTGCTGTCACTATTCTACCTTTGCGTCTGTGATTTCTTCTATGGGATAACATGACACTGTATGCTATTCCGTGGTGGTCTTCGCAGCTGGATTTTAACCTCCATCCTCATAGCTCTGACTCTGCCCTCATAGGACAGATGACTGACTGCAGCAGCCCTGCTCCTGTCTCCTAAATTTGGCCCCAGTGAAACCAGTCGAAATTTGAACAACGAAAAAAGGGACCCCAAGGTATCATAAGGTCAGATATCTTCTTCACCTTCAAAGATGTTATTATACTTGTGATTTTGGAGGCCACTGAGATTATATTAGAAAATAGCTCTGATTGGTTAATTATTCTTTTTTGTTCTCAGAAATGTAGATACCTTCTGCCCAGAATGTTACTTTGCTGTAATATATCCATGGTAACGTTCTTAAATCTTCAGGGATTCTAAATTATGTCCATGGAAGTCCATGTTCCTACCAAAGCAAGCTGTAACAACAGCTTATCTTTTGTCACTATTTTGCCCTTTGCTGGATATGCCTGAGAAACAGAATAGAGATGTCCCACTGCAGAAACAGGTGCCTCTCATCCCTTCATGGTGACCAGGGCAGCTAAACGGGTCTGGTTCCACCCAGTAAAAGTGGTGATGTATCCGCCTCTCACTTCCACTTACACAGACTCTCCACAGCACTTCCCACTTTTGTACTTTTAAATAGGCTTTTATAGTAGTTCATATTTTAAAATCTAATTAAAATCTAACCTGACAGTTTGGTACTGTGTTCTTGCACAGTCAGGAGCAAAGCAGGTGCGGGCAATCTTGAGCCTTTAGCCAAGTAAACGGCTTGAGGAACACACATCCAAGTTTGGTCTACACGGTGTCCTGAATGTTCAGTTCATCCTGCCCCAGTCCCAAAACTCACCCTCTGCAATCACTTCCTTACAGGTCACAGTTTTGTTACCTCTCAGCAAATTTGGTTCTGATAAAAATAAAAAACATTATCCTCATGATGCTTTTTATCTTTGGCAAGTCCCAGGAGCTCTGAGTCATTTTGAACTCTCGACTCTGCAGCAAGACTAACATCAACATGCCCAGAACTGTGCAAATATCAGTTAATGCTCAGCCCTGCATTAAGCTAACCAGTTATGCTTCTGTATAAACAAAGACATGAATAGAAACTGGAGATAACGTAGTTGTCACAATATATGTGTGGGGGTCAAGTGGAAATGTGATGAGGTGGAGGTAGGAGGAAGAAAGACAAAAAGAAGAGCAGTGACTGCCAAAGGGCAATGGACAAAAGCGAGAAGCAAGAGCGGTCCCTGTTTTTTACAATCCTGGAACAATACAGTGAGTCACACATTGCTATCTTTTTTACCCTCTTGAGTAGGAAGAAGTGCTATATCTATTTTAAAGATAAAATGAAGTGGGAAAGGTACAAGAGGTCACACAACAACAAAGAGAGGCATGAAAGCTGGGGACTCTGCTATGGGAAATTAGTGACTTCTAAAGCAAACAGCAGTTAGCAGTAATTCATGGAAGAACATGAAAACCAAGCCTTATGAGCTCTGGCCAGAGCTGTGGTTGTTATTTTAGCTTGGCCCAGAGTAGTACTTTGCTGGGAATGAACTTCAGACTGCCGTTAGCAGCAGTTTGTTTGTTTTCACTACTGAGTGTCCACAGAACTGTTTTATGATGGCTAGGCTCTAAGTGGAGATCAGGTATTCTCCCGCACAGTCAATAAAACTAATTGTTGTAATATAACGTCCACCAAAAAGGCACTGTTTCCAGTAAACATGTACTAGCAATCAGTTAAAATCTTGGTCAACATTTTATGTTTTTTGAGGAAAACCAAGACAAAGTAGGTTTGTTTAGTGGTCAGTTTTCAGTAAAAGATAAAGTGGGAATAAGTGAAGAATAAAGTATTTTATTCAGAAAAGTTACTGAAAACTACAGAAATTGTGCATAGCAGAAGCATTCTTCCTGAGAACACCTGTGGTGCTCCCATGTTAGGTAGCATCTCTGCCTCTTCTAGTGTCCCACCAAAGGCTGATGCCCTTAGGAGAAGCTGAGATGCTGTTTAGTTTGTATCTTGATATTACTTTACATATTTTAATCTCTATACAACATTTCAGTATTGATTAATCTTCTTTGATTGCCTGTGTGGTTTTGTCTTTATCAGTTTGCTTTTATGCCAGATTTACAGAAAAATCTTTCCCATGCAAATGACACGGTTTCCCTTTGGGAGGTTTCATAGTTCTCTCTTTCTAAGAAAGAACATAATGTCTTTCAGTATCACTAGCACCAGGTAAGATGATGCCATCTACCACACCACCTCACCATATCCACAGCAAACTCACACAAGACATTGCAGAAAAGACCACTCCAGTGCAAATTCTGGTGTAGCTCATAAGAAAACAAGCACTTAACTGTGATGTATATCAACTTACGGTGTTTATTTTCAAAATAAACCCTTCAACCTGTACAAATAAAGGACAATGCATTTGTGTGGTGGTTGTAAAATTAATATTTTCATAGAAATGCATATATTTCCCTTTGTGGTGGCGTTCACTGTCTCTTCTGCTGTCAGCAAGTGTCCAGATGCAATTCAGATAGCTACCATGTAAACACCTGAACAACTTCAAAGCTCTACATTACCAGTCATTTGGCTTACCTTTTGCTTCACCTGATGAGATTATGCAGAACAGCATGCCCACGTTGAGAAAAATCGGGTGAATTAATGCTACATTAAGAGCTGAGAACCCTTAATGCACATGTGAACTAAGAACATAAGGGCTGTAATGCAGGAAAGGACTAACACACATCAGTTTGAAATTATTTAGATGAGGCACGCTTGATGTCAAGCATATATTTAAACCAAATTATTTTTCTAAACTAACTGTGGGTTTAGGCCGCATTTGACTCAACTCAGTCTGGAGAGACTGGAGCTGGAAGCCTCTGCTACCAGACACACATAATGCATGGACCATAGTCACCCCCTCTTCCCCGCCCTGAAGAAGTATATATGCAAATACATACATGTCTCTGATTCACTCACCCTTCTAATTGTTTCCCTTCAAACACTGCTGAGGTTCTAGGAGAGCAGAAATTTGTGTGCCCATACACTGGAAGGTGATGCTGGCTTAATCTGTGATCTCCAGCAAGTCAGTGCAGCACTGACCGAACGAAGGAATGCATGCTCCTCAGCTAGTCACACGCATCTCCACTCCTACAGCAACACTTGGATTACTGCTGTCCAGATCAAACTGATTATTGCTGTCCAGATCAACCCTTAATCAGTTTGGTCTCTAAAGCCTGCATCTATATCACTACTAACATACCAGTCCAAAACCTAACTGAATGCCATCAGTAAAAGATGCTAGGGTATCCACAACCATAACCATATTCTATCATTTATAATTTCTTGTCATACAGATACCATAAAATGTTTCTACGGAAGCATTAGCATTTTGACTTATCTGCACTATACCATGTTTAAAATTCTGGACAAAAATCATAATGAGATGGTTGCCTTCATGCGTCCTTCTCTTGCAACAGAAGACAGCAGAGATTTGTTGGGGACTGCCTTGAATTCTCTCCCTTTCTCTCTCACTCACTCATTCTCTCTCACACACACACATTCCCGCATAGCCTAAAGCAGTTTCAAACTCATTTAAATATATGTACTACTGACTCAAGCTATTTTAAAGCAAAAAAGGACATACTTTACTTCTTGAAGTGGGATAAAATAACTATACTCCCACAGAGGGGTTTTAAAATTGGTATGTATTACTTCTCAGCTGTCATGGACAACCAAAACAAATATATTCACAGAACCCTCTCCCTACCTTATGCTCCTATATGATGAAGTGAATTTATGCTTCTCTGCAATGCAGACAAACATTTCATTTCTCTTCCTTTTTTTTTTTTTTTTTTTTGTAGCTAAGGAGTATGACCTTCCTAAAAACATTCAAGGATCCTTAGTGGAAAGCTCCACAACCTGCTGACAGTATTACTGTTCTCAGTAGCTCAGCACAATCTCTGAACTGAAATTAAGAGTATATAATTCCAAAAAAAGTGGTATTAGGCAAGTTTCAGACCATTAAAATAAGAAGAAATATTTCATAACACTGCCTAACATCTATGAAAATATTTGTTGCATAATTTTTATAGTGCTCACATGCATATCATGGACTACAAATAAATGCTGACAGAATGAATGAAGATTTTCTGTCACCTTGCAGATCTTGCTGTCCTTAATCACTGCGAGACAAATATCATCCTTCTCTGTTTTCTGCTTCATAATTCAAGTTAATGGGCACTGCTTGAAATTTGTTTTTACAGTTAGATTTAAGGCACTATTCATCTTTTGAGGAGCACTGATTTGACAAAAAACACCATTGCTGTAGCTGGTCTTAAATCAAGGTAAGTCTGATTTATACGAACTGAAAGTCAGATCCAACAAGAATAAACTTTTAAAGTGAAAATTATTGCTGTCAACTCTGAAAATGGAAAAACTCAACAGTAAAGGATGCACCTACTGGTCCACATCTACCCTCTACAGTTTTACTCACTCAACCATTTACTCAGTACAATAATACTAACCCAATACAACATCTAAACTAAGGAAGCAGCTATTGCTATTCTGTTTTTAAAAGTATTTCCCAGTTGGTGTATTCTAATGTTCCAGGAAGAGTTAGGGTGTGAAACATCTGAAAAGGGCCTCTCAGTGGAAAAAATCTACTAATTAATGCAAGAAAGGAATTTCAGCTTCCCATGTCCTCTGGCTGAGCTTCTGGACTATTGCACATCTGTCAACAACCTTGGTGATACCGGGTGCTGGAAAACTGGATGCTGAGATGCCTTTTTACCTTTACAGCTCAAATTCTGTTTCAGCGCAGAGACGCACATTTGATTAGTAATTGTTTTGTTATATTACTGGGGGGAGGTGGTGGTGGCTCTCCCAAAGTTTCACGGCTGTAAGATAACCAGCTCCCCACTCCTTGGGGATCTCCATACTGTGCAGAGAACAATAGCTGTCAGTGGCACCTGGACACATGGATGGGGCAAAAGCTACAGTACTCTCTGCCCAAAACTCCATCTGAATAATCATACTTAGTGGGGTGCAGTTTGGATGTAACCAAGACAGCCACAGTTCTGGAGACAATCATGTGCAACAACCATGTGTGTGAGTGCTTAAACTGAGCACTGGTAGATGGTGGAAAACAACTGGCATCAAATTGTTTCCCTTTGCCACTTAAACCAAGAAAATGGAAGAAGTTCTACCAAGACTTAGATAGCTCTCCGAAGAATAAAATAAAAATATAAAAAAGAAACAAATAAAAGAAAGAAAAAATGTAACACACCCCATTTGCTCTGTTACAGGACTTAAATGTCTTTCCAGGAAAAGGCTAGGAGCTCTGCTAGCAGGAGTGGCAGACAACAGAAAATCAGCAGTGGATTATCAGAGTAGATTTTAGTGGACTAGATTCTTGGCTGTGATATAATCTAGGCAGACTTCCTGCAAGATCCAAAAGTTGGAGCAATCATTTTGTACTTCATGGGGTAATGACATGACAGTCATCTTGCTTCCTGCGCTCCAATTCGTAGTGACATGTAGGTAAGGACATGTCCATAGTGCAGATACAGCAGCACAGGACCTTGAAATAATTATAGGTAGATGTTTAGCTACAGAGGCATGTAGCTTCATGCAATTAAGTTTTCAAAGGCCACCGGCTGCTTGACAGGTGATGGAAATATCTGTGGTCCTTCTCTCAGGATTAGCTGTACCTCAAGACTGGTGGTTAGGTCTTGACTTAATCTAGGACCTACCACACACTCATGAGCTTGAAGGAGACTATCAGATACATGGAACTTTACTATGAGCTGCTGGAGATACTTTGTGAATTAATTATAGAATGTCTGAAGTTTTGATCTGCTTATTATGCAGTTCAAATGTTTCATCCCTTACAGGAATAGTCATGGCTTAACGGCCAGTTTCATTTGCACATTTAGGGCCCTCCAGTATTTTTAGGCTATCTTCAAACCCCACCTGTCCCTATTAATATTTTACCGCTGATGAAAAGAAGAAACATTCAATTAAAACATCAATTTAAATAGCTAAGTGTTTACACTAAACCAAATACAACAGCATAAAATCAGATACAAGGATGTATTTCACGACAGCATATTTTAGCTCATCAAGTATAACAGCCACACACTGTGCCAAGCCTCCTTATCATGTACGTGATTAAAGAATGAGAATATGTAATTCTGGCAGATTATTTAAGAAGGGAGGAGAGGCCTTACCTATAAATTAATTTGACTGTGAGTTTAAGGAATTACCATTATTTCACTGACTCTTCTAGATTTCAGAATCTTAGTATCCCTTTAGTCTGAATGCATAGCTGTGCAAGCGCAACCAGGCAGCTAACGCTGGGTGTATGTACTATCATGACACACTACCTGGAGTTCCTCCAGTCTTCATGCTAAGCATTCTTAAGGCTTTTTACAGAAAACAGCCCAATTTCTGCAGTTTCTCTATGTTTTTCTCTATATTTAAATATTCGCCTTCACTCTATGCCAAATCTGATATAACTCAAATCTAATCTTAGGCAAGCCTAAACTCATTCTTGACTAAAATGATAGAAACATAGAATCATTCAGGTTGGAAAAGACCTTTAGGATCATCTAGTCCAACCTTCAAACATCTCCCTAACTGCTAGACCATGTATCAAAGTGCCACATCTACCCACTTTTTAAACACCTCCAGGGATGGTGACTTCACCACTTCCCTGGGCAGCCTGTTCCAATGGCTAATCACTTTCAGTAGAGAACTTCTTCCTCATATCAAATCTAAACCTCCCCTGGCACAACTTGAGGCCATTACCTCTTGTCCTTTCATTAGTTACCTGGGAGAAGAGAAATGCATTCTGTCAAGAACGCTTTGATTTTAGTTGATGATTGGTCAGACAAATGACAATTCTAGGATGACTTCTATGTTAAACAGTTCTAGAGGAAAGAAGAAGACTCAGATTACCTTCTACACAAAGGTTTTTCCACATTTGGTACCAGAATGTACCCACCTCTCCAAAAGTCTTAGAGTTTTTGATCCTGTGTTGTGATTTTGCAGCACCCTACCTGCCAGCCTTTTGATAATCACAGTGGTTTTGAGTACCTATTGACAGCTTTTTTCATATGAGCTGTGGTGAACTGACCCACATATTAAGAATTTCTGCCTTATTAAAACAGCAAACAAAGCACCAATTAAAGCACCAATTCAAGACAGCAACATAAGAATGGAGCAACTTACCATTAATGTAGTGTTGCAATATTTTATTACTTACATTAAAAAAATACGCCACGTTCAGGATGCAGCCAGGAATAAGATCACTTCTTTTAATGGGAACACACATTATATCAAAAACTAGCTGAAAAATGAGTAAGTATAGGGTGAAAAGATGATAGAATCATAGAATCATTAAAGTTGGAAAAGACCTCTAAGATCATCATGTCCAACCATCAACCCAACACTACCATGACCACTAAACCATGTCCTGGAGTGCCATGTCTACACGTTTTTTGAACACGTCCAAGGATGGTAACTACACCACTTCCCTGGGGAGCCTGATCCAATGCTTGATCACTCTTTAAGTATAGAAGTTTTTCCTGATATCCAATCTAAACCTCTCCTGGTGCAACTTGAGCCCATTTCCTCTTGTCCTATTGCTAATTATCTGGAAGACACCAACAACCACCTCTCTACAACCTCCTTTCAGGTAGTTGTAGAGAGCAACTCTACTACTCTCTACAACTGTACAACAATTATCCTTGCATAAACGACCTTACAGCCTAGTTGAAACTTTCATTCTAGATGCTACAGTGAAGATCACATCTGACATGCAAGTGTACTCCAAGTTTGGATCTCAAGTGGATGAAGGATAAAACATGTAGGTGGGTTCATGAGCTCCAGAGAGGACAGAGCTCAGAAGCTCCCAGAGCTCTGCATTTCACAGTTGTAGATTTCTATGCCAGGATAAAGGCTGTACAGATGGCTCCCAAGAACTGTCCCTTTCACCAGTACAGGATGCTCAGGTGCCTGCTACAGATGTTTACAATTTCTGAACCAGTGCCAGTGGATAATGGATGCAAAAAAAGAGCTGGTCTTTTTCCTGTCAGTAGTTCTGCCTCTAATAATATTTGTAAATAAGAAACTAAAACTTGCCATTTTGCATACACAAGGAAATGTATATTTACAGGTGATTTCAACTGGCCACTAATTTCCAAGATACTGTTTCAACATCCACTTTAGATCATAAAGCACAAGATTATGAAAAAAAAATTAAGAGAAAAAGGTAATGAATTCCTGGCAAGTTTTACATTCCCCTTGAAAAAAAAAATTGCATACACCCTCCCTTCCTCCCTTCCCTCCAGCAAATACCATTCATGTTTAAGATTAGATTATTTTACTCCTGATTCCTCTTTAGCTGCTGGAGAGTGACTCATTGTCAGATTGATTTAATTACAATTATAGACCTTGTTCTTCTGGTGTAACAAGTAAAAAGCAGGAAACATAAAGGAAAAGGTCAATACAGAAAGACTCTACAAGCCAGCAGATGTTCAACAGTGCCACTAGTGATTACTGTTGATTTCAATTGGGCACTTGTTGCCTATTTTATTTTTCACGATGATGCAACAGAAATGAGTTACACTTGTTAGAAGCCTACCTGAAAGGCTGGTTTTCTACATTACAGTTTTTAGATTTTGGGAGTAAGAGTGAAACAAAAATGTAATAGTTTATTTAAAGGGACATTGCATAGTTACTGTTAGCGGAGTAATAAAGATTAGCTGTCTATTCTGAAAGATTTATAAATTTGGTAAACGGGATAATTTAATATCAACTGTTCTTCTAAGACATTAGCAAAGGTGGAATGTTTCTTCAAAAGATGTTTGCAATATTAACTTCTGAATATTATTATTATGGAGGTATTATAATGTTAAGTGTAATGTTAATGTACAGAACAAGACATATTGAATATACTGTGTAGTGTCTAAGTGATGGATATAGTTTGTGAACCTAACTTATATACGTTGAATGTAAAAGTATACTTGGGAAGAGTGAAACTCTCTTCTGGAGAGGACGTATTTGTTGTTCGCCTTTAAGTTGTTTCTAGGAGCCAAAGAGAAAGGTCAACTCTAAGGATCTTGCTCTGACAGAAGGCTAATTTAGTACTAGTAATCAGGAGCATTACATTTGTATCTTACTGTAATAACTGTAATAATTTTTGCATTTTCATATACTTCTCATTTTCAGAAAGAATCTAATTAGAGAGCAGGTATTTAAATGCACTATCCTCATCACTGCCTTTATCTAACAGCCTACATTATGCAGCTAAATATTTTACCCCTGGGAGCCTCCTCAATTTGTTCTGAGATGCTGACATGGTTGTAATAAAAAGCACAGCTTAACCTTAATGGTTTTGCAGGGGAAACAATTAGCAAACCTTACTGGTTTGGCATTTCAGAATCAATTAGCTCTGCTGGAGAAGTTCTACAAACACAATACTGATGCAGTAACACTCTGGAAGGCATTATTAATGCCAGAGAAGAAATAATTGGAATTAGTAAAACAGGTTAAGTTGTTAGGTCTATTTACCACTTAAGTTTATTCACTATGTTTCATTCTGAGAAAAAAAAAGGTAAAGCTCCTAATTGTAGATAATAAGATTTTTCCTTTTTTTTTATTTTGGAGAAAAGATACTAGGTTTAACAAGTAACATTGCTTCTCAGTGCTTAATTACATAGATATAATTTTAAAGAAGGCTAGGAACAAAGTCCAGGTCACCTAAAAATCTTACTGTGAAGGGACATCTCTTCGTATACTGAACTCTTCTATCCACAGGGACAGACATGCTTGTTACGAAACATCGAGTGTCCTCAGCAGTGGCTGAGGCACTTCCACAGAAGAGACTCTGTTCAAGAGCAGGATAGGATAAATGAAAATGAGGAGTTGAGAGAAAAATCAGAATTTCCTTCCATTGCAACATTTTGGTCATAAATAATGAAAATTGAAAATAATGTAAGGTATGAAAGAAAGAACAAACCAATGTTGGAAATAAGTGATTAACTCTTATATTTAATTGAAAATAAATGTTTTGATATTCTCAATCATGAAGATGCTAGATTTTGGCACATGGAATAAAAACAACTTTGAATTAATCTAACAGTACATTGCATGGATAGGATTAATTTCATCTAATAATAGGTGTCTACAACGCAAACATTTACAGCTGAGCCAGTCATTCTACATGGGGGTATCGCTCATCTCACAAATAAACTTCCGAATATTTACCTCTGACTGGGATGACCATCTCTCGTTACATGTATGAAGTCAGAAAAATTAACACATGCATTTTATAGAAACAGCACTTTCCACAGAACTAGTTGTGCAGCATTTGCCTTGTCTAACTGAATTGTGCCATGAACGTCTGCTGTGGAACTACCTGACCTCTCTGCAGTACTGAGGTTTGGGGAAGGTAACTAATAAATGTGAAAAATCTGAACTAAACAACAGTAAAAAAAAGTAGCAGCCTCATATGAGGTGTGAATACCCTAAAAGACTATTTGAAAGTAGGTGCTAACAGACAAAGCTGCTGATGCCAAGTTGCTTTCTTCATTGTAAATACATCTCAGTGAAAAACATATGTTTGGTATTAAATCTGCCTCCAAGGAGAGAGTAGATGTTTTGTTTTTCAATACACATATATTCCAACAGGCTGAAATTTAGGATTGGATTTATACAGCAGAGCTAGCCCTTATAAATGTATTTTCTGAATGCTCAACAGGTGAGTTATGGAGGGACTGACAGAAAAGATGTTGAGAAATAAGAGGTGATGTCTTGTAATGCAAAATAATGTGATGCAGGCTGGTTAATGACCTATATATGTTGACACGCATTCTCTGCTAGTTGTGATGTACCACCTGCATGTCACTGGCCCCTGCTACTCAGATACTATCCCCTTGAAATCCTGTCCTCCTCACACATACCACTACTCGTCCCATCCACCCTCCCATGATTTGCTGTTGGAAGGGTTCTCGTGGGCACCTCCACCACCTCTTCCACTGAAAAAGCAGCAAGTTACCCAAGACCTACCATTAAAACCACTTCAGCTAACCCAGCTGAAACAGGTTACAGCATCTTAAATGAGCAGCTGGAAAGCAAGACCTGGGAAAGTGGTAACTGGCTAGGTGGTAAAGTGCAGAAGGATATGGAAACATTTGAGCTGGGATAGGTACAGCAAGAAGAGGGCATGTTTATTTCCTAAAGAAATAGAGCAGTGTTCCACTATGATAGCTTGATGATACTCTGCTCTCTGGCTTGCTATAGCCAAAAGAAGCTGATGAGATGTTAGGATACACACAGAGTGGAAAGGAGAATGACACTGATAATATGGTGATGTCTTTCTGTGAATTAGCACGCAGTGTCATGGAGGACATTGTGGAAGCACTGGTCATCTTCTCTGAAATGCAGAACCATGAACTTGGAGAGCATTTAGATGGACTATTCAGAATTGTCAAAGACTATGGAGAGAGCATCAGAAGAAGGGGATAGATAGTTGCTCCAAGGAAGGAAATTAACAGCATGGGAGATGTTCAAAAGTGCATTAACAATAAAAAAGTCTATCAAGGACTCTGTTTTAACTTAATTTGTAACTCCAGAACAAGGATATCTAAACCCATGAATTTTAAAAACAGGAATAGGAAACAGATTTTTTCACAAAAGAGGAAATTATACTATGGCATACATTTCTACAGGAGGTTTTGAGAGCAAGAGCTTAGCAACAGGCAAAAGAACAGACACCTTTTTTTATGTCAGGAATATCCAGATTTACTATTTTTCAAATGACTGTATTTTGTTAATTAAATGACTTGTGGAAACCTGTTTCCATACAGGAGCCAAGTTTGTAGGGTGGAGGATGAGACCTATACTGTTAGCAGCATATTCCATCACCAGGCTATCAAATTTTTTATGCTCTTCTCTGAAATTTCTGTTTCTGGCCACTCTGAAAAAAGACACTATGGATCTCATCCAAATGACAAGTTCCATGCCCTCCAAAATGTCTAGCAAACATGCAAAGAGGAGTTAAATGTAACACTAAAAGACACTTTAAAGTTATCATTAATTATAATTATGTTTTAAAGTAATAAATAACAGCCGTGAGTGAAGCGTCTTAATTTTCTTTGCCTTCATTTTTCATTTCTTTAGTTTCCTTAGTAGAAAGCTCCAGATAATCTGGGCTGTGCAACACAATCTACTCATCAAACTAATTACAGTATAAATTTCTACTCAATTTGTTTAACTAAGCATTAGTTGGAAACTTCTTGGGAAACCCTTACCAACATAGTGAAAACCTTGCTTTATATAAATCATTTGAAAGAATATAAAAAAGGGAAGAAATCCATTGAAATTGAGCTCTTAGAAAGCTGATGAATAAGCTAATCTGTTACTGAGAGGCTCAATGTTCAATTGTTTAAAAATGGCATAGGAACAAAATCCCAGGAGAATGTCATTGTTCTGAGCTATTTTCTTTTCTTAATTAATCCTAATGCTATTTTATAAAACGACTATTCTCTTTTTGTGTATCTTCGATCTGAGCACATAAATACGCAAAATATAGAAAATAAGTACTACAAATAACTTCCAAATTTAAAGCATGCACCTTAAATTGGAATTGCAGTACTGAGCAGATTACTGAATTTAGGCTTCTTTAGGGATATAAATGGAATATGTTAATTTTATTCATCAAAAACAATGGCATAGTGCACATACATACAAAACCCACCAGAAATAAGGGAAGGTCACCAGGCTAATCACTTTGGCTTATTTCCCTTTTCTGTACTCCCATCTGCCTATTTTCTCTGCTCTTTGTATTTAAAAGGAACAACTTGAACTTAGTTAGGCCAAAAATTTGACCTACTTTTTTGTTCATTTTAATTAATTTCTTTTTTTGGGCCACATCTCTGTAATTTCTATACCTTTTCCTTCACAGACAGTTTCTCTTTAAAGCATAACTAAATAATGCCAGGGGTTTTGCCACTGATGAGAAAACCTGAAACAGTACACTACTGAATCATCATCACCAGGGAAGGATCTTTACATTCAGATGGTGTCGTGTGCAGGACGGATGTCTGTATGGTGAGAAACAGGTCACCTTAAGCCTATGTGAAATTAGAATTAGCAAGGCTGCAGATCAAACTAATAGAAGCAGGAGTGTATTTCAAGAACACGGTTACCTGGAAGCATATTCTTTTTGCATAATTTTGTGCAAATAGATTCACTTCGTATTAAAATGCAGTGCCTTGCTCTGAATCACCTCCTCCCAGGCCAGCACAGCCCATGTTACTTATTAATCAAAGATTGTGGAAAAGGAATTTTATCAGTAGTTGAGTACAATCGTTTGAGAGGAAAGAAAACAACCTTAAGTACAAAAATCAAATCAAGTGCTACAAAAAGTACTCTGTTCTGCTATCAGCCATGCCAGGTTTGAAAAGGAATATTTTAAATTGCTCCAGGGTGGAAATGGAGCCAAAACTGACTGCAAAAACAGACAAACCCTCCAACTCCTTAGAACAGATCTCAAGACCTACTTGCCACTCTGCAAGTAAATTCCTGCAACTGCTCTCAGATCAGTTCAGGAGTGACTGGGACTCATGGACCACAACAGCTACCAACCCACAGGGGCACTCCTTGCTGGAATAAGCAATGAGGAACACTATCTAGAGACAGAAATTGCAAGAGATCCTGAATTACAGCTTTCTTCCCCAAACTTACCTCCCCACCCTCTGTTCATTTTTTGCGGTATGGGTAAAGTAGAAAGAAAAATTGAACAGAGCTCTAACAAGGACTGAATACAGGACAAAGAAGAGATTATGTATGCAGATTTAACTGGAAAGGGAAAATAAAAAATATAGAACAAAGATTCTTTAAAAGAACTGCTTTTAGATTTATGGGCCCCACTCCATCCCAGTGGGTCCCAGCCGTCACGGAATTGTCTTTTCAGCTTCTTTTCATTCTTGGCAGATAAGATGCAGAGAGAAACAGTTTGGGTGCAGCTGCTGACCTGAATTTTATGGGACCACTCCAGGCCACCCTAATCACATTCACATCACCTTGCTGTAGCTTTCTGTGGTCTCTAAGAAGAAGCAGGTTTGCAATGCAAGGTGGCCTGGTGAAAACTGATAGAACATAGAGCCTGGAAACAGACTGTCTCTGGAGCAGAAGAGCTGATATTCCCTGCTACTTCTTATGCACACAAAGCAACCTCAGGATGTCATCTTAGATCTTCCACCAGTCTTCAGCTAGTTTGAGACAGATTAGCTCACCTGCTTAGACTCTGAGAGTTCTTGTGAGATAACCTGATGGTAGCAAACTAAGTAGCTGGTACTGGATACAACATTCAAACACATGCACTAGTGTCATTTCTACCATTACTGGGGTAAAGAAGAGCCCAGCAGGTACTTCAAAGGGCATTTCACTGCACAGCTACAGTCACGTTTCCTCCAAGCAGACAAGAACCAGCTTTCCTGAAGGCTGTTGTGGTGGGCTCTGAAACCCTCCAGAGAAGAACTGCATGAGGGCTCTGGATGAAAGGGAAGGACTGAACAGGACCTCCACCCCTCCTCCTCGCTAGTGACTTATACTTCCCCCCTTTCTAATTCTGAAACTATATCAGACCTATCCCATTCGGGCAGTACAATACCAGACAAGGCAGAAGAGAAAAGCCTGGCTACTCCAGAAGCAAGGGAGAGGGAAGAAAGATACTGCAAAGAAATGGATTCTTCATCTTTCCAGTGCACCTTCAAAAGAGTATAAGCTGGAGACTGTAAATGCGGTAAAGAGATGTGGGCAAAAAGTTTGTGGCACTGGTAGCTCTATCAGCTTCTCAGACAGACCTGTTTAGAAGACAAGAGTATATATCCCATACTAGAGAAAATTCATATGATAAACTAAATCTCGTAGAGCAGTCCTGTCACTACAATCTTTCTGTAGAAAAAAGGAAAGCACTAAACTGTTTTGTTATAGTGTGTCATGCATTCAGGACAGCTGGCAAGGCAAATGAGAAAGAAAAGCTTTTTATTCTTAGAGAGGTACTATCCTACATCCTCTTCAGAGCCATACAGTTTCACAGGGTATGAATCCTGTCCCAGACGGTATGGTTTGGGAATTTGCTATTCTCTACTGCAGAAATGCTAATGGGTACAGCTTTTTATCCAAAACATCTAGATGTCTGGAGTTCTTGCCAATTTGTTTGTTTGTTTATTAAGAAATAAGATTGCTCCTCATGCTGAGAAGTTGCAGCAGCACTTGGAGAGGCTGCTGTAAAGGGGAATGAAGAGAAAATGTGAGTCACATTTGGCAGCATCTGTCATTACACATAGCAGAAGCTGCACTTAAGCCAGTACTTGCTAAAGCAAATGAACAAATAGAAAGTCTTATCCATCAGCATCACTGTATAGGTCAGAGCAAGCAGATGCATCATATCAATTTGATCTGGGATGCTATCCCAAAAGACCTCAGGAGTACTTTTACAGAATGATTCCAATAACTCTAGAAAGGCCCCAGGCTATTTGAACTGAACAGCAGATGTAGGGATAGATGATATTCCTCTCAGGTACAGAATGGATTGCCTTTGCTGGAAATGCCACTAGATATCAAAGGAGAGGAAAGGAAATCAAGGCTGTCCTTTCCCTTCTTCCTGAGGCTACAGCATGGGAGCTGGGGTGCAGGTCTGCAATCAGAAACATCTTTGCCTTTGACCATGAAGGATTCAGTCACAATCTGGATCACAATTCAGCCTGTTATCTAGAGTCATAGCCTAGCATCTGGGCAGAAAAAAGGGATCTGCCTAAGAGGAAATTGTAGTGCTCCCTCTGGTGCTCCTTTTCTTTCCCAGGTGCAAAGCCTGAACTTTTGGAGAGGTTGTATATCTCACTCAATAAAAAGGTGCTTTTACAGAAAAAAGTAAAAAAGTAAAAGTAGAGTATCAAAGACATAAAAATATTGCAAAATTCCATGGCACTAAACTCAGCATAGAAAGACACAATAGTGACTGAAATTGTGGCTTTCTCATAACAAAAATAAGACAAAATGCATTTAAGACCAAAAACCCCCTTATCAACAGAAAAAGATAACATAAGTGAAGAAGACTGGATCTGAAGACAGATGAGATATTAAATACAAACCAAAAAGCTCTTTGACTTTGGTAGTACTATGTAAAAATAAGAGTTACAGCACTAAACCCTAATTTGGTACTGAAAGTAAGTTTCCTAACGTAAAGAGCTAGGATATGCAGCAGATAAGTGGTGAAGGGCAGGGCTTCTCTCTGGAAGGGCATATACTCTAGGAGGAAGTGAGGCAGGGAATACAGAGATGGGTATTGATTGGGAAAGGATTCACTAATACATAAAGCTACCTTATTTCTGTTTGGGAGTCTCTGGATAGAAGTATGTATACAGGTGTGTACCATATATCAGAAAAATAGATAGCATCGATTTTACCATACACACATAGCAAATTTGACAGTATTGGGGATGCATTAGGCTTGTAACTAAGTCAAGGCAGGCTGCAAAGCTGATTCATGCAGTCACAGCAAGGTGTACTGCAGAAGAAGGTTGTGAAGCTTGTATCCAGTGTCAGGTCACACACAGCCTGCAGTCAGTGCTGCCGTGTAGCAGCAAGATGGCACAGGACAGCAGGGAGCCTGGACAACTTCCAACTGATCTTTTTCTGCCTGGACTGAAGTCATATCCAGAAAAAATGTTGGACTTAATGGCTGCCCTGTGGCTTGGGCAGCCTGGAGGGAGCATTGCTGTTGCCACTGGTGGCATTTGTCACCGCTGATGGTCATAGAGAAAACAAACCTGGGACTTGCAGCTCAATGCATTCAAGTGCTGCTTATATTTAGTTCACACTAGCTACCTCCAATGAATCTACATTTAATCTAACTGCATACAGGAAGTTTAGTTTTCTGGATGTCTGACTATCTGACTATTAATCCACACACACATTTATGTCATCAATGGCATGTTTAACAACCATCCTTTCTTTCATCTATATGCATAGGTACATATGCATGTATAAATGGGGAATATTTATATCTTCTGGCCTTCCTTCCAGTTATGTAACTGTTAAGCTATGTACTCAGCAATTACCCCTCTAAAACGGTTCTTCTGATCCTAGCTCAGCTACAGTTTGCTGCATCTTGCTTTCATTTTGCTGTAAGATTAAAGCAGTGGAGGGAGAAGGCTGTGAGAAAACCATTTGTTCAATGAAGAACCCCACAAAACTGCAAAAATGTTTTACTGAGCTCTTATGGTAGGAGCTATGCTCTTCTGATAACAAAGGATGCCTTCTTTCTCCCAACGGAATGCAATTCCATTTTTACACACATACACAAGGCTATCAGAAATAGACACTGGATTTCATATTAATATAAATATATCCCAAACTAATTAACCATTGTACTATGTCATAAATATAGTTCTACTTTTATGAGTGTCATATCTTTTGCTGACTGAGTGCCAAAATTTCTTCTCAACCATTTCACTTCCAAGACAAGCTGTCAGTATTCCCAGTGGTGTGTATTAATTTATAGATGAGCAGGATCTTCATGGGATTACCAGCTGCTCTTCACATTTAAATCTTTTGCCAAGATAATCTTTCATAATGTTTTCTAAAACCATTCAATTACATGGAAAAATCTCTGTAATGACCGTGCCTTGGCTCACCTTGCTCTCCTGTGGAAATACTATTAAAGCATAATTCTATGGGTTGGAAAAAATACATGAGGATATAAGTGTTGTCTCTAAAATACCTGGCTCCTTGCACAAGGAACAGCAGGCTCTGCATAGGGCCGTATCTCTCTAGCACATTTACCAGTATTGTTAGTAGTATTCTCATATTAACTATAGACAAATACATTGTGTGGAGTACTTCTCATCTGACACAGAAAAGATGTCCTATATTCCAAAAAGCTTTCCTTGTAAGTGTAAGAGCGACACGAGATAGCAGCATGTAAACAGGAGAGAACAAAGAATCACCACAACCGTGCTGGGCTGCTGCACTACTGTGTGCAGCATATAAGAGACCCAGCTCCCACCAAGTTTTTCAGAAACAGAGTTTTAAGAAGGTTCTAAAAGGAAGATTGTCACTGAGCCCTGGCTGTTTACAAAGAATTTTCCTAAAGCATGAGACCCCAAGTAAGAGAAATCACAAAGGAACTTCCTTAAATCTAGGAATTCAGGATTTGGGAATGGAGAGATGGAAGGTGTGGAAGTGTGCTGAGAATATGGTAAGAAAGGAATAGGATGTTACAGAATTTGCAAGTGAAAATAAAGACCTTATATCTGATACAGCAAAAAATGGAGGCATGTCTTAAGGAATGCAAAAAGAATAGGGCTGAAGTGGCGGACGAGGAAAATGATCTCTGCAGTAACATTTGGCAGATGTGAGTGGCAGGACTGCACTCCTTTCTCACACGGAGAAGCATTTAGATCAGTGGCTCTGCTGAACCCAGAGGCATTACTTTTGTGAGTTATCACTCTCCAATGTCAGATAGAGCTCCATGAACTTCATTCAGCGTGATTCCTGTTGAACTGCATTCACCTGAGACATTCAATACTGGGCGAGGAATGTCAGAAAGAGCATGGGTCAGGGGAGAGAAACAAAAAATTATCATGGTTCTAGAAAATGTGAAGTGCAAGAAAATTTGATGGAAGTAGGATTGTTAATTTAGAAAAGAGTGGGCTGAAACATGAGAAAAGTTTTCAAATATATGCCATAAAGAGAAAGAAAGTCTTTTTTCCACAGCTGAGAAGGACGAGAGGAAATGAATTTAACATGCAAGAAAACTTCAGACTATACTTTAAAGAACAAACTTTCCCATGATAAAATGCAGTGAAGCACTGGTTGCACGTGGAAATTGTGGGGTCTCCATCATCAGAGGTCTTCAAGAATATACACTTCTCTCAGAAGTGACATAGATCTATTCGATCCTACATTGTAGCCAAGGAAATGAAGTTTACAGGAAACCCTTTGAAGCCTTTTTTTCCTCTCTTATTCTATTAACCTTCAAATAACCAGTTTTAAATAAACTTGTATTACAAGTTATTCTTCATTACTTAATACAAGGAGATTTATAACATCGTTGAATTTTATATCTGTAACCTCACTTAAAATGCTGTTTCATGAGTCCAGATACTGTGCTGTGCTTTTTCAAGTGTCTTTTGCTGATTGGAGTAGGAGTCATCAGATCTTGTTTTACAACTACTTCACACACTGACAACGGGAGACGTGGTACCAAAGTTTTCCTTGTGATAAGATAAGCAGTAAAGATATAGTCCCTGGAGCTGTGACAGGAAAGGATAGGCAAGGAAAATACTGTTACCTGGGGATCAGCTTTGTCCCAGAGAGTAAAATGAAAAAAGTATCAGAATAACTCGCCGGCAAGATGAACTCTCAGAGTAACTGTTGCTGGTACAAAACTATCACCTTCCCTATTAAGCTAAAGCACACACATAATAATGTTTGAATTTAAAAATAGCTTTTAAAAAGGTTAAACACTACCTGGTTCCCAATATGATATGTTCCTATATAAGTATGGCTACACTTAACACAGAAATTAGATATTTCTTATATCTTCAAATGCAGCTTTGCATTCAAATTCCATGGGCACTGTAATATTTTCAAGCCTTATAATGAAGTTTCCTGGACAGTTGGAAGTGATTAACCTTTATGATACTTTGAGATTTTAGCAGGGTTGAACGACTACAAAAAGCAAATACCAAGGGACTCAAATTTGGAAAACACTATTTCCATTCATGTCACCAAACTCACTACAGACACTTGAAAAGCAGTGATTAAAAATAGCTAGACTAGATGCATGTGTGTCAAGCTGCAAGTGTTCCCAGAGGATAATCACACAGATGTCCAAGCTCACACAACGGAAATTACAAGGCAGGGCGCCTGCCACTAAAGAGACATTTTTCCTTCACACAGAAAATGGGAGACAGTCTTCAGAAAAATGCTGATGCCTTGTTCACACAGATTAAACGTTTAAGTCCCTAAGGGTCCTTATTCTAGCAAGAACTGTGAGATAAATAAAGACAGAGTATCTGAAAAGAAACAATCCCTCCAAAAAACCAAACCAGCATTATTGGAAATCTAAATACAAACAAATCACAGCTGAGGTCAGGATGCTGCTTTTAGTTCCCATGCCAAATCTTCCAAAATCAACATTGTGGTTTGGCTGTATGTTATCAATAACTGCTTGCCACGCATTCATATGACATGACTCACTGACACTCAGCTTCCTTCCTGCACTTCCTTTGGCTCTCAAACATAGCTCTGTATTCAAACTTAATTAGCAATGATGTCACACACAGGCCTCTCACAGCAGCACTGAGTCAAGCCCTGCGCTAACACAGGCAGAAGCGGACAAGTAGGTATGGCCGCGCAAGCTGGTGATGTGGTCAGTTTTTCAGAGTCTGACAGGGAAACATAGACGAGCACGAAGTTATTGAAATCTGAATTCT
Source organism: Eurystomus gularis (assembly GCA_013400335.1). Lineage (NCBI taxonomy): Eukaryota > Metazoa > Chordata > Aves > Coraciiformes > Coraciidae > Eurystomus > Eurystomus gularis. The sequence goes on from VZZY01005475.1 coordinate 33,325, forward strand.
AAAATAAATATTAATAGTTACTAATTATTTGAAGTATCTGAGAGACTGAATCTTTCTGCCTTGTTTCCAAAGGCACGGACACAGCTGAGGAGTCTGTTACCAGGCAATGTGGCTCAGGCACCTCAACATTTATGCTGGTTATCTGCACAGTAGAAGTCTTTAGCTCTCAAACTTTCTCATTTTAATCAAGAGCACATGACACATTTTTCTGTGGTTTTAAGAACCTCAGATTATGTCCCAAGTATAAGTTTTATGTAATTTTTTTGAAAAACCAGTAGATACCCAGTAATCCTTGTTGGGACACTAGACAATACAGGATGCATGTTAGTAATGAGCTGACTTTACCAGTCTACAAGTCTTATTATTTTGGCAGGCAGGCATTACCAGGCAGTAGCCTCTTTAAAAAAAAAAAAAAGTTACTGCTGAAGATGTTAATAGAAGGCAGTTGCTTTAAGAGGAAGGGTAGGCTACGCTGACTTCCAAGCTCCTTTGCTGAGCGGATGTTGTTTGGAACAACTATTTATTACAGACATGTTTACCAGAGAAGTATAGCAAACATTAAACACAATAGAAAAACAAACAAAAAAAGCTGCATCACAATTTCTGTTTCTAGGGACAGCTTTGAACTGACTTTGCTACTGCTAAATGTTTTATACCAAAAGCTTTTTAGGTTCATAGTTCTTAACAAACACTAAGTAAAAATAGATGTCTGCCCTTGAGTCTTAAGCCAACATAAAATATTTACAAGGATGGCATGACAACCAGTGTGCTTCAGTCCCTGTAAGAAGTTGGAATTCCCCTGATAAGTGGAGCTTCTGTGAAGTGTTATCACACTATTTATATCAAGTGTTATAAATGAAATTCTTATGCTGAGGTACATGCATCCAAAGAAAATGTAGCCTACTTAAACAATATTTTTACTGTCCATTTTCACACAAATTAACTTTTTTCCCCACCTGACAGCAAATTCTTTCTAATTGTTCTGCAATTATTTCTTATTTCTCTGAAACAGCACATTAACCAGACAGAAATAAATTATTTTCCACTGTGAATAAACTGATTCCATGTCTATAAAATCATTTTCAAGTTAAAATGTTAGGGACTCTTGTTCAGAGTTTTCTGAAGGATGAAGTGGATTTCAGTGACAACCCATAAGCATGTCACAGATGAAGCATGAAGAGGGCATGAACAAGCTCTGCCAGATCTGTACAGATCCATGCAAAGTCAAGTTGGATGTCTGTGTTATGCATTCCTACATCAGAATCACATGAGAACATCGTGCAGAGAAACCCCAGTGGCTCTGGGTAATGTCAGACAGATAAGTCAAGTTTGTAACTTCACCCTCAGTCCTGGATGTTCCAGCAAAGACGGTCATGGAGAAGTAAGAATGCAGGATGGATATGATGGCAAACGTGCAGCAAGAAAGATGATAAAGAAGAGATACCGTAGACCAGAGAGAATTTTGTGAGGAGCTGAAACAACACACAAAACATTATCAATATTCTCCAGTGAGGGATTGGGAAAAAATGGTCTAGGTGTTTCTGGTGCTGCTGAACTTTCCTCCACGCACTGTGCCCTGAGGTCTTGAAGAAATTTCTGTAGAAGGACTCCTACTGACCTCCATGGGAACAAATGTGTCCTCAGACCTGCAGCTCTAGAACTACAGTTTCGATTGCACTGAGTCTTCTTGCATTGTGTTCACAACACTGTTCTCAAAGTACTCCAAGTTGAAAAATTTTGCCTGCTTTCCCATTATGAATAAAGCAATTTTAAGTTGTAGGCATATGTCTTAAATTATTGGTCCCGACAGTGCGCCTATAATGTAGTGGTGATCTGCAAAACACTTGTGGAGAGCCTTCAGAAAACCAGTTAATGACAGAATGTCGTATAATGTCAAGATACTGACTCAAAAGTTGTGAATCAAACAGAACAAACAAGCCACAACTCCAGTCGACATCTGGGGAGGAAAAGGAAGAAAGGAAGAGTCTTCCACAATAAAAGCCATTATGCCTGAAGTTCCCTGGTTAATCTTTTGGCTTTCAATAGACAAAGTTCACCAAGACCTCCTTGCATAAAGTGGGCTAAACAGAGAAAAATTGATGCCTTCACCATAGGCATCAGTAGAGTTGCTGCATTCTTCACAACTCTTGCAATTTTGTGCCAAAGCCTGCTGGAGTTCATCATGCTTCTACAGGGACTGAACCACCTCCAGTAAGCCACTGTGTCTTATGCTTTCTCCAGCCATCTCCTACCAGCACATATGCCTACTGCCTTGACTATCTCTATCCCCATAATTGAGATTTTAATCTACTATACAGCTTGCTGGGGAGTGGGTTTTGATCTTTACAACATGAGATTCAGGGCATTATTTTTCAATACAGAAAGCAGCATAATAGCACACTGGCAAAATGTCAGGTAAATACATAGGAATAAAAGGCAGCCAGGGCTCATTCCCACACTGTGCCGCATTATCATCAGGAGAAGTCTGGGGAGAGGAAACGCTGAGAAAGGAAACTCAGAACCAGAAGTCATTAGGGTCATAACTCATATGCAAGACAAAGCAAAGTGTTTACTTTAAAAATTATTTAAAGTGAGATATGCCTGAACACATCATTTCCCCAGGGATAGCTGACAGTCTCTGGCAAGCACTTAAAACATCCATGCTCCTAGGATAATGTTTTTTGTAGGCAAAATACTACCAATATTGATTAGTATGAGAAGGAGAATTAATTTTCAAAAGCACACGATTTTGGAAAGTTCAAGCTACTCAAGAAAAGCGGTACCATGTGCCAAATGCTAAGATGGACACTGCTAGGGGATCTGTCTCATAAGATTTGGTTGGAATTTAATAGGAGCAGAATTAGTGAGAAAATACATTACTCTCAGTCTTTTTCTGCAGGGAAAACAAAACAAAACCAGAAAACAGCAAACAAACAAACCCCTAAATCCCAAGCCATCTTTTTTTTTTCTCTTTCATCTTCTTTATTCATTGTGCATGAACTGCACAACTCTGAAACATTTAAATAATTCAGCAGTCAGAACCCGTTTTTCCTACTCTCAACTGCAACCCAGTCTTGCTCTGGATCCTCCCAGAAGGAAGGCCTACAAGGGGTGTTCTCCTCACATAGTTCCCCTCAAAGCCCACTGGGAGTTTCAATGAAGGTAAGTCTACGAGATATGTGGCACACACCACGTGACAGGGCCATTTAGTCATTCCTAGCAACCCACTGCCCTTACATCTAGAGGTGCCTGTGGCTCCTCCCCAATTATTTTCACCATATTGCTACCTCTAAGACCTCAAAAATTCCGACAGATTCCAGCTCTACCAGCTGTCGCTCTAAAACTCAACCTTTTTTGCACCTGAGGAGCTGTGTATATTGCTTTTCCCAAGCCCATCTTCCACACTCGCATCCTGCAGCAGATGTGGGAACTGAACATCCTGATGATGATACTGTAAATCTAATTGCATAGTTATAGCCACCTTAAAGGAAAAATCAGATTTTCATATGCCTAAGGGGAGTGGTTTAACAAATTTATATGCAGATGGAGCATATTAAGAGCAAACAGCTAGTCATTGACAGAATAAATATTCCCATAATAAGTGTGTAACAAGGAGTAAAGGTATAGCATCCAAAGCAGATGGCTGATCTGTGCAACTAAATGCGTAGGTCCCATTTAGAGAGCTCATTTAGGCTTGTACTTCCCTTTTTTTAGACTCTGGAGAATGAAAATAACAAAAAAAGGAAGGAAAAAAAAAAAGAGGAAAAAAAAAAGGGAGAGAGAGTGGCAATTCCAGCAGATTAACTGCTGATCCAATGGAATGAGACATGCCAGGCAATACACACTGGAAACCAGGACGCACCCAGGATCTGCCATGTTGAAATGCCTACCACAAATGTGCACCCTTCAGTCAAACCACAGGAACTGTGACCCTTATGAGCCTTAGTGGTGTGCGCCAGCTGAGCAAGGTATCTTCTTAGCTGACACAGTTCTTGCTTTGCAAATGCAGCCTTTGCAGACAGAGCAGGGTATAAGCCGGGAGGCTACTAGATGTCAACTATGTCACTGAGGTGCTGACTTACTAAGAAGTGCAACTACACTGATTTTACTGGCACATTTGTCGACAGTATCCTGAATGCCTTAGGCAGCAGGGGTCAGGACTTGCCTTACTGTAGTAAGATTGAAGGAGTAAATGGTATTACAAATTATGCTATTTTCTATATTCTGGGGTAGGTAGGAAGGAGCAAAGCAAGTGTTGATGAAATTTTACAAGAGAGTTCTGCACAGCATGGAAGACAATCTTATGATTGATGATCCAGTTCATCCTTTCAGTACTGTGAGAGACCTCATGTAGGATGCTGGGCAATCATTTGTATTCTGCCCTTCTCCCTTCCAGCTGCAAAATGAAGGTAGTGAAGAACATGATTCATCCTTCTTGAGTCTGAAAATCTAAATATTGCAATTCACCTCTTTGCATGTGGCCATTTTGCTCCTGACACAGAAAGCAGGGGATGCAAAAATTCCAGAAGCAGATGAAATGTATTATTACAGAAATGTCCATCAGGAAATGCTGGGTGTGAACTCAAGTCAAGTTTACAGAATGCTTTCAGGTCCTCACACAAAAATGCTAATCATCATTAGAGTTCATAGTTGACAAGGTCTGACGAATGCTTTTGTGTGATTAAAAGAATATAATCATTCCGTGACAAACCTACATTCAAGAAGCAGGGCAGGGTATACTTTTCAATGTTCTGTCTTCTTATTTCTTTCACGGTGATTTTTCAAAGCTATACAAAATTTACAGCCTGGTTTGCTGTAAAATTTGTTTTCAGCAAACACTGTCTGCAAATTACTGAATATTTTAGATGTGCCATATGGTACATAATTTTTGTTGCCACATAATGACCCTGAGGTCTTCAGAGCTGGAAAACGTCTGATACGAGTAATTCATTCCAGAGCTAGGGGGACCTTTCAAAGATAATTTTTAATACCTTGGAGTAATACATGTCTTAGGGTAAAAAACATCCCAGTTTGATAAATGCCATCCTCATAGTTGCTGTCAACCAACTAACCTCACTGTCCAGTTGTTAGTATTGCTAGCTGAAACAAACTCATAGTCATGGTTCTTCTGTGTACTTAACATAAATCTAATTCTTACTGGAAGAAAATGAAGCAGCTGTGACAGTGCAACCAGGGGATGAATGTGCCACAGATTTGTTTGATATAAGCATGCCTACCACACACATACATTTCCCATTAATGCCTGCTCCTGGCAGACTGGCCCAGGGGATTTTATTGTCTGGGGAGTCTGGACCTCCTCTAGTCCTTTCTGCAGGTTTTTAGTTTAGTCTGAGATCATGCATTAAGACATGGAATTAATCCCTACCACTGACTTTGGGAACCTCAGATATGGCGAAAAAAAAATCATTCTGAACTTCAAATACTGTGGGCTGTATCTCAGATTTGTTGGGAATTACGGATATTTACTTCTCAGATAAGATCACATCATGCTTACAGCTGCTGTGAATAAACCAGAAATACTTCCTCTGACACCACTCCCAAGAAGCTCACCCAAACCAGTGATGGACACTCCAGGGACACTACCACCACAGCCACTGCAAAGAAGTTTGAGTCAGTCCTTCCACAACCACCTTTGTAAGACTCCCCACTAAAGATCAATCTTGGCCCATATACAGCAACTGGGTGGGGAGCTTGGCCACACACTTCCAAAGGAGCTATAATATAAAAAAAAAAAAACCATTGTCCCAACCTATTTTGTGTGAGACAAACAATAAAACCCACCACACTCTGCTTTGCCACATCCTAAATGAATGGCATTGCAGAAGGCTGCTGGGCAGTAAATGCGTGAAACGTGCCAGCCAAGAGGAAGAGGGCTGCAGGTATAAGGTAGTCTAGCCAGGACTATGGGGATCTGGAAAACATTCTGATTTCCTAAGGGGCGCAAGCTATCCTTGCTAATGAGATTTCAATCCATTCATAGCAGCTGGAACTCCACATCACAGAGGCATACACAGCTGGACAGTTCGGCACCAAAATCATTCTCTTTCAGTATAAAAGAACAGGCCATCCGGTAGAGCACAAGTGTATTCAAGCTAAATAGCCTAAGGAGCACTCTCAAAGAGGTGTATATAAAAACTAGGAGTCAGCAGAAAAGATAGCACTTCTGACAGACCTTAATAAAAAAATACCCTGTGGAGAGAAATGTCACTAAATTGACTCAGAGCTACCTACCACCCAAAACTCCAAAAGGTTATGACAAAAGGAGGCTTCTCAATTAAGCAAAGCCAACAACAGTGCAAGTTTCTGTCAACCCAGAACCAGACAGTGCTGACCCTGGGTTGAATCCCTGCTGTGAAACAAGGACTCAAAGACAAGTACCTGGTGAAGCTGCAGATACACCTTCAGAAAAAAACACTGAAAGAAAACAGGCAATAAGTCCTTGAGGATTTGGTATGGGTACAGCTTGGGGATTAAAAGTCATTATAACCATTTATTGCCAAGACTTTTTTTTCTTTTCTTCATATTGCCACACGGGCTAGGACTGGGGTGAACAAGACACCCTTAATCACCCAAACCAGGTTCCCTGATAAAAAGAGTTCATTAAAAGGATGGGGTACATTCATACAGCCTTAGACTTCAAGTTCATGTTAGTTCTCTAAGTTCTCCCTAAATTCACTCTGCAAACAGACTGAATGACTGGTGGAAAAGCCAGTGCAACAAAGAAAACAGTCTGTAAGAAATGAAGATTTGCATTTCTAAATGCTCCGACTGTACAGACCAGAATCACCACTAGTATAGAAAGACAGTTATGTCTGACATCAAAGCACAGTTGTGTTAGAATTGCACGTCCTGAACAAGGAGCGAAGACTAATTTACCGAGCCAAAGCTATAGATAGACATCTTATTAGGCAGATTATCCAAGCTGAAATTTCAAGAACCTTTGGTAAACTATTTTTGTACATGAATCAAGGCCGACTCCATAAAAAAAACCCAAAACGGCAATGAAAAGAGGTCAAGGCTTTGGATTTCACACTGAATGCTGAAGTGAGGTGTCAGCAGAGCGATGCTGAGCAGGGCTGTGAGCGTCTCCCTCACCTGGCGCGGATGCAGAGGGAAGAGTGCCACCTACTGAGGCACTGGCTCTGCTTCCACGCCTGTCCCTGCGTGTCCCTGTGCCGCTGACCGCATCTGATCCTCCTCTGGACAGGAGGTGTTTCAGGTTGCTCCCAGATATCACAGGCCTGCCATCAACAAAATGTCCTGCTGCGCTGTAATTACTGAAGGGCATGAGGAGGCATTCAGCCTGGGAAATTAGAAGAGAGTAAGAATCCCTTTTCACTTATGCTGGTATAAAGCGAGCAGGAAATCTGAATCAGGCTGCAGATCTCCTGGGAATCACTGTCTGGCAGTAACTGTGTCTTGATGAATTTTATATTTAGCTGCACAGAGATCTCTCGTATAGTAGGCACAACCATGGATCAAGTTTGGCCAGTTAACACAAACTACAACACATTTCTCAGGACATTCTAGGACTAAGGACATGCAGGCTACAGGAATTAATACCATTAATAGGAAACGTAACTCTTGCAACCATGATCACGGAGAAGATGAAAGTGAACATTAAGAAACAACAGAGAGGTTCTCTGACTTTCTGTCTGCCTGGTTATCTTCTTTGTTCTCATCTCTTTCATAATTTTCATGAAGCCTTTGCACTGAGAAACAAGTGGCCTCCTTTCAGCAGAAAGTGTTAATGATTTACTCAGTTCTTGTATTTCTGTACACTGAGGAGTACTGCACATTGCTTCAGTATGGACCATCAAATTTACAACTCTACCTCCATCTGAAGTCCCTTTCAGCTATTCCTAGATGGGCCATCACCATCACTGTGCAGTCCTCCTATGACTTCCAAATTATTTTCTTCTTCTCTTTTCTTAGTACTGGTGATGGCTGGCTTAGAGGCTAGCATACCAACTTCAAATGTCTTCTGCAACTCACCAGTCAATGTGCATTACAAAGAGCCCACAGATTCTGCTGTGGCCTCAGCTGCTAAAACTCTTTTTTTTCCAGATGAAGCTGTGAAACATGTAACTAGGCCTACAAGAAAAAGGTAGATGAGCCAGATTGACCTGAGAAAGGAAGGCAGAAGGGAAAGAATAAGAACATAACTTGTTCTGCATATTGATGGTGAACACAAGAACACATTTTATGGCAAGACAGCATAGCAAAACTTGCTAGTGGTAAGTGGGGTACTGACACATATCCTTTGAACAAGCTCTCTAGTCTGTCAATTAGGGTCTTAAAAAAGAAGCTAGGCAAAGTTTTGTGAAGTTAACATAGGTATAGATGATTCTGATTTGGTACATGGGAACAGCCTAAAAGTCTTCCTGAGGTCTCTCAGGCTATAGGATGCTCCAGCTCCTCTCTGCAGCTGTGCTAACTCTGTTTCAGTCCAGATTCACAGTCCTAAATGCAAACTCCAATTTGTTAGTTCAAGTTTTAAGCCACGCAAATAGCTCTAGAAATTTTCAGTTCCATTTGCAGCTTGCTGGCTAACCCACAACACTCTCAGGCTCAACTATAACGGTTCATTTGAAAATTTGCATGAGGACATTTTTTGCAATACAGAAGCTTCACGCACTTTTATTTTCTGAGCACTTTGATTTTGTATCAAATGATTAGTCATTGTAATATTATAACCATGTAATAGCAATTTAAAGAAGATCATGATTATGACACTTGGCTGCTTCAAATAATGTGTGACCTTTCTCCTACTGAGGATTATCAGCAGGCCTCATCTAACAACTAGCAGTTCATCTCAAAATCACTACCTTATCGCTCTGTGTTCAGTCTTGGGAATTTACCAAAATGTCATCTGAATGGTAGTTAGATAGAAACCTTTTGCAAATAATTTTTCTGAAGTTGTACTTCTTTCCACATACTACCAAATGATAGAACTTCTCTTCTGAAGCTTTTGTCTGTTTTCCTATGTGTATATCTGGCAATCACAGCAGCAAGGCTTCCATGTCTGAACTTTCTCCTGCCCAGAACAGGAAAAACTGACTTCTGTAAAAATGAATGGGAACATGGAAGCACTGGAGAATATCAACCTACTTTTTCACTCTTGCTGTGTTTTGTTGGAAAGAGCTTTTTGGTCTGGAACTCCATGAGAACAAGGATGAAGGCTGCTGAGGAGCTGAGCTCTCACACCATATCTAAGGCACAGGGTATAGAATCCCTGCCCCTCATTTGGTTCTGGATGCGCTTCATGATGCTGGGTGAACAGGAGACTCAGGCATATACCACTGCCCCACACTTCCTGATTGCCATGGGTCATACGAGTGGGCTCCACTCTGGAAAAGAGAGTAAGTCCTGTGTAGCACTAATCCCTCTCTGAAAGAGCTGAAGCACTTCGGAGGCTTCTGGAGAAGCTATTTAAACATAGCTCGGTGAGGCAACCATGCCCAGGGGACTGGCTGCTAGAATCATAGAGCAAGCTACCTGTGTACAGAGAGGTATTGTTAAAAAAACCTAAAGTCCATAAAACATATACATATAACGTATACATATAATATGCATATATATACATGTATACATAAAAAATATGCATACTTTTTTTTTTTTTTTGAGAAAAAGGAGTTACAGAAACTTGTAAGAGAAGTCCTGGGTAATGATTGAGTACACCTGAAAGGGGAAAAAAAAACCAACAAACCATACAGTTGTCTGAAAACGCTGCTCAAGTCAAGCAGAACCCTGAGCCTTCCCACATCTCCCAGCTTTGGTGCACATCACTTACACAAAAGGCTGCATAATCCCATTTCAGTACTGTGAGATACCATGTACCCCAGGATGAGGGGCTAGCAGTTGGGCAATGATGCCTCCTCCCAGCAGAAGCACAAGAGAAAGTTGTACCTTGAGAGGGATTATTTCTGTTAAGAGAGATGGGATGCACTATTTGCTGTATTCATTTGCATAAAAAATGCTCTCCCTACTCATTGTGCTGGCCTCTGTCTCTGGTCTGTTACAGATGGAAGTCCCTTCTTCCCTAGCGTGGGAAACAGGAGAGAGCAGACTACAAGCTCTCCAGAGTACAAAGAGCTCGGGGGCTTGTATTATAAGAGACCTTTGCACCACTGCTTAAGTGGGACTAGGGGTCTGACTCTACCCCAGCTCCAAAGCACAAGAACTTCGGCAGTTCAGGCAGAACACATTTTTAACTGTACAACTCTGGTAATGTTTGAATCTCTCCACTTTCCTCTTGCTGTGAACAACTATTGTAAACAGTCGCAGGCTCCAGAGCAGCTGAGAAAATCCTGCCTGAATAATGAACATCCCAAAACAGGGGCCAAGATGTCAAAAATGAGTAATAACTACCCTGGAAAAGAAATGACTTTGACAAAACTATACACATAGAACATACTCACTCTTTTTTCATGCTGTTGTAACAAATATACTACAGGGCCAGAAAAAGAATACTCAAAAACCTGACAGACAGGTAGACAGATAAGGTATGATTGTACATACCTCCCCTGAAGAAAATTGTGCTCAGCAAATCCCACAAACAAAAATACAACAGACAATCTGGCAGGGTCCAGTCCAGCACATGCCTGCCAGTCTCACCCCTGGGTGCCAGGGTACTCTGTCGCCTGTTCTATCCCGTGGCTGCTACAAAACACAGGAGAAAATTGTACTGTCACCCATTTAAATAAACAGTGTGTTCATTCGCACTTCATTGTGTATAAAGTTAACTGTATGGAAGTAAGGTTATCTCTCCGTATTTGCATATGCATGGCATAATTTACTGGTTTGGTTGCTGAATGCCTCTTGTTAAGCATTTATAGAGGGGTGGGGTTTTTTTTGACAGCTTGCACCCCACATCTACTGACAAAGAGTCAGGACATTTCAGCCTGTCCTTGAAAAGCAATGCATTTCTGAGGCTGTGTACTAATGCCGTGTAAGTCAGCAATTTTAGTGTCTATGATTAATAAGATTGCACTGTTTGTTATGAAATACGACTGTGTTCCTGCAAGCAGTCAGTGTTATCATAAATACAACACAAAAAACAGCACTGAAGAGTACTGGTACCTTGCATTATAGTGTCTGCAAAATAATTCAGCCAGGAGACCTCCTAATTAACAACAAATGTTACTCTAGAATACTGAATATTTCAATTTACATATGATACATAAGTCCATAAAAGCCAAATACCATATATAGGCTTAATTTGGGATGTATATACTAATTAATCCATGCCCATCTGCAGCTCTCATTTCATCACTACAGCTAGACCTAGATAGCAAATCTCACTGAGCGAGCTTGGGACAGTTATTATGAGACAGGGACTGGGCTGGCTCAGAAAAGTGCTCACTCAATATATTTCACTGGCAGTCTCTGCTCCGGGGGGTTTTAGTGAAGTCACCACCAAACCCAGCTGCTCAGCTGCTCTGCTGCTCTTGCCATCCCCGCTGGAACTGCTGGCTGCCCTTGCAAAGATGTGTCACTTCTATTTCCCAACTGCTCCTGTGATTGCTCGCTTATTCAAAGCTTTTCTTACAACATAAACAGATGTTATCAGTTTGCACTACATCAATGGCCATGTAATGACAAGCAATAAAAATAATCAGTTCTAATCTCCATCCAATACAGATTTGGACTTCATACACCTTCTGAACCACATCAAATGAATTTTACTCCTTAATGAGTTGGAAACTTCAATTTTACTTTATATTGTATGCAAAAAAATGCATATAAATTATCTTGCCCACATCCATCCAAGAATAATTAAATATTGTTAAACTATTTCTCACAGCCATTTTATTAATAAGGGCCATGAAGCTCTTTCCTTTCTTACACAGATAACTCAATGAGTTTAAAAAAAAATCACACTGTGTCCCTTGCCTCCAAATAATCCTTATGAAAACTAAATTAAAACAATGAATCTGATGTAAAGTACAGTGCAAAAAGGATATCGTTAGTGTCATTTAAAATTAAATATTTTCATACATCAAGTGATTTGACCATAACAGTTCAAGGTAATAATTGCTGTATAGCTAATTAGGATTGTCATCTTCAGCTCACTTCAACATTTTTGTCAGCAAAAAAATGCATCAGACCTATTATTTAAGAAAATCAATATGCTAAATATTTTATTCAAGGAATGTTGTGAAATTTGCCAAACAAACTATTCAAGAAATACTTTTTGTTCTGTTCTGAAACACACCACAATTTGCTCCTAAATGAATCAGAATGATCTAAAAGATTTCACTTCCTTGGAACCGACACCAGCAACTCAAGGATCTCATCAATCAAAAAGTCAGGGGCTTTTCAGTCCATTTGGAGTTCAAGATTACTACTGCCAAGAAATAAAACGACCTCTTCACTACCCAGCCATCTGCATGCCGAGTAGTTATGGTGCAAGAGGCTGGAGTCTCCTCACTAAAATACTTTGAGCAAAATTTAAAAGGTATGTGGTAAATCAGAATAAATACAATGATCTGTAAGTGTGCTTTTGTAAAAAACTTCTGGGGCTGTGTGTGTTTGTGCCAACTTCTGTTTCTTTCATTTGTTCTTGCACTAGTGAAGACAGTGCTGCTAAAACACGAAAGAAAGAGAGTTAACTGCAAACAAAACAACCTCTTTTTAATTCTAATCTAATAAATGCAAAAGCAAAATTTCAAGGAGAAGCTGCAATAAAATTAACAGGTAAAAATTCTGTCCTCCCTCAAAAAAATAAACAATCATAATAATATGATAGCATTTCTTACTATTATATGTAAACATTGCAACATCAAGCTCCGGTTTAAAATTTCTAAGTGTTGTTAAAAGGGACCCACAGGTCAAGATGACATTTCTAAAATGAAAATGCAGTGGCCTACCAACTGGTCCTGTGACCTCTCTCTTTACGGTAATTTTAAATATAAAAATCAGTAAGAATGTGTAATGCAACAGTTAGTTATTAGCCAGTTTTGATAAACACAATGACTGTATACTATTCACCTACCTTTTCTGATTCAGGGCCTCCTTCTGCCACCATCAGAACTGAACCCATAAGACAGTCACTCTGGCATCAATCCTGCAAATGCTACTCAGATTCTCGATCTGCTCAGTGAGATGAACTTAGTGATTGCTCTTTTGGTATATTTACATCTTCTTGATTCACAAACCTGATTCTATTTCCACTGATGTGCAAAGATGGGCAGCCTAAGAATTCAGACTGAGAATTTAGGACCATTTAGAAGATGCGTTAGATGAGATTAAAAAAAATCTGCTAGTTTTCCTTTCAGAAGTTTTCAAAAGTTTACCCATTCATGTACAAAATATTTTCACTGAGCAAGGCTAAAATTTACACTGAGCTTCCCCTTGTTCTCGGAATTCATCATGGCATCATGATTTTGGTGTAATGTGTCAGCACAGCATTGCCTGATTCACAAACTGTTTTGTGTGAAGGAGCTGAATGATGGGAGAAGGTAATAAAGACAAAAGAGAAAAGAGGCTACGCTGGGCTCTTACATTTTCAACCACTCTTTTCTGGGAGTAGATTTTGGCCAGAGTTCTGTCAGGTGCACTGGAAACAAAGTAGATGAGAAAGCCTGGAGTATTAGTTATCTGTATCAGAATATATAGCTCTCACTGTTAAAAATGGGAAGGATGGAAGGAAGGAAGCCATTTGCCCTTCACTCCCTATTAGCCTCCTTGTCTTTTCCTGGAGGTGGTGCAGGCTTTTCCCCTACTACAAAGAAACCAATTCATCTCAAAGCAGGGGAGATTTGTCTTTCAGGAGCACTTGATCATCTCAGAAATCCCTGTAAATCTAGACTGCTCCTGAGCAAGAAGGGTAATCTCCTCACCATGTGGTCAGAGCAGGGAAATGGAAATGCAGCCATCCTGCTCAGAGGCAAGAATATCCACCGTAATGGGGTACAGCTGGAAGCAGAGTGGGTCACTTCACCTGGCTATTTCACCATGCCTCTGTCCCAGTGGGATACTAGTTGTGTTAAGTACTGAAAGCAAGAAAAATTCTGCAAAGATGATGTTTCAGGCTACCTGTCTATACCGGAGAGCTAATTTACTGACATAATTAATATCAACATTAAGGATACACAGGAACACAATTCACAGGACTAAAGGACACAGTTTGAAATGTGTTTTTGCATGAATGGGAACAACTGGAGTTAGCACTCTTTATGAAGAAGGATGGTCTGCAGGCAAAACCACAGATCTAGGACGGTGTATAGATTCTGCTCTTCACCATGCTGCAGTCAACCAGTATGACTTGTAGAAAGTCAATAAGGACCTGATTTCTACAAAGATTTTTGCATCTCTTCTCTGCCTGAGCTATGCTACTCATATAAGCAGCTGCTACTCATATAAGCAGCTACAGTATAGACAGGTATCTTCAGCTCCAACAAAGTCAAATAATTGTGTCTTCACGGAAACTCTTTCTTTTAGAAAAATAGAGCATTGAACACAACCTCCATCACTCATGTCTAGGCTTCTTATTTCATAGTCTTGCACTCTAGGAGTCGTACAAAGTGGCCAAACAGCAGAGTGTGCAGAGAGCACTCTGAGGTAAGAAATCTTTGCCTGCAGGTTGCACAAGTCTTCTCAGGGCTTTACTATCAAGTCAATGTGGGGCAAGGTCAGAGTAAAGCATGATCTGCCTCATCTTCACCTAGGGAAACACATCCTACTAGATAATGGATGTAGCCACTGCTGTAAAATCTTACTATGAACCAATAAATTTATGACCACATCCAGCAGTGATAGTGTGTGAAACTTGTTTCAGAGTCAGGTTATATAAATTTACCTTCTAATCTTGAATGTAAAATGAAGACTCTGCTTGCATACTTAATACAGAAATGAAGGATCAGCCTGAGGCTTGTAAATATTTCAAGATCCTCAAATTCTGGAAGAGTGCTTAGGAGAAATACAAACTGTGACGAGTTATCACATTGAAACTTCCTTCTGCGCTGGACTTTGGCAGCTATTTGATAAAAGGCTTGTTATACACTCACTAATAGAATACTCTCTCATCCCCACTGGTCCAGGGGCAGCAATATTGAACAAGTAGTCCATGAGAAAAACAATGATTCTGATTTCCCTTCAGCTGTTTTTACTTTTGAATTTCTCTGGCCTCAAACAGTGTCAGAGGGTCAGGCAGGCACCACACTGCCTACAGAGAGATAATGACTACTACAGTCATAGATTACAGTATTATTAGTTTTACATTTTTAAACCATGTCAGAAGATACCAGATATCTCTGGAACCTCTGACCTAAACTGAGACACTGTTCATAGCCTCAAATAGCATTTCTCAGGAAAAAAAAAAAAGAATAGTATCTTCTTTTAAGAATCACAAACACTTCTTAGCCATGTGGGTTACAAGGCACTGTTTTGCTTCCCATTTTCTGAACCAAGTGTCTCAGCACAGATGAACTATAGTTCTACAAACAGTTCAAGCTATCAGAAGCTGGCACCAATGCTGAAAGAAGCAATTCACCCTGTCTCATCTCCAGCCACTCTGACTCTCTCTTACACCAGCCTACATAATCATGTGGCTGAGCACTGAACCAGATGGAGAACAGAGGTTAAAAACTATAAAATGAGTAATTTTATCCCCCTTGGTTTAATGAACTCAAGCTATCTATGGAACTAAGGCATGAGAAATCAAAACTGCCCACCAACTGTACTTAAAAAGAAAACATAAAAGCAGACTTACCATAGATAAAGGAAAAACCCCACCTTGTTACTAATATAGAAAGTTCTGTTTCCATACTAATTCATAGAGTGCATACTGCAGAGAATATTGCGTTAACTGCAAGAGCTAGAGGGTTTTCACACCACCAGGTATTAGACTTGTAAATTAGACCATCTGGGTCTCAGTTTCCTCTGCTAGTGCATGGAGAGGCAGGCACTGTCCATCAAATGCCAAATCATAACTCCCATGTCATGGGAGGGATTTCACTCACCCAGCTCTCAGCACTTATGCCTCTGCCAGTCACTCCAGCCTCTTCAAACACTCAATCAACATCAGCACTTTGAGGGCACAAAGCACTTCAATCAGGTGATCCACATTCACATGACTACTTCAGGGTGAGGTGGATTTTGCTGTAGAAGGGCTTTTGTCTCTGCATTAATGGAATCGCTATGATGTAGACATCGACTTAGAAACACCAACATTTGTCAAGTGAAACTTTGCTGTTTGTCTTTTGGGCACCTGACTTTCCTACCACCTTAAGGACATATTTCCTTTGGTATCTCACAAATGATATTTCAATGAAGCAACATTTTTTGGGGAAGGAAGGAGATATGACATGACACATCATTCCTCTAAAACCACGACTTTCACTATTATTCTCTCAAAATGTTGTAACAAGTGTGAGTCATCTTTTAAAGGCATATAAACAGAATACTTGCTGTGACACAAGTTTGCCAAGGAAACCTTCATTGCACTTTTTAAGCTGTCAGCCTAGTTGGTATCCATGAAAGCCTGCAGCTAGAGTAAGAATTGAACCACTGTGTCCTACATAATTCTCTGCATATTATTACTGAATTGCAGCATCCCTGCTATTTCTAACATTGGTCTTCTCTGCTATATTTGCTAATCTCAACAAGTTACGGAGTATTTGGTTCTCTAAATGCCTGGGTATGTAAGTTCCTGGGAAGTGGAGATAGAAAAGCTTGATTTGACCTCCTGACTCATAAAAAATTAAAAAAGAAAAACTAGCTCATCAAAATACAGTGGATCTGATTTATCTCCGTGTTACTCCCAACGTTATGTATTATACCACTTGGATCATGGGAATGAAATGGATGCAACCTGGGTGTGACACAGAAGGAATTAGGCCTTTTGTCATTTGGACCCATCCCCTCTACTGTAATAAAAGTAACTTCGGTGTGCTCTTTTCAAAAAATATGGAAAAGTCTACAACTTATAGGAATAAGGGGTGAAAATTCAGGTATTGGAGAGACATGGCAGACACAGACTGAATGCTTGGAGCTAGACATGGCATTAATTGTATTTGACTAAAATATGGCACATACACCAAAACCAGCACTTGTAAGGAAGTAAGCTGACCTACTCTTCTGAATGAAATTTGCAACACCTAGTTTCAACATTTGTGCCTAATTTAAAGCACTGGTCAATTAAAAAAACAGTCCATTAATTTCTAAAGTAATCCTGTGCCTCGAATAGGCTTCTAGAATAGATGGTACCCCAAGCAACAGTAGTACTTTCTGCATTACACTGCTGTTATTGCAGTATTACAAAAATGTTTGATACAATACACGGACTCCACAGATGAAGATTCATGGAACTGCTATTTATTGTACTGGTATTTCCTGAATTTCAACCAAAAAAATGTGGACTTCAGAAAAAAATCCCAAACTTACTTTCTCTGCCTTCTCTCCCACACTTTTCTAGCCAAACAACAGTATTACTGCAACATCACTTCAAAAATATTTACATAGTATTGGTGGGGAGGAAGTTGAGTAGATACTTGTCTTGAACATTTGGCCAAGGTAAAAATCAAATAAAGCTGGCAAATATTTTTACTTAGTTCTGCTAGCTAGTTCAACTAGACAAATCAGAGCACATATTTGCTTTTGCACAAATGGAAAACAGCAAACTTATTTTCTAGGAAAAGGAAATAACTAGTGGGAAGAAGATAATGTTTGCA
The DNA here is from genome assembly GCA_013400335.1 of Eurystomus gularis. Classification (NCBI taxonomy): domain Eukaryota; kingdom Metazoa; phylum Chordata; class Aves; order Coraciiformes; family Coraciidae; genus Eurystomus; species Eurystomus gularis. The sequence goes on from VZZY01005475.1 coordinate 51,021, forward strand.
ATTATGAAACAAGTGGAGCCCACCTTCAAATTTCCATTTCAGTGAACAGGAGTAGGCTCATTTAATGAAACACAGAATTTTTATAGTGGCATGCATATCATTCTTTGGTAGATGAACAGTATGACAGTTTTTAAGGTACCTTTAATAGGATAGATTTTGCTTGAATCAGAAATGCGTAGATAACTTGAAATAAGTACCTCATCAGGAGACAGAATGCTGAGCTACTGACTTAATGCGTAATTATTGCTAAAACATCTTGGCTTTGGGATCAGAGGAATGGAGGATGGCACACACGATGTGAATATCTGAAAATGCCTCTGAAGCTATTTGTAGAAGAGATGCTAGTAAGACTGACGTGCATGGCAGAGAGTCACCAGGAAGTATGCCTAAGAACAGAATAAACACATGGATAGTAACGCAGGCTAACAGGGAAGTGTAAGGATGGCTTTGGGAGGCCGAGTTCTTTGAATGATCATGCAGATATGGGTGAGTGGGCTGATACAATGTACTTCCATTTCAAAAAGCTTCTGATGAAGTTATCTGTCAGACTCAAGCAATGTTGTCAAGGAGGAACAACAAAAAAGGATGTCAAGAAATAAAAATGTCTTTTCATTGCTAACTACAAGTGAAAAAAAGGTTAGGAACAACTGCTTGTTTTCTTTTACAGTGGATGGATATTACCTGACAGTCTCACAGATGTATGTTCAATAGACTCATAAATGATCTGGAAAATGGAAGAATAAAAAGGGACTGAGTTTTCCGATTATATTAAATTACTGAGGTTAATAAAAACAAAAACTGACTGCCAGTTGCTGCAAAAAGACCTTATGATTCTGAATGAGCATAAGAGAAACAGGCAGATAGAATTCAATACCAATAAATGCAGTCAGACATACCGAAAAAGAAAACCCAAACCATCCCAAAACAAACCAGTCTCAGGTACTCACTGGTTCCTACAAGAGTCCTAAAACTCAGTTTTTCACAGTATAAGAATTATGAACAAATTAAAAATCCGGTAGCAAATGTACAACAAGAAATAAGTGGGTTTTTTCACATATTCCACAATTAAAGTTTGGAACTCATTGCTACAAGAAGCTTTGAATATCAAAAGAACAAATGAATACAAAAGACACAACTTGTAGCAAAAAAGTCTCTTGGGGGCTATTAATTACACAACTGCAATACAGTGTCTGGCTTCAATATGTTTGCACAATAAATACCTCAAAGGAAGCTGAAATGGCTTACTGTCTGCTTACCCTGTTCTTACACTTCTTTCCTGAACATCCAATGTTGGCCACTGCCAAAGAAAGTATATTGGACTATAAGTACCTTTGATTCCATCTAGCGCAGCCATTTCTATGTTGTGATGATCATGGACACTGCTGGCACGCAAGTATTTAAAAATGAGAGGCAAAACTCATCTGTATTTCAGACCCAAGACACTGATCCTAAAATAGCTTACATTTAGCTATTGAGAAAGTGAATTAAAGCCCTTTGAGAAAACCCTCTGATAGATTTTAACAGATTTTGATTGCAGACTACAGCATCAGCTTGTGAAAAAAAAAAAAAAACCCAGCAAAATAAATATTGCTCTTATTGGTTAGGAACAGAGCTTAACTAAACCTCCAGAGTTGAACACCTTTGTTGAAATCCACCTTGAACTGGGCATAACTAACAGCCAAATTAAAAATCCTAAGATACTAATTTTAAAATAAGCAATGAAGAAAAAGATGCAGTAGGGGCTCTGATGCCTGGAATCCAACATATGCAACCTCCAGATGAGAGGAATTACTCTTCAGAAGTGCCCATTTCTTTCCATTAACTATGAAGGCAATCCCAGTGACTAGTTCAGATGTAGAAGTCTTCATTACTGTTGTCTAAAATCAGCTTAGATTAATCCCACAGCCCTGGAGTCTCATTAACTCAAGACTGATGTAACTTTCATCTGTACCTGTTTTTCAAAACAAAGTCCTCCATGTAGCGCAATATCTGCAGAACAAATTACTTTGAAGAAACACAAGGACAATCTTAATGATAAATAGTAAATTTTGAGTCTACTGAATCTGAGAATCAGAGAATGTTGTAAATATGCTGCTGTACCTACTTACATCAGTTTTAGGTCGTGCTCCAGTTGACACTGGGTAAGGTAAACAGTCTAGATCCTGGCAGTCTGCTCTTCTATTTTTCCAAGATCCCTTTCCTTGATGTTCTTCATAAAAGCCTGTCTCCACTTGAACAGGGCACTGTAAGAGAATTTTTAAAACCCTGTAAATAAAGGCAAGTCATAAATATTTTTAATGTGAACTGCAAGATAAAAACATTGGAATTTTATCTTTCTAAAGCTTTTTTTCCTCTGATGTAAGGTAAACATTTGGCCTCAATCTTTTTTCTTAAAACCACCTGTTGCATCATTTTTACATTTTGCTAAGTTAGACATCCAGATATTATGGGGTTTTCTTAACAGCTAGTATACACAGCTGCAGAACTAATAAATAGAAGTACACTTTCCTAAATATCAAGGAACTGAATCACCTTTACCTTAGAAAGGGAAATGATTTTATTCAAATTATTTAAAACTATCTTTTCACTTTAATTTTCTTTGGTCTAACTTAAGCAGAGATCCAGGAAACTCCCATTTTCAAATCACAGACACTGAACTTCCCAAATCCACTTTTCCTTGTCCCCCAAACCTGGGGAGATCTCGCTCCCACACCATTTTTTAAAAGATGCATGCCCTAACTCTGATCCTGCATGCACCCAGAGTCCCACTGAATGCAATGCCAGGAAGAGACCAACTGCACAACGTTCCCCCATGTATCCTGGTTTGCCTCAAAAGAAAAACAAGGTGTGTTAGCAAGAAACGAGCCATGCTGCAATCCAGCAGGATTCGTGCTGGGAACTATCAGGGAACCAGGATCATGGGTGCACTGCTGAGCACTCCCAAGCTGTTGGGTACAATCAGTCAAAATTGGTCTATTTTCTGGCTGCTCCCCTTCACAGGAGGACAAATTTGTTCCTGGTCTTTAACAGCAAACGCCTAGTTCTCAGTTCAGGTATTTTTAGGGATGTCAAATGAGGAGGCTTTGAAAAGCTGACCAAAGTATATAATATATATATGGCCAAAAAAAGTCTGAATATGCTACTGCAAAATAATTAAGGGAATATGTAAGTTAAAGACAAAGTTTTGTTCAATGAAAGTCATATCTCTAATATAAGACAGGGTAATTATAATCAAACAGGATTTTTCTGTCACTATCCATGAATGATAAAGGACTAAAACTGAAAAATGTGACTCTCGTTCTTCAGATCTGCCATTTTTTTCTGTACTGAAACTGTGTACTAGACATCAAATGGCAATGCAGCAGATACATTAAACAACAGGGAAACACGCTGTTTACAGCAAGAGTGTTTTATCTCTGCTATTTCATTTACAAAGTACCTGCTTCTGTATTGCTAAGAAAGACTGCTTTTTCTTAGGAAAGGTTGTAAAGGAGCAGTACTATTAATTGCAGTTTTCAAAAGCTAGTAGTTTGCGGTTGCTACATTTAGATATCCCAGCTTTTTGTAATTAAATCATGTATTTATAACATTGGTGAGAGAAAGTTTTAGAAAATAATTTGATGACAGATAATTATTTTCAATATCTTTCCTGGATCAGATAACAAGTCATCCAGCCAGTGCTACTGCCCAATACCATTTCCCAATAAAAAACTGACCAGCAGTAACCTGCAGTTTACAGATGTAAACTTGCCATTTGTCTCAAAGTTACTACATTTTAGAAAACACCTTGAATTTGTTCACCAAAATACTGCAAGGCACCCTACTCTCACTAAGTCCCATAACATTTATTCACCCAGTTTTTTTTCATTAGAAGGTATTTAGACATCTTCCTACAAGATTTTTGTTCAATCGAGTATTATTAACAAATATTTTCACAACAGGAAAATTTAAATAATAATAAAATATCAAAGAGTTACTTCAACAAAGAGATGAAAAATCCTGCAGTAGAAAACCAACTGGCTCAAGCTAGTGATTAAATTACAAAATATATTTCTGAGACACAGCATTTGCCACAAGAAATACTCTGTCATCTGTTAAAAATTGCCTGTATACTCGAGACCAATTTTCAGAGCAGCAGCTTCAGCAAACATGTTGCCACTCATACAGTAGTCACCTACTCTGTAGACCTCGAGTCTACAAGTTGTCCTTGCATCTGTGAGCACTTCACCCAAAACAATTTTCAATCATAATTTCTTGCATCTGTTCCCAGTTTATATAATCAAAAGAGGACAAAAACATACGAAGAACCCATAAATGGTTCATCATTTTATAGAAGCCAAACTTATACATTTACTAGTAAACATATGTCTGAGATGGGTCTTCTTCCTATTCAAGTTTCATTGTGAGTGACAAGAATAAAACATCTGATATGTGTGGAATAAATTACAAGCCATAATAAGAAATATGGACCAAATGGGATGAACTGATAGAAGACAAATTACTCATACAACTTGTACGAAAACAAGAGTTTGTTCATTTTTTCTACTGCAACTTGCATTCTGAGATTTTCAAAATCTGTTTCTTCACAGTAAATTCAAGGAGAGATTCAGGACGATGTATTTTTCTTCTTTGACTATACAGGAGGACTAAGGTCAACCCATTTTGAGGCAAATTATTCCTAAATGTTTAAATTAGGGCAGATTATTCCCTTGTCCTCCAAATACCTTTGCAGGAGACAGCAAACTGTGTCCCATCATTAGTTCCACAACAGATTGTCCCTTATTCTTTCTTGCTCTGATCTTGTTGGCCTCATCAGGAAGACCTTTATGTTAAATGACTTCTCCAGCTCTTGTAGTGAAATTGGCTTTTGGAGGTTTAAAGGACATTTCCAGTCTGCCAAACAAGGCCACAATAAAAATGTGGCTGATTCACATGTTTGCCTGTCCGTAGACAATTAAAATAAAGCAAGCTTTCCTGCTTCAGAGTGGGAAGAAGACGTGACCTGATAAAGAGAAGTGTAACTGCTCAAATATCATATTAAGTAAAACAGTAATTTTGGCACTGATGTTAGAAACATCTTTGAAATCTTTTTGGACTTACTCAAACAGACACTCCTACTGGTAAGGGAAAAAAGTGTGCTAAGACCAGTGAGACTGGCTTGGAGGTAGATTGTATCAGCATAGTAAGCATGACCAGCTCTGTATCACCAGCACAGCCTTTTGGTGGGGGGATATGTCCCAGGAAGAAGGCTGTGCCCGAAGTCCTAGCCTCTGTACTCAGAAGTCTTGCCACTAGGCTTCAGTAAAAGAAGTGCAAGCATCGGGGATGCTGGTGTTGGCTTTCTCTAAGCAACCACTTTTGATGATGTTGTTCTTACATATCAAGGGGCATTTGAATACATTGTCTATTTGGATTTGTTTTTTGCTGTCTACACAGTACATGCCCTTCATTGAATTTTCCAGTAATGGATTTGAAGTCCAGTTTCCTATGATGTTCAGGTCATCAGAAAAAGAATGATGCCTAACCAAACCATGGTCTTTGCCTTAGTAGAATAGGCACAGCCATAAAATCACAGGTGTTCGGATCACTGCCTCACAGCAGGAAGCACTTAAACTCCAATGGCTTGGATTTCACTTCCAGGCAGAAAAGCAGACTATACTGTCACCGTATTTTGACAGAAGACATTGAGCAGTCTCCTGCAAGAAGACAGAACACTGTCCATTAATAGACAAGTTAATGATGAAATTAATTTAGTTGGACAGAGCTGGTTCTAACTTACTGACATGTACAATAAGAAAGGAATGAGAGACAGTCATGGCCACTCTGTTACTAACACTCTCTCTGCAGAATATGAAAACACTCACGGCAAAGTGCAACACCAAGATGCATGATTCTGAACATCCCACCCTGAGAAACATGAACATTTACACTGTGATCCACACAAACATTTAAAGAATTTGCTTTTACAAAATAAAGCAGCATTGAAACAGCAGCGACGGCAAAAGCGTTTAAACAAGCTCACCTTCCAGGAATTTCAAGCCAGCACTAACATTCAGAGCTCAAATCCAAACAACTCTGTCTTAAGAACCAACTTTAATCATAGCCTAAAAGCAGAGAGCAAATTCTCCTACTTTTCACACTGCTCACTCTCTAGTTACTTGCTTCTATAAAAAAGCTTGCTTATTCAAAAATTATGAAAATAATATCATTGCTCCTTAATCCCATTTGCCCTCAAAATAAAAGCTTGTGAAACTTTGTCAGCAACTGACACCTGCCATCACAAGATATTCTTAACTAGATGAAAGCAGCTTTCAATCAAATATTCAGATAAAATAAAGAAACAAAAATACTAATTCATCATTTAATGAAGATATATATTGTCTCTCTTGCTGTTATGTCTCTAAATATATATAACAAATGTAAATAGGCTAGCACTGGAACTTTAACAATCATCTATCCTGAATAACTGTAAAATGCAATTGTCTTTATTCAGATTCCTGTCTAAAAAAGGTGTGTAATGATTTTAAGCCATATTGACAGAAAACTTTCAGAAGACTTTCATCCTATGACATTTCTGGTTACTTGGCCATTAGTTGTGTAATGAAATCAGATATTTTGTTATTACCAAGTGAAAACCGTAACTTACTTCATCCTTGAATCTGAGCTCCTCGGCCTTATTCAGAAACACAACCAGATCTTGAAACCATGGCTTGATGAGCATCTGATACTTAAATTTTAGAAAACATATAATACAGCACACACATTCTTACCAGTTGCTTGTGCCTTCTAGTAGCGGGAGTACAGGAGGGAGAAGAGCCAGCACTCAGAGCTTCTTCAATATCTAAGTTCAGCTGTTCCAGTTTCTTCATAAGACATGACATAGAGTCTGACCATTCAGATCCTTTTTCTGGTTGGGTCTAAAAGAAATCAAACATATGTGATATAGTTAGACGAGACATACAAACACACATGACATAGCTAGACTTTTTCCTCTAGCTCTCCAGGAAAAAAGCTGACCAGTTCTTTCCCTGTCCTTGAGTACCTTTTCTCCATTTAGAAAGCTTCAATTATCACTCCAAACCTGATGACACATTCATAGCTGCTCTCCATACTCAAATGATCAAACTCCACTTCTGTACATCTGAATGGCTTTCTAACACTTCATCTTGGGTGAACCACTGCCAGCTCAAGCTAAGCACAACCAAGACCAAAACCAAAGTAACTTTAATGTCTCCTCCTTAAGCCACTTCTATTTTTAGCATCTCTCCACTGATTGCTTGCTGTCAATAGGAATCAGAACATTGAAGGTCATCCTGTACAGTATTCCTTACTATAATTCCAGACTTGGTCAAGTCTCGCAGCTTTGTTCTGCCCATCTGTTGGAAATTCTTTGTCTCAAACACTTTGTTTTCATAATGCAACTTCCCCCTTTATCTGAACTGCTTCACTGTATAATGAAAACATTAATCCATTGTAGTGTAACTGTCAAAAATACTTTTCTTCTTCCTTAGTTTCCTCAAAGTCCTTGCAGTGACTCCCCTTAAGCATCTCTCTGTGGCAGTCCCTGTGCATGCTGCTGCATTATGCCTTGTTTTCCTCATTCAAATCACTTCTAATGATCCATAAGAAAACTACAGTCACACTGACCTCCCTGTCATCATAGGCAGTTACTGCTCCCCAGATTAGTCTCTGTCCTGAAGCTACTTCAATTCTTCCATCTTTCTTACTTTCACAAACAATATCTATCTTTGCACAGAGGATAATTTAATTGCAAACGATTCTAAAGAACTGAGCATACATACAAACAGTAATACTGCTGCCAAAATCCTAAGAGCATCATACCAACACTCTACAATGCCTAGGGGAGTTAGATGAATACTGTTGTTATTCTTACCTGATAAATCTTTATGCCTATTTGTTCCCTTATGAGAGTTTTGCGAGCAGGACAGAGAGATAATTGCAATTTGCTCACTATTGTAGAACAAAGCTTTATGAATAGAATCCAGGAGGCTCACTTCACTATGACACTGACATATATTATTACTAATGGAATTGCTCATCTTCACCACAGTAACGAAGAACAAGGCCCCAGATCATCAGACACCTGGTCCCATATTACCCACAGATGCATGTTCCCTTCAAAGGGAAAAAAAGTATTCTTTGTAGGGGTTGTTCTGAAACACAGAAAATGCAACATCCAGCCTAAGCTTTCCAAATCTTTATGTGGAATTTCCCAAATTTTTACAACCTGTGAGTATTTTCCCTGAAATGCTGTTAGAAGTGCTAAGCTGTATTTAAATTCTGTAGGTATTAAAATTATTCAAAGAGATACTTTCATTGCTTCCCATTGTCTTCCCAACCACTTTAAAGTAAAATATGGGACATTCCACAAAAAGTATCAAACAACACTCCTCGTGTTCTATCCATTCTAAGTAAGATGATCTTACACAGGAAATATGCATATTGGTACATGTCTATAACACGTGTATAGATACATGGCTATAACTTCACTTTGTTTATTTGCAAACAAAGTAAAGATTCTACATTTTCCTGTAGTTATGCTTCCTCATGTACTGATCTTTCCAATACTAAAGAAGACTCAAAAAAAACCTCAACAAGGATGAAACACACAAACCAACCTAAACTCCAGCAACAATGAATACAGAAAGTCTGTCAAAATCTAATATGAAGGTTCTATTTCTTAACAGAGTTAAACTAATTTAAGAAAAAGGAGTGGTAAGAAGGTGCTTACTTAACAGGTGGTAAGAATTTCTAAGGCAACAATTATACGGGGAAGAGTAAAATGCATTTGATTTCCCTGAGCTATGCAAAAACTTTACTTGCCAGGTGACAAAAATTGAAGGTTACATTACAAGTTTGGATTTTTGAGTTCAATTAAAAAGTAGGAGTGATTTACAAAAGTGCAAAGAATCTATTGTCTGTCTCATGACAGAAAAGAGTATTTCAGGGGGGGTTGGAGAAGTGTCTTTAATTTCACATTTTCCATAGAAAATATAAAGATGAAAATATATAAAGACTTTAAGAAAGGCTTCAAAATAATTCTAAGACACTCCAAATGCACCTAGCAATACACATGATATTCTGTTGCAATAAAAAATACAGCTTCATGTGCAGGGAAGTACACTTTGCCTTTATGCCAACAAATATTTACCTACTGGAACTATACTTCTGGCATTCACTACTACTCTGCAATACATCTGTACGAGCCAAACCTCCTTATTTTTAGATATGTCTTGTTTTACTGTAACAGATCTCAAACCACAGTCACTTCTTACAAACACAAGTCCTAAGGAGTTTCTCCAAACTATAACTCTCCTGGCTTTCTCCATTCAGTTTTGTCTTTTTTAGTTCAGTAAGACTCTATATTGTGTCTATTAAGGGGATGAGGAAAAAGATAGGTTTTCATTATCCTTCAAGATAAAGCCAAATGGGCCTAGTTAACAAATGTCATTCACTAATTGGAAATTTGGCATAAAAGCGCCATTTGGAACAAATGCTGATTGGCTACATATTTAAAAGGTTGCCTGAAATTCCCGCTGAACAGTAAAAACATGATGCTACTTACATGCAAAAATATACAGCCTGCATAGTAGGACTTCTAACCAGTGAATAAATTCTGCCTAATCCATTCACAAGGAACACAGCTCCCCAGCGTTCAGCCATAGTAACTAGCTTGGACACTATCAAAGTGCTCAGAAGTGCTGAGTATCAGTTTATCCTGCCCATAGCAACTGCAGAGGCAGAAGGGTCAGAGTATCTTTGGAAGCTTTTGTGTCTTGCCCTTCAGGAGGAAAAAAACCATAAATCTCACTCTAAATTATCTCAGAATTGTGGTCTGCTTTATTCATTATTTCTCCCTTAAAAAGGTGTACAGGGAGAACGTTCCTTTCCAAATACGCTCAAGGTCTCCTTTTGTTGTTGGAACTGCAGTCATTCAGGAATGCATAGGAATGCTGTCATCTTTTGAAGAACCTGAAAAGCTTTGAGATAGAAGTGTATTACAGGAACACTTCTTGTATGTTACCTCAGAATATAGAATCATAGAATCATTTAGGCTGGAACAGACCCTTAAGATCATTACAACTGGACAAGTCCACCACTAAACCATGTCCCTAAGCACCGCATCTACATGCCTTTTAAATACCTCGAGGGATAGTGACTCAACTGCATCCCTGGGTAGCCTGCTCCAGCTTAACAATCCTTTTGGGAAAGAATTTTTTCTTCTTGTTCCCGTAGTGCAACTTGAGGCTGTTTCCTCTCATCCTGTACTAGACAGATGAGCAGCAGTGGTGAGACCATAAAGTGAGATCAGAGAATCCTTCATCAAACAAATCTTTTGAGGTGCAGCAACCTTGTCTATGAAGATCATATCATACATTAGACATACATTAGAATGATATACTGGCCCTGAAGGTGAATGCCTTTGCCATCTGGATTTCCCAAGTCCCATATACCCAGGGCAGACAAAAAAGAATTAAAATATCATAAAATAGAAATACCATTCTCAGTGTTAAATATTAAATTAAGTGGTATGCATTTCCTTAAACTTGAGGCAGTTACAAATACAGCTATTATTCTTCACATAGTTATTGTACATGAACTAAACCAACTGTTTAATATTTACTTAGACACATTCAGCAATCAGCCAAACATCAAATTTAGTTGTAGGCTGCTGCTTCCTACAGCAACCACAGTTTAGAACAGCAAGCTTCATATTTCTGTTACATGTGCACAGTCATATCCAGATTCTGTGTTTGCTGACAGAGCTGAAATTTCATTACTACCAATAACAAATTACAGAGGGAAAACAGGGTGCAAGATTATGGTCCATCACCTAAACAATTACTACTTCTTTCATGAGATTGAGAAGTAAATACATTCCAGACATTCAGCTATTTGTGCCTTTTGGACCAAAGGCTTCTGCACCCTGTTTTTCAGCTTTCAAGTGTTCTTCACTAATCTTATTCAGCAAAAACATCTGCAATAAAAGGCATATTTGTTTCAATGTTTTGCCCATGAAGCTTATTGCAACAGGCATAAGAGCTGCCAGAAAATCTAAATTTAAACTGAAAGAATGTGGCAGAAATGAACAAGTCTATATAGAAAACTCAGAGGTCAGGGTTAACCTTGCTGCCAGACCTCCTGCTATACTGGAAGTGGAAAGGTTTCCAAGAGAAGGCTTATGAGAACATTGCACAATTCCAAATTTATCTGATAACTTATGGCTTTCACTTCAGAAACCTTCAATAGGTCCAATTGTTCTGATGTATTGTAAAACTTTTGAGTGATAAATTACTAACCTCCAAATAAAAAAATACCAATGCTATTTAACCCCCTCCCTAACATTAAATCTGTTTAGATAAAATTATCTCTGATGCACAGCCTAGATCTGCAAAGAATTATTTTGTAGAAGTATTTCAGAGACCAAATATCATATTTTGCTTTTGTGGCACTGATGGGGCTCCTCCGATCTCAAAAGAAGCTCTGTGTAAAAGAAGGTCTCTCAGCCACTGGTGGCTTTGCCTACAGGGGCTAGGGGAGGAAGCCAGATTGGTTCCTTAAAAAAAATTCCTTCTAAAAAAAAAGTCGTCAGAATACAAAGGACTCTTTTACTCTCAGAACAGACTTATGTGTGCCTTCTATATTGAGGACAAAATATTTCAGAGGGAATTTTCTCTCATACCCCACTGTAACGTTGCTTAAATATTTACAGAGCTTTAACTAACTTGTGACACCTTCATCCTGGAAAGCAGGTGAAGTAAACTCTGCAGGTAGCAACCTTTCCACTTCCAGGAAGTGTATTGCTAGCCATCTGAAACAATCTAGGAAAGTCTCTTCAATCTTTCAGGTCAGCAAGCAAAACCATGCACATAGCCAGGCTGCTCAGAAAATGAAAGCTCTTCAGGGACACCACTTAAAATTCAGAGACATCTGGATCTTCCTGATCCCCAAGACATGGAAACATTCACTTAGGATAGGCTATTAGGACCTCAGCAGTTTTCCCAAAGAAAAGGTACAGAAATACTAATATGAAGATAGTGTTAATCCGTTTTAAAGGATATACCTTTTCCAGGATAAACCCCTTCCCCCCAAACCCATCATATTTACATTTCTTAATTACATCTTTTTATGGAGCTTTGTTTTTCCTTCCTGCCCAGTCACTTTCTCCTTTGTGCTTTCCTGCCCAAGGCTGTGCTGTCCCAAGCCAATGATTTCTTCAGACAGGTTTTCAGAAGTGACACAAGCCATACCTGTAGGAGTCTGATAAAACCTTTTAAGCATTTGATGCTCCAGAGCAAATTAAAAGGATTTTTAAAGACACTTAAGGTTGTTCCTGGCTTTTCTCCATTTCCCCTTACAGTGCCACCACATAACTGACTTCATCTTCTTTCACTAAGATCAACGCTGCATTTCTGTAACCTATGTGTTTACATTTTAGTAAACCATCAGCTCTGTCTTTGAGGATGAATACAGTACAATATAGAAAAATATTGCGGAAATGCTAATTTCAAGACACAGAACAATAAGGGTATACACTTGGGGTTTTTTAATGATTAAAAGGTGCACAACATGGGAGAAAAGGGAACCCAAAGAGGTGGTACCATGAGAAAATAATGTAACGCAACCCTTACCGCATTTCATGTATTTGACTATTTGCCTTTTTAAAGGCAAACTCATACCAGCTCAGGAATAGATGCAATTACTTTTTATAACGGCTTTTAATCTTTCAGACAGTGAATTGGTAAATCTGGCCTTTAATTTGCAATCAACACATTAATGTTGCATAGTGATAATGTCCATTGTATAAAAGAAAATAAAATTCTGAAGTCCTGCCTCTCTTTCAAGGGTTCCTGCATCAGTTTTTAAGGACTATTGCTCTAGTCTAGTCAAAACAGGAGCCCTAGTACCAGAGCCTTCCAAATATTAGTTTATGGAAATATTTCCCAGATTAAGAAACCTGAGCTAATTTCCAGGACTGATGGCCATGAGCTGTATCAGCATGTGCTTCACCCAAGACAAGAGTGAGAGACCAGAAGAGGAAAAGAAAGGAATTTAGTTGAAGAAAAGACATGGGGCAAAATGCTTTGGAAAACAATTGCTCACTACTGCAGAAGTCCTAAAGTGCAGTAGCCCATTGCCGCTGGCAACCCAGTATGAAAACACTGTTGCAGGTTTGTTTTCTTTCTAGTAAAAGCAACAAGTTTCATATTGGACTTTTCAGGTAAAAGATGACAACTTAAAATGTTATGTAGTTGCTTTTAAGATCACGTTGTAATTGGGGTTTGCTCCAATGATTAAAAACCCCTTTTTTTCTTCTCCCAGTTTACAATGCCTATAGCAATTCTCCACCACCTAACAAATTATGATGTGAAGCAACACCGAATTTTACGAACAGGCTGTGTGACAAGCCTGTACTGCCGATACACGCTACAGAACTGGCACCTGAATGGCCAGACAAGCTGTCTTAATTGACATCTGCTCCTATTTCAGCACATAGAATCATAGAATGTTAGGGGTTGGAAGGGACCTCTGGAGATCATCAAGTCCAAACCCCCTGCCAAGCAGGACCATAGAATCTAGGGCAGGTTACACAGGAACACATCCAGACGGGTCTTGAAAGTCTCCAAAGAAGGAGACTCCACAACCTCTCCGGGAAGCCTCTTCCAGTGCTCTGTAACCCTCACAGTAAAGAAGTTCCTCCTCATGTTAAGGTGGAACTTCCTGTGCTCTAGCTTGCATCCATTGCCCCTTGTCCTATCGCAGAACACAAGTGAAAAGAGGTTGCCCCTTTCTTCATGACACCCAGCCCTCATATATTTATACACATTCATTAGATCCCCTCTCAGTCTTCTCTTCTCCAGACTAAAAAGCCCCAGGTCTNAGTTGTCCATTCTCCACGGAGCTGCTCTCTAGCAGATCACCTCCCAGTCTGTACTGGTGCATTTTGTTACTCCTTCCCAGGTGCAGGACTCTGCACTTGTCCTTGTTGAATCATCCTCTTGGGTTATCCCACCTTTAGCTGCTTCAGAGTGGATGTCAGCCCATCATCTAGCTATTCTACCATTTTCTCCACCTTGTGAGGTGACAGAAGTGAACAGCCCTTCTTGTATCCCAAACACCTGCTCCAAGCAGCAGCCAGATTCCTGACGCTGTCAGCATTCAGTTTGGCACCACCTGCCAAACAGAGGTTTCATCTGCACACCACAGTTAAAGACCATGAACACCAAAATAGTTTATACACATTAGTAAGACACATTTAACTTCTTCAAAAATACTAACTTCAAAACACAGGAACTCTTACCATGACTATGCTGGAAAATGTAACCACCCTGTGCCTGTTTACAGAAGTGTATCTTCCTGAAGCACTTGTTGACTAAGCAACGGTGTGTTTCAGACAGGGTCTTACAAAAGCGGAGGGGTCTCATGCCACTAAACCCACAAAAAGTTACACACTGGAGTAGGTAACCTGCAGATCCTTCTCTCCAGTGTTTAGTTGCACCTTTTGAGATTGGATAGGGCTTAGAGGGTTTTCATGAAAAAGGGTTATCTCTTTAGAAATTGTGTATAGAGCTATCCTGGGTCTAGAAGTGCTGGGCTCAGCTTCATCTTTGGCCTAAAGCATTTTATACCAGCTCCCCCATCATTTTAAAAATCAGCAGGGAGAAGAAAAGTAGTATCACTTTAACACTGGGTACAAGTGGCTGTGCAGGAAGTTCCTCTTCTCCTCCTTGCCAGAGGAAACAAGCATGAAAATCGACTTTACTGGCTGTAGCACCTACCTCGAGGAGAACAGATCGGAAGAGTCTGTGAGTTTTAGCCAGCAACTGTGCTCTATTAAATATATAAGAACTTTGATAAGCCTAGTGTATTCGTCTTCTAGTCCTACAAAGAGGACTTCACTCACAGACTACACATTTGAGTTGCCTCCATCACATGTAATTTCTCTTATGTGCTGCCTCCCAGTCAAGGTTAGCATCATGACAGCATCAAGCTCTTGGGCTTAGAAAGAGCTGTACGATTTTGACACATGCAGGAAAAAAGCAAGCAGGAGATCTTTCATTGAGAAGACAGCCCAGAAAATAGCAAAAAACCTACTTTATCAATGCCTGGCAAGGCAACCCGTCTCAGACAGTAGTCAGCAGCTGATGCCTAAAGAAAGGGTATAAGAACTGGGCAACAATAACCTGGTATTTCACATAGGATGCTCACCCAGTTTTCAGTACCACGAGCTGCAAGTTGCATCACAACAGTGGCCGCTAAGCAGCAAACTGAACAGGACTTGTACATAAAGCAATCAAATTCCTCCTGTGCCCTCGATTACTCTGGATTTGATCCAAACATTAAAAACTCAGTGCAGTTCTGGATGAATTCTCACATCATAGCTAACAAAAGCATGACAAGGGCAGCTCTTCAGTTACGACATTTTCACCTACTCATGCTACAAAGCACTGCCAGGTCCACCGATCCTTCTGAGACCTCCACCTTCTATTAAACTTGAGCATAACCTCATGAAGTTCCAACTTCCTTAAGAAGTAATGCACTACATGCTGAATTCTTCTGTGATAAGGTTTGAGGTCTTTGGTAAATAAATGATCAAGTCTAAATACTAGACCATTATAGCAAATACATAGTCTGACCAAGGTCTTCCAGAGCATAAATGCAACCCAGGCCATGATTCATCTTAATACGAGTAGTGAGCAAAAAACCCTGTTCTTCAAAGAGTGAGCAACTGCTACCTTAGTAGCTTGAAATGCTAATGAGATTTAAAGTTCTAACACTACATGCTACATGCAGCCCCTCCTTATACTGTGCTAGTAAAAGAAGAAATTCTTTATGCATACTTGCTTCTTCCTCCTCAGATTCTTTTCTTCTATGTGGAAATTAAAACATATTTCTCCTATATTGAAAGTGATTCTGATTTAGCAGGACATAGGGAAGACAGATACCCATGCAGAGCCCCCAGTGGCCTTCCCCAGTGTCATGACCTTGCTGGACACGAATGTGTATGTAGTAAACTTCACCCACCCTGGTGGCAACAAAGGAAAACGTGTGTGACTGGTGGAAACTCCTGTGTTTGCCTGGAGATTAGTAATTCAAAAGTAACACAGGAGGAGGTAAATGACTGTGCTGGGAAACCAGTAATGAAAAGCAACATGAAGAAGAAAACAGAAAGAGCAGATAAAAGGGATAGTGATAGCACGTTATAACTGAAAATGACTTTGTGAGTCACGTAACACTCGGGAGAACCCAGACGTAAACCCCGTAAAGGGTAAAGCAAACTTTGGGGAAAAGCCTTCAAAAGCCTTAGAGGAAAAGCCACCGATAGGCTTATCTGCAGTGTAAAGTGCTGGAGACTCCCGAGAGTAAGTGCTAGTGCCTTACTGTTGCTGCTGGATCCAGAACAAAGTAAGCTGCATGGTGTGCAGCACTACCCCACCCTGAGCAACATGGGTGCCTCCATTCACCTGCCAGGGCCTAGCTGTGGGCAGCACATTAACAGGTCACCAATGTGCGCTGTGTTTCGCTTGTTATTTCAACAGCTGAAGTAGGGTCTTGTTTAGTATTAATTGGTAAAGCAATAATCTTATTTAATGCAGCAGTTGAATTAATCAAGGACTTGCCTCCTTCCTTGGCACACCACCTCCCATGATGATCGGTCAGCTGTCAGAGCCCACCTTGATGAAAGCTGGTCCTCAGTGTCTGGGCAAAGGCCACTAAAGTTACCAAGAGCTGCCAATCAATCCCTGTGTGCAAGTGCCAGGCCTGCCCTGGCAATCTAACACACAAGCTGAGTCATTTTTTCTAAAAATATCAGTGTGTCCTTGAACAACTCTGGAGTAGCTTAAGATGGCCAAGGATAAAGACAGAAGTCTAGTAATATCTGGAAAATTTCTAAATGGAAATAAATAATCTATCTTGAGACACTAAGTGCCAAGATACATAAAAAAAATAAAAACCTCTGCATAGGTAACTATAACCGTAACACTTTTTTCTTAAAAAACCAATATTCTTATATATCTACTTTTCAGTTACTTTTTTTTTTAATTAGTTATACAGTGAATGAATTCCCAAGAAACCAGCAACAGAAATTGCCTCCATGTATTATAGAACTTCAGCCATTTATTATTGTTTAAGTCAGTCATAGGATGCTTCTTTCATGCCAACATTACACACAAAAAAAACCTGTTGATAAATAAGAAACTCATAAAATGACTGCTACTAAAGCAACCCCAAAACCCACTGAGCAGGATAAAAACGACACTCAAACATTCAGGTAATTCTGTTAAATTTGACATAGTTCTCTGCCCTAAAGCCCCTGCAGTCTACTCTCAAGAAAAAAATATTAATGTTAGCAATCCACCTCTAAACAGAAATCTGAAATTAATGGAGAAAATAAAGAGTGAAAGGCACCTGCTAGAATTAAAGAGTACTCAAAGACAAAGAAGAGAAAGCTTGGTAGAAGGGCTCATATTTTTGGTGGCTAGGAATAGGTAGTGATGGGGAAGAGGATGGAAAAGAATTGAGAGAACAGTAGATAACTGAAATAATGTAAACCTTCTAAATTATATCCTGAACTGATTTTCATCAAGTTAACAATAAAATAATTCCAGGCCCAGAAAAGTAATTAGGCATGATTCCCAGATCTTCACTGGAAGTTTGACACCTAAGTATCCCGTTTTAACTACTAGGCTTTAGTATTATTCAAAAACAAGTTAAATGCCATCTATAGATTTGCTGTGTGTAGTCATTTATTGATGTACTTAAACACATTTTAAAAAAGCTTCTCCTGAAACTTTTAGAGCAACAAACATGAGTTATAAAGCTCATATTGCTACCATTACTTAAAAAAATTCTGTAACATAAAAATTAAGTTTTTCTTAAGTGCAACTATGATTGTCAAAATATCCCTATATTATTTCACATTATTTAGCTTCATGTCAAGTTATGCTTATCTGTTAAACTAAAAGAACAAACAAATTTGTGAAAAGTTGAGTTTGTGTATAATGTGTACAAGAACCTGGGTCAAGTTTCCCCATATTATACCAAAATAATTCCACAAACGTCCTTGTGATTATCCCAGTATAACACAGGCCTGCAAGTCTTGTAATGCCCGAGTATAACCACACCAAACTGAAAGGTGGCATGTGCTTTAATTTATGTTATGACAGGCACACTTGTAGCATCACATTGGCGTTAGATAGAAAGCTGGTATTGAAACAGCAGCTCTCACACCAGCAGAAAATCTCCCTGGGATTTTGGACACAAACCAGTAGAACCAGTAGTAAAAGGCATCACAAAATCTTTCTCCTCCAAAAATCATAAAGAAGAGAATGAACAAAGGAAGGTTTTCTCCACTTCAGTGTAAAAAGCTATGTTAACATTATCATCTCCACGCCACCAGGATTCACCCAGATCCCCAAGTAATCCGTGCTGTTCAGTATCTTCATCAATGACAGTGGGATTGAGTGGACCCACAGAAAGTTTACATATGACACCAAGCTGAGTGGTGCAGTTGACATGCCAGAGGAACAGGATGCCAGCCAGAGGGACCTGGACAAGCTTGAGAAGTGGGCCCACGTGAAACTCGTGAGGTTCAACAAGGCCAAGTGCAAGGTCCTGCGCCTGGACAATCCTCACTATCAATACAGGCTGGGGGGATGATGAGATTATAGAGCAGGCCCATGGAAAAGGACATGGGGGTACTGGAGAACTAAAAGCTGGACATGAGCCAACAATACGCACTTGCAGCTCAGAAAGCCAATTGCATCCTGGGCTGGATCAAAAAAAGCATGACCAGCAGATCGAGAGAGGTGATTCCGCCCCTCTATTCTGCTGTGGTGAAACCTCACCTGGAGTACTGGGTCCAGCTCTGGAACCCTCAACACAAAAAGGACATGGATCTGATGGAG
>VZZY01005476.1:0-17005 GCA_013400335.1 Eurystomus gularis
TGCAGGACCTTGCACTTGGACTTACTGAACTTCATGAGGTTTGCACACACCCACCTCTCATGCCTGTCAAGGCTTGTTACCTTAACTACTCTTCCAGTCCTTGACTTCATGTGGCTACTCAAACATGCTGATCCTGAGCCTGTGGCTACATAGTTCTGACTTAGCTGCTCAGTACCCAGTATCTCTCTCACCACTGTTTCACACTAATTCCCACACACTCACTCATCCGCACACACTATGTTTGGCTTGGCAAATAGTCCAGTGTATTGGGAAGTGGGTCTGTGAAGGAACAGGGATGGCACTGCAGAATTAAAGTCTAGAGTATGTTTTAGAGTATACCTGATTATTTCTAGTCTGAGTCGATGGACTGAATGCCCTTTAGCAGTTGGAAGGCATTAGGTGTGCTTCTGAAATGCATATGCCAGATGATTTCATACAGAAGGAATATAGCTTTCAGGAAATTTAGACCATCCCCTAAAGCAAACCAAAGCTGGGATGTTTGGAAGTTCAAAATTCCAATCCCCATATGAGAACTAATGAAGATGTACCCACAGCATAAAGGTTAATTCACACATATCTCCACTTCAGGTTGAATTGAATAAACCTCTGGCTAAAAACAAGCCTTAAAATAGATCATAAGAGGAAGATTCCCAGGACTCTGTCATTCTAATTTTATGAGGAAAATAAGCCCTTGGTCAGGGAAGGGGAAAACAAACAAAACAAAAAAAATCCCAGGCAAACCCCCACACTTTTAACCAAGGCTTATTTATGCTCTTGCTGTAAGGGACTAGAGCAAAGGATAAAAAGCTGCACTGAATATCTGTGCTAAAGAGATTTTAAAATATTCAGATACTGAGGAAGAGTTCAAATATATCTTGTGTTCTCCATGTCTCTACCCTTTAGTAACTCATTCATTTTCCATCATCTTGTTATTTTGAAACATGGAAGAGGAAAAAGGAACAACAATATGATGCTATTACATTTGTTAAAGTGTTAATTCATCCATTTGCCACCATTTTAGAGATTTCTGAGATAAGGAAGGATCACAGGACCTCATTGTCAATAATGACTGAAGGAAAGATAGAATCTTAGTTTTAGTATGCTAGGAACAAGGCAGAGGATACAACACCTTGACTTAAAAAAAAAACAAACAAACAAAAAAACCCCCACAACAAAAAAAAACCCCAACAACCCAAAGAGCCATTTTAAATCATAAACACTGTTAATATATATTCATAATATATATCAGTATATTATAAGTAAACATTGTTAATATATAACACTGAATAATAGCTCGCTGATATGAGTACTTTCATAAATTCAGGAGAGTTACTGAAGTCAAATTTTGCCTATAAGAAAGCATTTGAAGAATCTGGATTCCACAGAAGACCTAGGGCTAATATTTTCTTTCCCCTCAATTCTTATTTTCCTTTTCTTCTCATTGAATTGTATTTCATTCTTTCAGATGTGTTAGGACTCTATTTTGTTTAAATGACCTAATTCTTACATTGTTTTATCATATGTATTTAGACAGAGGGTCAACAATTACATATACTGGAAGTGATCTAGATCTGAAGAGGAATCATCTCCAAAAGAACCTTTTATACTTAGACCATACAAAGCAAATTCAGTTAAATAAAGATATCAATAGACAAATTTTTTCACTAAAACAGGTCAGATGTCAATCACCAGCTCTCACACAGATCCAAAACTCCAAAAATTTAAATGTAACATGTTGCCTTCAATGTCTCTAACAAAAAGACACAATTATTACAGTTATACATAGCCTCCCATTTTTGTTTTGTCACCTTTTTTGTTAATATATGGACAGTTTGTTCTGAATAGTCCTATTTATTGGTTCTGTTCAAGATGAAAGATATTTTATTAAAAAATTAGCTGGAGTCCTCTTTCAGTGAAGTGTCCAAATTGATCTTTCTGACTATCTTTTGTCTTGAGATTCCCATCAGAGGAACTACCTGCCCTTCATTTCCAAGAGGTAGTTCACTAAGATAAAATAATTTTTATGTATTACTTCTCCTTGCTCATTTGAACAGTACAGAGACATCAATATTCAAATAGGGTTAGCCTCCTAAATAATGGAATTTGTAGACATAGTCCGGTCACAGTTCACACAGTTCATTTTATCACAACCTCATAGGGAAAGTAACTTCCTTTTTCGTTTATGTTTCAAATAAAGAAAAGAGTCTGAAGATATAGAAATATAAACAAAATAAAGAAAAGAGTCAAGATAAAAAATAAAGAAAATAGTCTGAAGGAGCTTTTCCCATTTGATTTGTTTTTTAAGAAACCCAAATAACGGCAAGTAACAGAGTGGTTTTATGCTGGCTTTGTCCAACTACTCCTGGCTGGGAAAACAACAGTGATCCAACACACTGACAAAAACAGAGTTACGCATGTTAAGTTTAAAGAGTGAAAGAATCCTTGAGTTTGTCTTATTTATATTTCACAAAAGTGTTTACCAAAATGTTCTTCAAATGTATTACATCCAATCAAGTTTTGCCTTCTAATATTGAATGCCTTGCTGAGTACACAATTTCAGATGTTAGGCAGAACTTGATGGTGTGTTGTGTGCATTTACAGAATAATGGATTGGTCACTTACCAATGACCAGCCTCATTCATGTTCATTTGTTGTTGAGTTAAAAGCAAATCTTCCAGAAAAGTGGAAGCTATGATTGCCAGAGCTGAAAATCCTGAAAGCATTACACACCAATTGTTACCACAGCACTCCCTGCCAAAAACATTCTTAAACAGTGCAATATTTGTTTTCATTCACATCTGTTAGAAGCTAAAGACCAAGTACAGCTAATTCTTATTCCTGAGAGAACATTACCTCATCAATTATTTCTAGGAGACTTTCATTTCAGTTACATTTTGTGTCCATCAAGATTCTTAAATTAAGAAGATCCAAATAAACTGTGGACACAGCCAAATAGAGACTAGCTACTCATGAATATATTACTTAATAGTCATCCCTCTACAACAACTACTTTCCTTTTGTTATGCAGCTTATGTATCTGTAACTATAATCTATTGGATAGCAACACGCATTCAGGAATACACTAGTGGATCATTAGAGAATATTAAACACAAGAGTAACCAACCTCAGTAAATGAACTGGCCCAGATTTTTCTTGCACAGCTCAATTTGGATAAGCACTAGAAGTAGTTCAAGGAGAAAGAAGCTGTAGTTTCCACAAAACTTCTGGAGATTAAATTGCTTCAGATGATTTAATATACATGAAAATAGTCAAAAAGGAGAAAATTAGATGCTGTAGGAGACACAGTTTTTAATTTAAGTGTAGCAAAACTTGGTAACCCTGAAAATTTGTTGTAAAGGGCATTAAGGTCACAGATTAGAATATGCAAATAAGCGATCAGGAAAAGAGCTTCACGGATTGCAATTCATTGTAAAAAATATGGCAGCAAAATTTACATATTCTTGCTGAAATGAACACAATTGTTTTCTTCTGGTTCCTGGAAGAAATAAGCAAACAAGACGTCATGAGGTCCCACAAATGAAAATGTTAATTCCGACAATCAGGAATAGAGTAACCCCAAGCAAAGGTGCAAGCTCTGAGATAGCCAAATAGGGATCTGAGTATCCTGATCATCATCACAACCCTGAACAAAGGGTCACAGCACACTGGTTTGTATCAGCAAAACCATAACCTGAATGAGTAGGGTTAGCTGCATGCAGATAGCTTTTCAAAAAGACTTTCACAGGAGATTTCTTCTAAGCAGCTCTCAGATATCCTATGTTTCTCTGTATTTCCTTTTCACAGTATTTAAGATGAGACATATATAAGATGAGGAGTTAGTGATAGGTTCTTCCAGAAGAGGGGTTGTGTCTTCCTCCTGGAGACTTTCATCCAGGACTTGGCTCTGTGATAGGGCATCAGTTCGATCCCAGGACAGAAAAGAATAACACTTGCAATTGCCAAGATGGAAGAGAAGAATGCTTCCCTCTAGAGAGCTCAGAGTGGATTGCTCTTACAGGCTCTCATTCAGGTTTTGTTTGTTTTTTTAAATGACTGTAATGATTCTTGTCAGTCATCATATAATGCAACATCAGGAGACAAAGGAAACTCATTTGAAACATCAGAAAACTGAATAAATTACAGGCAGTTGTGAGATTTGTAAGGAGAAAGAGGCTGGCTCACAATCTATTTGTGGAAATAACATGGATTGCCGCAGCTTTATTGCAGAGACCAACATGTATCCAAGGTGTTCCAACACCTCTCTGGCCCTTTGAATCTTCCTCTTCTGGTGTCAGAGTAGAGTGAATGCTTCAGCAAGGGATTGCTCCCTTCCAGATCTTTGTAAACTCTGTGGAAGAGCCCTGTGTCAAAAGGTCTTAAGGTCACATAAAGCTCTTTTGACACAGCTCAGTAAAAATCTAAAGGAATCTTTAAAAACAGAAAATGTTTGGATCCTGAAGCCTGGTAAGCTCAAATTTAAGATCAAGCTTTAAATAAATAAATAAATAACATTTTAACACAAAGACTGAAAAGAACATCTCCATGGTATTAGCTGTACGCATTCTAAGCCTAGAATCTTTCTGTCATGCTTCTATAACCATCATCACTTTTGAATGATACACCCAGAAATCAATGGTATGTTTAGTAAAAGAGCTTTCAGTTCTTCAGAGCTTTTCATAACCTAGACCAGTGTACATGGTACGAGTGTTTACATAAGGAGAACGGTCTCCCTTTAGGGTTAAGAGAAAGGAGGTCTCAAGATTAGATTCTTGAGCTAAAGAATTATCTCAAGGAGCCCAGCTCTCACTGTGACTAGACTTCCTACATAAAACCTCACAAGTCAGTTACCAATGAGAAGCTCTACTTTTGCATCAACTAAAAACCAAGCAATAGTTCACTTCTGGGAAAAGAACACTTTTTGCTTTGAAAAATACACCTCTCTGCAGTTTAACATTTGTTCATTGTCCTCATAACCCTATCTAAATTTAGTTTAGCTTCTCAAAGTCTAGAAAGTCACACATTAAAATCTGTAACCAACATTTTGCATTTATAGAATCATGTAACACACACTCATTAAACTTACCAGAAATCTGCTAAGGTCTATCCCTTCTCAGAAGATTTACATATATAAAAGTAGATTGTTCATTCAGATTGCAAAATCAGATAATTGTGTTGACAGTTGCTTACGAATCCAGATCCTGAACCGAAGTCTACATCTGACTTGATTAAAATAAACAGTTTCTCCCAGTTTATTCCTGTAACTGAATACAGTGTCTGACTTCATTCAACATTTCTTACAGACTTTGTATGATCTTTAGCAAAAATATTTCCATGGCATCAGTGACAAAATACTTTGTTTCTCCAGACAGAGGTACATATTGGAAACTCACAAGTACCCATAACTTCAATTGATTCAAACAATGCAGATAGGATCTTGTGGAAAAACACAGTGCATCATCTTCTAAGCATTTCCTAAATTATATATAATTACATATAGCTAGTCTTCTAAGGCATGTATTATTAATTTGTTGGGTAATTTGGTTAGCTAATCATTGGTAATAAAGACTTGCAATAATTTCATACACGTATTATATAATTATGTTAAGCCCATCAAAACAACAGTTTTAAGGATCATTTTATGGACAATAGCGTGAAAATTGTTATTAAGGACAGCAATAGGATTACCTCAATAACAACAGATCTGTACTAAGAGAAAACAACCACAGGACACAGCACTAAGACAGTCAACAAGCTTTTGCTATTTGCTCCTGGGGTCTTACCATCGGTGTACCTTGCTAATGTCTCAGCCAGCAGAACTATCACCTCTTTGGGAGGCTGGGATTGCAAGATTTAATAATATATTTTGTATGAGTATAGGATCCTCAGCCTCACAGTTCCTTCTCAGAATTGCACCACATTTGGAGGTGAGGTCAGTAAGAAGTTTCAGATGGGAATGTTCACCTAGGTTGTTCAGGGAAATAGATTAACACCTTAAACAGCTGTGCAGTGCCAGCTTTTTAAAACAAAAATTGGCAAAAAGTAAATTTTCTTAAAAACACGTTTGTATCAATTTTTCTACACGTGATCAGTTACTTAGAATCTAGTTCAACATAAGCAAGGAGTAGAACAAAAGAATGACAAGCGCATGATCAAACTGGTAACAAAGGTGATATAAGGAACTGTGAAGATGAAGGAAGAGATGCATCTATTGATGCAGCCACTCACTGACAGTTTTCACTCAGGTACCAGCAACATTCTAAACTGCTCTGACCCAGCCATGTGAAAGCGACATTGAATTATCTAGATGCAAATGGAAATGAGTTAAACTGGTAAGTTTTTTGTATGAGGACAAGTCCTAAATAAAATATAGTACATGCATAGAGAGAAAAAAATTACAAGTCAGAAATCCATCAGATCCTTTTTTAATTATTATTTCAGGAGAAGCTATCTTGCCAGAGCTAGCTAGCCTACTTTAACTCATAACTCCCAGGTAACCCACCTCCTCCATCTGTTGTTACTCACTTTGTCTTGGAGACAAAGAGGGGAGAGAATAAACAAATCACAGAAAGTTGAAAAGTTCTGTCAAGTGCAGCCAAAAACCTGTCACCACTTGAGATGTACAGGCACAATCCAGTCTTTCTACTGATTTTACTGTCTGTCAGATCACACCCTGTAAAGAGGGATAAAGGATTGATTCCCCTTCCCACCATCAAACAAACGTGCAAAATTTGCTTTTAACTGAATTATTCAGAAAGCTTGATGTTTGCTTTAAAAAAAAAAAAAAAAGGACTGTAGTTATTTTCAAATGTATTTGGAAATACTCACTTGAAAGTTCTTGTGATTATATTTGAAACCAACTTTCAATATCTAATGTAAAAGTAATAGAGGAAAACATATCAAACGCTAGCATACGCAAAGGAAAATCTCAGTAGGACTAGGGAAATAATCAGTTTGTTAATATACGTATAAACCCACAGTAGGTTCCTAGTCAAGTTGGAATTTAAAGCAATATTAATTTTTTTCTCCTTTTCAGTCAGTTATATTTTTGCATTTCTCTAGAGAATAAGTTTTCATTTCCTTGTCCCATTCAGTGCAAAGTCTGAAGAATTCAATTGTATTAAATATACGTATAAAGACTGCTTCTTCCATAAATCTGAATTCTAAATCCAGTATTGGCTGATTAGAGAAAGACTCCAGCTTTCAGTGTAGGGTTTTTTTTTAAGTTTCCTTTATTTTTATTTTAAATATTAAAGCTCAAAATACAGGTGTTGGGATTTTTTGGTAATATTTTGTGAACCTATCAGTTCTGAAGAAACATCTGTTGTGCAATATTGGCATTACAACAAATTGAAGAGAATACTGTAATAGATTGAGGCAAGGAGAGGAATGACTACAGCAGCAACAACATTTCTTGAAATCTATAACTCTAAAGCTCTTTCAGGGTCTGCTAGAGTTATACATTGCAAGGTCCTTATAACTTAATTGCTTCAGGTTATAGAATGCCCAAATAGGGATTTTGGTTTGTTTGGGGGGGTTTTGTTGCTTGTTTCTTTTTGGTTGTTTTTTGTTTTAACTGTTTTGCACATATGGTAGTTAGATTGTCATGCGTTAGTAGAGGAATAATTAATTTTCTGATGTATTTTATTGTTGACAGTTTCATAGGCTCCTGGTTTGAGTTCATAAGTAAGTTCCATAGAAGAATACTGTTTTTTGTTTAATGTGTAATAAAAACTTAACTATTAACTACATTTTAGACACAACAAACTTAATTCTGTCACGAGAAAATGAAGCTCAGAGTCAGCAAATATTGATCTGCCCCATATAAAAGAGGAGCTGAGGAAAACAAACAATGCTTTCAAGAAAGGGAATATGTTTCATTTTGTTGTACATAAAAGCTAAATACAAACAATAGAGGCTTTAAGCAATTGCATATATATTATTTTCTAGTCTTTAGAAAACCATCCTTGTAATGTACAGATGTCCTGATTTTATGCTGTCACCAAGACATGGAATATAAAATTTTACATGCCGTCTTTGCTGCATCATTCTTGTAAGCTAGCTGTGAAGTAGAATTGAAATGAGACACTACCATGCATTGCTGTAAGCATCACTTGAAGAAAATGTGTGCATAGTATTTAAATTACCATTGGTCTTTTGCCTCCCCCTTCTTTCATACCAAAACCAAATTGTTACAGCAAAGTATATCAAATTAAGCAGAGCTTTTCAAAGATGATAGATAATAGTTTGCCTTTATCACATTGTATCTTCTTCATTTGTTTGCGTGGTTGTTTTTTTTCTAAGCTTCCAGTAACTTTCCACTGACAAAGTTGCAACAGTCTTTCCATGCAGTTTCAGTAAGGGGGGTTATTTTTGCTAGGGTTTCTTTTGTTTGGTTTTGGTAGATTTTGTGGGGAAGGTTTTTTGGTTTGGGTTTTTTTTGAAGGGGATGGAGTTGTGGGGTGGTGGTTTTGGTTTCTTTTTAAATGTAAAATTTTCCTCTGAAGCTTCAGGCCCAAACAGAAACTTTTGAAGATTACTGACCTTTTGCATCAGTTTCTCAAACACCAACAGTGTTAAGACACCAGCCTGCTGTGAGCTTTAACAAGCCAAGAACTAGCAGCAACCTCAGGCTCTGATTTAGCAGTTCTCTTACGTAAAAGCCTTTTTCCTCTGCCTTATCAAAGCTCCAGTTTTTCACTAACATTTTACACAACAGGATGGGCTTGTTTAGTTTCCATTTATTTCTTTTTTCTTCTCTATTCTCCATGCAAATATACTTAATTTCTCTACATTGATTTTGCCACACAGTAGTGAATTCCATAACTCTTTCTAAACTAAATGGTAGTTTAGTTTCTCCTATCACCTACAGTCTGATTCCCTCCCACCAACAAAAGTATGAAGTTATATTTTTTAAGGAAAAAAAATGCATTTCCTATTTATTTTTTTCTTTTTTAAAGAAAGTAAATAAGTCTCCCACATTGGATCCAGGCTGACAATACTAGCATAAAAGCATGATGCCTCTGCACAAGCATGGGGTTATCTATACTCCACCAGTTTGTTTCCAGAGGTTATGTATGCTTACAGTTCCCACAGCTGCCAGCTGTCCTTTTAGACCTCTACAGGCTAAGGAGAGTAAAGAGATGATGGCATGTTTTGGCCTAAGCTGTGAAAAGACAGTATGTGATTCTTTCCACATAATGGTACACAGATACAAGCACCATACTGTACCCTACATACAGGATGTGGGAGCAACATAATAGACATCTTGCAAGGTCTAAATGGAAGAAGTCATTTATGTAATTCCAAAAATACTAACATCAAAGTATTCCTGAGTTGGTAGTTTTCTGCCGGTGCCAAATGATCTAGGTTCTCATCAAACAATCTGCCACCTCTTCTGAAAGTGCAGAGTAGTGCTCTTCAAGACACTGAGAGCTGTCTAAAATATCTACAATTCCCTAAAAGTAACAGTTGCAAAGTAGACTGATACCCCCTTTGTTACTAGGGTTAACCTTATCCAGTGATTTTAGAAAGATTCAGAGCTTTTTCAAAATTATCTCCCCCTCCTCAAAGAAGTGTACACTACAACTGGTTGCTCTGACCACGTCCAGTCAGGTTTTGACCATATCCAAGGGCAAAAACTCTGTAACTGCTCTGAAAAACTTGTTCCAGTGTTCGACCTTCCTCAAAATAATAATAATCTATCCTGTATTTCCACTGGTGCCTGCTGCCATTTGCTCTGTGACCAGAAGAGTTTGGTTGCATCATCTTTACCTTCTTCCCACTCCCACCCCTCTCATCATGTACTTAGACGAACCTCCCCTCCTCTCTCTTTTCCAGCATGAATAATTCAGCTCTCAGCCTCTCATCCTGTGTCTGATGGTACAAGCATCATACTTATGGCCCTTTATTGAACTCATTCAAGTACGTCCATACCTCTCATACCACAGAGCTCAGGACTGGACTCAGCATTCCAGATGTGATCTCACCAGTCTAAGCAGAGAGGAAGGATCACCTCCCTTAACCTGCTGAAAAGTGCTTTTCCAAATACAGCTTAGGATGCTGTCAGGCTCTTTTGCTGCAATGGCACACTGCTATTTCACTGGCACTCCATTGTCCATCATGTCCTTTTCTACAAAACTGTTTTCCAGGCACATGTCTTATGAAGAGCAACTAGGGCTCTTTAGTCTGGAGAAAAGAAGACTGAGAGGAGACCTTATTGCTCTCTACAACTACCTAAAAGGAGGTTGTAGCAAGGCTGATGTTGGTCTCTTCTCCCAAATTACTAAAGATAAAATGAGAGGAAATGGCCTCAAGTTGCGTCAGGGGAGGTTTAGATTAGATATTAGGAAGAAATTCTTTACTGAGAGAGTGGTTGGGCACAGGAACAGACTGCCCAGGGAGGTGGTGGAGTCACCATCCCTGGAGGTGTTTAAAAAACAAGTAGATGTAGCACTTGAGGCTGTGGTCTAGTGGCTAGAAAGATGTAAGGATGAAGGTTGGACTTGATGATCCTGGTGGTCCTTTCCAACCATAATGATTCTATGATTCTATGCCACCAGCCTGTTCTGGTGTGCAAGGTGTTCCTCCCCTGGTGCAGGACTTCACATTTCCCTTGTATGGACTTAATGAGATTCCCATTTGCCCATGTCACCAGCCTGTTGAATTCTCTCTGACTAAGAGCACAACTTTGTCTGTCAATCACTCCTCCCAGTCTGATACTCACATAGGGCGAAGTGGAAGACATGGGCGATAGGAGAATAAAAGGCAGCATAACATTTGAGAACTTACTTTTTGTGAATTTTGAGTAGAGAGACTTTCACTGAATAGAAACTTGTAACTGGAAATGTCATCTTTAGCCACCTTCTTTACCTGGTAAGAGATAGGCTTTCAAAACCTTTGCAGTACAGTACAACAAAATTAGCAACCTTATTCGGGGAAGAACTATATGTGTGTACATATCAAGAAGAGCCGAACGGGTTCTATTTTCCTTAAATTCACAGCAATCACGTGATTAAACATCAGTACCCACACTTTAATTAATTTCAGTAAAGTAGCTAGTCACAAAAGATAAGATCTAATGTATGTATCCATGCAAAGTCCATCTCATAGAACAATGTTCCTACTTTAGTATTGAAATAGCTGCAAACACATAAGGTGATTGAACTGTGATACTGGCTCTGCATTTCTGACCATTGTGCTCCTCCTTAACCCAAAAATGCAGTTTGCTCCCTTTCCATCAAATCAGAAATTCATTTGTTGAGCTAAATTAATGGTGATGAGGTCACTGGAGTAATCACCCAAGAGAATTCTCATTCAACAATATCCCACACATGGATAAGGTCTGATTGTACAAACTCTACTGAAAGTAATTACTGTTTCATTCAAAAACAATAGCAAGATTGCTGCCAAGCATTCTATTGTCTGAAACATCATTTGGAAACAATCAAGGGAAAAGAAAAGACAAGAGCAGAGAAATTGTGAAAGGAACAGTGATATTTATTAAGCATATACCAGCCATCAACAAGCAACCCTTTTTCTGTTAACATAAATGCTTCACTCCGTGTAATCATGCAAGACTATTACAGAACAATACATAGGTTATTGGCCAGTAAAACCTGTGTAGTCTGAGAAGATGTCATACGTCTGAAATAGGTTTCTCTTTAGAAAAATAAAGAAAATAGGAACATAATGGGGAATGGTGCACCTTTATTTAACAACAGAAATGGAAAAAGCATTTCTGTATTGCTTGTTCAGCTGTCAACAGAAAATATTTTGGGGAAAAAAATGTCAAAAGCATGTTTTTATTTAGGTCCAACTAACATGAAGGATTCTTTTTCCACTCCAAAAAAAAGAGAAAGTTTCCTGTTATAAAACAAGAAAGGGTGGGGGGTTGTTATTGATGTTTTCGTTTGTTTGTTTTCCCCATATGGAATGCTCCACTTGACCTGAAATGCTTCAATATTTAATGAAATCAAGTAAAATGTTTATCTTATGGGGCAAGCAGGGTGGCAAAGGAATCGTACCAAGATGTTAGAGGAAAATGAATAAATGAGATTAGATAAGGACTCGGTACTGAAGATCACCGAAACGTAGCAAACAAGATTGCAGCATATTTAACCAGAAGAGCTTTGGATCTCAACTTCCCTCACAGTGATTGTTTTCCATGTTCTTCATACTTCTGAAGAATTTAATCTCTGTTACTGATCTTATCAGTAACATATAAGAGTGTCTCTATCTTCAGTGAGCACCCTAATCACTATAGGAAAGGCTCACTTTAAGCATTTTATACACACAGGATCATCTCAAACAGACGAAATGGAAAGGTCTGTATTAAAGTAATCAAATCCTTGTACAGGATGCAAAATAACTTAGTTAAAAGCCTGGAATCAGAAGAGTTTACTTAATTCCAATGGGAAGCTTTAATGATAATCCTGCTCATATCCCTAACATTTTTTTTAAATTAAATAAATACCTTGTGTGAACAATTAATTCTGCTTTCAACCTGTCCCCTTAAATGTGCAAGCATCTGATTTTTCTGACTAATCTTCAGATATATACTTTTCTTTCTGATTTCTTAGAAAAAATCCTCATTATGTGGTTCTTAGTCTTTTTGTAAAATGAGCGCAGAGTGACTAATATGTCAAAGTGTATCACTTTTTGCAGGCAAGAACTGCAAAATTTAGCAGCTAACAGCTGCTAGATGGTATGTTAAAGAAGAGAGAGCTCATAACAGACTTCAGCAAACACTGGATATGTTATGGGAATGGGCTATATATGTATTTGCCAAGACATAAACCCACAGACATATTTACTCTTTCTGCAAGTCTGAATATTGTAAATGCTTCCAAAAACGTTATGAACACACTCTAAAAATAACCAAAACATATTTCAGGGACATCTTCCTTTTTTTCTGTCTAACAGGATATCTGAGAGGTTTCAAAACACTGGGTGAAATTAAAGTTGTGTACCATCAAAACCACCACACTATTTATTACTACTTTACCTGCAAGATCATGGTTTGTTTAGAATCTTTAAAAGAAACAACCAAACAACAAACCAAAGCAAACAAAGAAAACCAAGAAAACCCCACACCCCAAAAAAGCACAGCCTTTGCTAGGATCTTAATAAATTTGACAACCAGTATCAAACTAATTTTTAATACTGTGGGATGAAAACAGGATATGATCTGATCTTTTGGATGTAGATCGATCATAATCAAGTGCTAGGGCCAGATTCACCTTGATATTCTTTATGCCTTTTACAGTCATATTGTACTGCTTGGAATATCAGGAACTCTTCAAAGTGCATGTCTGCATGTCACGCATGCCTGTTGCCAACAACTGTAGAATCCCCACGTCTCACCAGCTATTGTGTCAAACATTCTTTTAGTCTACCTTTCTTTATACCTTTCCTCTTCTCTCCCTTTCCCAAATTGAATCAACTTCTTTAATAACTTTGAAGAGCATTTGTTTAATTCCAGGGTATGAGAGCAAGATATCTTTGCTGATTTAAGTTTATTAGCACCCAGTGTTTTCACCCCCCATAAGTCCTTATCCAATAGTAATATCCTAAGACTTTGAGATATTGAGAGCCCACCAAGGAAAACATTTGGATAGTTTTCTTACTATACATACTCATCTAGTGAGACGTACTGTGTAGTTTACTTCGTAAGTGATCAGAGAGCTTAAATTTGTTCTCCCATGTTTTACATAATGATAATAACATTACTTAAAGCTTAAATAGTAACTTTTCACATTTGATGACATCCATTGGGTCAACTATAATTAGAATTATAGTTAACCAATGAATTACAAGTTCACTAAAAGTTTCCTATTCTCAGCTTTGTCCTGAACTATAGCATAAATTTGAGGAAGTAATTTAGACTTAGCCTCAATTCACTTCAAAATGACAATATTAACGCGAAACTCTCATGACCATTCTAAGATATAGTTCATATACAACACAGGAAGACCTTTTAATGAATGTCAGTATAAAAATGTGAGTGTTATCAAGATATTCATTTAAATCATCACTGAAGAATAAGTTTCTTAAAGAGCTTTTAGTGTTCACCAGGTAATAATCTTGGTTACACCAAAAGATTCAATCTTGACTACACAATAATATAACTTTGTAAGCAGCCGAACATTTTCTGACTTCTATCTCAAGAAAAGATTCCTCTAACATGACCAAGAACATAAGTAGAGGAGGAGGTGCAGTGGAAGGGTTATTTAGAAAACAAAGTCTTCAAATCTCCTTCTCCTCCAAAAAGTTTAAGCAAGCCTAGAAACTACTTTTTCCATTTCCATATATTTCATTTACACTTAAAAATAAAAACACATCTCAATTAGAAGTGTTCATCTAAGATAAAGGCCAGCCTACATGTGATTTTCCACTGGTAAAGTTCTTTAGAAGGGCCTTCCACATGCAGAAGGTGCAAAAAACAAAGACATGATTTGACATAAGTATAAAAAATTTGGTAGAAGCACAAGTTACTCCTTTGAGATAGTTGAAGAGGAAAGGCCATACTCTCAAGTACTGAGGTTTTAATTTGGACTTTTGAAGTAATTAGTATTTGTTTCTCCTATTTGCAATAGCCTTAAGTCCAAGCTTGGCTGAAGAATAACTGCAGATTGAGGAGGGAAAGTTCAATACATTAGAGTTGTTAAGAACACAGAAAAACATTTCTGTGATCCTTGTAGAAACCCATCAGTCAGAGAGCAGGTGTGTTTGTTATACTGACAACCAGAGATTGTGACTGCAAAATAGCAAGTGTCCAAGCGAGACCTTCAGCCCCACAAAATCCTGGGACATGCTCTGTTCAAAACAAACTGTAACATGCAAAAGCTTGATAAAGTCTGCAAACATAAACAGCTAGATTTATGAATAAAGTACATGAAAGTTCTTTTCAGTACATTATAATGATAATATATCACTGATCAATTGTGGAACTAATTTTTGAAAATTAGTATCTTGTTCTCTAGAGCTGCAAGGCTTTATTAAGTATCTCATTGAGTTTACAATAGAATTTTGCTTTACTTTATAATTTAAGTGTTGATGTATTAAACGAGATTAGTTTTAGAAGTGAAATGTAGAGATAGCAAAAATTATTTTGCCTTTTCTGTTTCCAAGACTTGAGAAAATTCATAGCCATAAATTCAAACTGATCATCCAGTGGATCCAGAAAATAAAATAGTTTCCTTCTATGTCTAGAAGAAGCTTTTCAAAGACCAGTATTTCAGTACTTTTGGTTACTTCCACAGTTATGATACGGGATATGAAATTAACCTGTGCAAACTGACTTAGCATTTTCTAAGTAACACAGAGTAAACAAGATTGAAGGGAATAAATCATTTTTACATACAGTTCTCCTCACCTCTACCAACCATGCTTTAAAAAAAAAGTTAGTCAAAAAAGAGAGCTCCATACATCTAAATGGTCAAAGATGAGTGGCATGAATCACACTAAGCTGAAAAGATAGCAATTCTGAAATAGAAACAACAGCCCACCCGGGATATGTTTTACCTTGTTTTGGAAACATTTTCAGTTAATCAGTACACCTAAACCATCTGTGTAATGAATAGTTGATAACATATAAATGGAGATAGATTGGACAGATCAGTAAAAATAAGTAGAACATCTATGACATTTTGTCCATTTTTGAAAAGATGACAGTGAAATTGCTTTTGATCAAACTATACATGTAAATTCCCCTAGAGCTTCTGGGAGAAGGCAAGAGAAACAGTTTATGATCCAATCCATTACCTCGTGTTCATAAATATCTATTGCAAAATTAAAATGTTCAGTGTTAAAAAACATTCATCAGCAGAAGGTTAATACCTTCTTCTCATCAGTATTTCTCAATTTAATTGTAAACTAAAAGTCTTATTAGGTATACCCAGCAGTAAACTGATAATACCAGCTAAATGCTCAACAGATGTCTCTAACTGGAAACATAAAATTTTAATAGTCAGTTTCTTCAGTATTTAAAGACTATATTGTTATCAACATATTTTTCATAAAGGAAGTCATGCACTTCTGTCAGTTATATTTATTACACTAAGGAACATTTTATTACAATAATGCAGATGTCTTCATTCCATAAAGCCCAATGGTACTTAAAGCTAGGATTTTATTACTTGTGCCTGGGGCCGAACAAAGCTATAAACCTGCTGCATTCTAATTCAAATACTGCTGGTGGGGTTTGCATTTTTGTGCCATAAATTACAATACAATGTAATCAAATACATGCAGAAATGGTAGTCATGGAAACAGCATTTTTGATTCACAATAGTTAAAGATAAATAGGAAAAAACCCCCTGATTTATCAACAGTTATTTTAAAAGTGTATATGTTAATATTACTCCAGCAATATAGGATATTAAATACCTGTGGATATGAAGTGCCACTCAGAACTACTCACACTATTTTTCACTATATCACCTGTTCTGACAATGTGCACCATCAGTTGCCATCAGCTCTGTTTCAAACGGACTAATACTGACCAAGTGTTTCATACAGTAGTAATAAGACATTAAATGCACCACAACTGGTATGTATCATGATATTGTTTTGTTTAAAATGAGAGCACACATAGCACTTGGAAAGCCTTGTGAATAAAAAGTATCATGAAAACAGGAAGCTCTCCAGTACACTAGGATACTTGAACCTATTAAAGTTTTTAAAATCCTAAACAGTGGGATTCCCAGAGTATTACATTAAAGCACACAACTTTTTACATTTAACACCACTTTATATTTTCTTGAGAGTTCAGCTTGAGGTGTGTGGTATTTGGTAACACTTGTAAGTGAAAAAAAAAAAATCATAGTTTGCTGTACTAACACTGTATTTTTAGAGCTATTTTAGTAGTGGGTTTCAGATCATTTGAACATACTTTAAAAAAAAAATCTTATTGTTTAATATTTCTCTTGTTAAAGCACCAGGGCATCACAACTAGGCTTGGCTTTCCTGCATTTTGTGCCATACAGACATAATAAATAGCAGTTTG
>VZZY01005479.1:0-39629 GCA_013400335.1 Eurystomus gularis
TTCCAATCTGCATAACCAGAAGTAGGTGATAGTCTGTGGGTTTGACCAGGCCAGGAAGTTTTTTAATTACATCCTTAACCCAGGCCCCAGGGAGGCAGCAGACTTCCCTGTGGGTTGGATCTGGGCGGCAGATAGGACCCTCTGTTCCCCTCAGGAGGGAGTCTCCAATTACAATTACCCTCCTTTTTTTCTTGGAGGAAGAAGTCCTAATGCGTGTGGGTGACTGATTCACCCTAGACAGCCCCATTGTTCTCTGGGAGAGCATAGCCAGTAATGGGTAGGGATACAATTCCAGCAGCTGACTAGTCTGGTAACAATTCCCAGAGGAAGAATGAGGACTGAGAGGTTAACAAAGGGAAAGTAGTATTTGAAGGGATTTGAAGGGTTGGAAGCACTGACCATTGTTTTAGTAAGGTCAGATGCCAAGGTAAATAAGTGGGGCTTATGCAAAAAATCCAAAATGATTTAACCTGATTCTGATCTGTAACTCTTAAAAAAATTCTTATTTCTGTAATCAACAGCAAATTTGTGCAATGGGGACCTAATGTCTAGGGAACATGTCTAGGAAAAATGCCTTTTGAGGAAAAAAATACTATATAATGAAGCATTAGTTTGTTGAAGATATAGGGGTAAAATCATATTAATCTTCTGTGGGAGACATGTTAATCTTTCTAACCTCCTGCTTTAGGAGGTGGACATTTTGTGATGTAAGATTCTTTTTGAGACTGTAAACTAAAATAAATTAGTATTTGATAACAAATGCAAAAATGAGACTGAAGTAACTTTATGATGGAAATATTCTGTCTTCATCCTCATTCACCTACTGCAAATAAATATCAGCTTTGAATTTACCTCTTGAATACTTCAGATTCACTTCTGAAACAGATACATTATAAATTTGAAAAAAGTAGTCTAAAAGGTCTTACTGTCTTGCTCTTCCAGTAAGAAGCTTGAAGGTTAGTTTAATTGCTTGAATTACACTAACCTCAAATATTCTGAAAGTTAGAATTAATTTTTTTCCTACATACCCTGGAGATCTGAAGACAATTCTTAGGTCAGTTTCACTAAAAGAAATGATATTTGATTACCATTAAATGTCATGCTAGCCCTGGTGCACTAATACATGAAATATTCTGCTACATAACGCTCCTGAGAAGATAATGTGGTAAGACTCATTAACTCACTTCAGTGCTGCACTGTGGCTGATGAAGGAGATGAACAATAAAACAAAATGTGTGCACACAAACTGTGAACCGTAGATGCTGATGAACAATAGATAAAATTGCTACATGCAAAAATTCAGATACTAAAAGCCTAAAGATACTAAATATTGCCCTTACCTTTTGTAGGTATGCTGCATATTAATAGCTAAACAGAGCTAGAACTTAGTTTCCTTTTTGCATTGGTTATCAAGTTAGAGAGGAAGATGCTCTCTGAATCAGGAGAGGCTGAAAAATCTGTTTTAGATTGAGGAAGATCATAGTTTATCCCCAAACAGTCATTTTGCTATAGTCTTGGTCACTCTTTGCTCAAAACTTATGACTTATCAGTTCTCTTCCAATGTTCTTACATTTAGTAGGTGTTGGCTAAGTTCACATTGCTACAGAAGTGTCATTTATAGTATTTAATTTTCTTTAGTTATAGTTTAGTTCATATTGTGATATATAAAGCAACATAAAAATCTGGAAAACAGAAATTCCAAATAAAATTAGAATAGAATTTATGAGAGTCATAAACAGGAGCTTTATGGGAATTTATGTTGAATTAATTAGGAACACTAAATGAATCAAAATTAAATTTTCTTTCATTTCTGAGACACTTAAGATTTGTTTTCATTTCACCTTACTGCAGGCACTTACCTGAGATCTCGAAGTTAAGACTCTAGACTCCCAGTAGCCCTTCTATAATCCAAGGAGAGGTAAGCACTTGTTCAACTTAGATAAGAAAGCCAGGAGGAGGATCTCCCTACTTACCCTTCACAGAATAGAAGGGAGATCAAAGGTGACGAAGACAATGTTTGGACTGTTAGACTGCACAGGGCTTCCTGCACTGTCAGACCCCACTGGGTACCTGCAGTCATTATGTTCTGCCCTGTTTATTTAGCTTTTTCGGGGTTTTTGGTGTTTTGTGTTTGTTTTTCCCCTCCAGAAGTTGTGGCACATGGTTCGTAAAAGGGAAACAGTCTTTGTCCAGATCTCTTGATTCAGAACTGTGAAGAGCAGTGAGATGCAAACCTTGGAAGCACTCCCAATTCCTAGAGCTTACAATTTCCTAGAGGTTTTTTGAGTGTTGTGGTGATGTGATTCATAGAATGATTTTATGCCTGAAGTTTAAAATTCTTTGCTTGCTTTGTTTTTTTGAAAATACTGGGGTAAAATTAGAGATGGGCAAATATTTTCTATTAACAACCTTGGACACAAGTGTAATGTAATAGAAAAATGTTTGTTTAAAAAATGATTAATTCCTAGAGATGAAAGAAAAAGCAGTAAAAAGATATGACCATGAAATATTTGGATTGCTTCAAAGTATGTGGAAAGGAATTTCATAAACAGGCTTCTCATTCTGAATTCCTAATTTAAAAAATAAAGTATTGGAAACTGTATTTATTGTATGTGCAAAACGTACAATGGTTAAAATTTCATCATATAAAATAGTACTTCAGTTTTATGGAAAGTTCCTAAAATATTTTGGAGATTTTATTTTAATGATGGAAATGTATCTTTATTTGTGGTACCCAAATTTGCATGAGTTTACAGTGGATGAGATTAGCACAGAAGACTGCCTGTGGTGAACACCTCCGTGTGTTCCTAGTGCCAGAATCACATGCTGAACTACACAAATAGACATATTTTTAAGTCTATTTTATGTAGGGTCTTAGGAGCTGTTAGT
Organism: Eurystomus gularis; assembly: GCA_013400335.1. Taxonomy (NCBI): domain Eukaryota; kingdom Metazoa; phylum Chordata; class Aves; order Coraciiformes; family Coraciidae; genus Eurystomus; species Eurystomus gularis. The sequence continues at coordinate 2,890 of VZZY01005479.1, forward strand.
GTCGTTACACTGCTCTTATGTTTGATTTCAGTGGATTTTCAAAAAGTTTAATCACTTTGTTATGTAAAATCCCATTTCTTCCCTCAAATTATCTTAATTCATTGCCTTCTTGCTATGATAGTTTAATTGAGTGTAGGGTATAAAGCTAATTTATTTCTCTTTTGCCATCCTAATAGTTCTCACTTTCTTTATTGAAAAAGTAATTACTGCCTTTCGATACAATAACTGGGAAATTGCTTTTTCTAATAACTCAGGTTAGCATATCATCATCGTCATAGTAAAAATCATTGATGCACCAAAAAGAGGGTTTTGTGACTTCAAATTAGTTTAAAATAGCTGATATTGCTATAAAAATTTATATTTGTATGGTCACCATTTAACCTTCTGCAATGGATTTCAGTGCTCTGTACAGAAGGTCATGGACTAGGAAAATATTGGCAAGTTTGCTTTTCTGATATTTCATCTACTGTTTTTATGTGTTAAAGGATATATCCAATTCTCTTAGACTAAATTTGCTGTTTTCCCACAATTTGTCTGTCCATCAAACATCTCTGAATGATACAAGTTAAAGAAACAAAGATGTAGTGATCTAAAAGCAGATCTCTTCTTCAATTACATAGATATATGCCATAAAAGTAGGTTTAAGTGTTAAAAAAGAACAATGTAATGTTGATAATGGCTTAAGATTATGTGAGGTCTGTGTTAACTACTTTAAAAAATGAGAAAACTGACACTTTTAAAATGTGCATCAGAAGAATTACTATGTAAGCACTTACACACTGGATATGGGAGCAATTAAAAATGATGCAAGGAGGTTTTGATTGCTCAGCTTTTGCAAACTGAAGGCACCATAAGCAGCATAGAAAATAAAATTGTGACTTCTAGTGTATATAAAACATATAACTGAATTTTCTTCTTGCACTTCTTTAATTAAGTAATTCAGTGTAATGCATTTTTAGTAACATGTATATCAGGTAAAAGAAGCTATAAATGGGATTGTTTTCCTCCCTTCGGTTCTGTTGTCAATAACTATTTTGCATGTAATAATTAAATGTCTTCCCTTAGAGGTCTGTATGTCTCAGAGTAAGCTACAAGGAGTCATTACACAGCCAAATGGGAAAGGGCTGTGTGGGACAAATAGAGTGTGACAGGCTCCAAGTGCCAGATCTGAGGAACTTTGTAGCAAGGTGTATTAAGTGTAGGAAACTCGGTGATGATAAAACCCTATAAATAATAAAAAGAATTTTCTATCATCTAGTTTTAGGACTCACTGCCTGTCTTGAGTCTTTCTGTGACTTCACGGGGCCAGAGTCCAAAAGACTTGAGCTTTCAGATGTGTATGGAATCATATACAAGTCCACATTCCTACACCTGGCACCCTGTGAATGCTCTTCGCTAGAATGACAGCTGTGAATTTTCGAGGGAAAACTGTGCAACACAGTATCATTTCATTTGATAATTTTACACCATTAGCAAGCTTAATTTATTAATGTTTATTGCTGTTATTTGGCATAATGAGGTCACCTGACTGATATTTAGGCACTATTTTAACAATAGCTGTATTAATAATACCAAGAATAGTGATGCCCCACCAGGGAGCTGGGATACCTTTAGAGTCTCATTATGGAAATTATTCATAATCTAACATTAACAACAAAAAAATAAACCATGACAAACTGTGACAAAAGTGGCCATCCTTTTTATTTATTTGATAACTGATTAGATTATCTTTCAATCTGAATTAGTCTAAGTCATGTAATTTGTTCCTTTGGGGGACAGTTCCTAATACTAGTTTTGAGGGCACTGTGTCGTTGTTGTGAGTCCCTGTAAATCTCCAGTTTAATGTTTATATCTCAAGGAGCTGTTATCTCAGTTGCTTTTCTAATGTGTACATGGTCTAATAGTCCCACTGGATGTGTTGAGGATGAAGTTTCCAAAACAACATATAGTATATGTGTTGTCCGTGTTGTTGCAGTTTAGGTACGTGACATTGTCCTTCAGGCTGTACCAAACCTCAGTTCGGTGACAGTATTGGACACTATTTCAATGGTGCTGTCTCTTGACATAGGCAGAAAACTTAGTTCTTGGTGCTTCTTATCATCAAGGATCTCCGTATGGCTTTGCACAACTCTTGATTTCATCTCACATCAGTTACTGCCATTTATAATCTGATATCCAGCATAAGATGCACCTGTTTTAAACCAGGGGCTCAGTACTGAATGCATTCTGTGTCTCTCTTGGTACATATGTGTTGGTTTCCTATACAATCTGTTGTATAGAAAGACTCTGACCGGATGCAGTGTGAATTTCTGCTGGTCTGAGCTCTGAAGTCTGTAGTCTCTGTCACCCTTGGCTGGCCTCAACAGGATCCTCTATGCCAGAAATGCAAAATTCGGAGAGGTCTTGTGACTCAAGGTTGCCCCATGCTGGTTCCAAGTATTCAGCTGTGGCTGTTAATGCTCAGTCAATACCATGTGTATCAGAAGACCCAGGTTATTTCAGATATGACAGCACTGGCCTGATGGGTCCAGGCCTGTATTACGGTATTGTTATGGCCTCAGGCAATTGCTGTTTTGTCCCAGAGGTGAGTGGATTTCAGTGGCGAGGAACCAATCTATTTAAAACCTGTAAGAGTGGGAGGTAACATGGACCTTCAGGAGCTTTTCTAAAACATTAATTTCCTTGGATTTTTTTTTTGTAGCAGGCACCCTAATTAGACTCTGTCTTTGTATGTGGCAAGATTATAGAACTGAACAAAAGATTATTGAGTAGTTTTATTGTCGTATGGCCTCCTAAGACCTAATTTTTCTCTGTATTGTGGTTTCTTACAACATAACAAAAGAAAGTAAAATCACAGTATGGTGACAGCATTTCATCCTTTGGAGACATAAATTTAGTTTTATGATCTTTATTTGTAGCATGCTTTCTTAAGACTTAAGTTGATCATAATCAGTGATTTGTACAGAATGGTGTACAATTATCCATTGCTATTTTATGATGTGATTTTAAATAATACGTTGTACATTCAACTGCCTGTCCTCATCTTTTTATATTTTTAGTGTTAAATCCCAGCCTTTCTATTCTTTCTACCCTTCTTTGCATCAGTGCACACATCAATACTAGTGGTAGAAAAGAAATTATGATGCCACCACATGCTTCCCAGGAGCTTTGGCTTAGTTAATGCTGGAAGTGTATTTCTCTTCTACTGTGCAAGGTCATTCTCTCTTTTATTTGTTAAAGACACCAAATGCTCTGTGCTGCTCTTTGCCTAGTATGTTAGCTAGGAAATATGACACATCTCAACTCACACATTTCCCACTTATAAACTACATTTTTTCAGTCCATCCTAAACGAAGAAGATGGCAATATTTTTGAATGAAAGACACTGCAAATAGAGAGGTCTTTCCCTGAAGACATACATATCAAACATTCAAAATGGAGTGGGAAATGGCAGTAAAGAGAGTCCCATCTGAAACATTTTGCAACAAACACAGTTTACTTCTCTGAAGAACATTGCACTGTGTGTCACAGAGACAAGCTACAGTGTGTTTTAATGACTTCAAATTGTGAAATATCACCAGGGTAGTTTATCCATGGCGTGACTCTTTTGACTTCAATAGCCTTATATATTTTGGACCAAAGCTCTAATATGCCGGAAAGAAAGGAGCGCATATTGTAACGGTTATTTTATTCCAGTATAGTGCTGGCTTCAAAATGTCAAGAATAATGGCAGGGATGAAAGAAAGAAGCTTTCATGCTGTTCATTACAAGTAACAGGAAGAGGAAACAATTGACTTCACAAACAGTTTAGTTCTTGCTATGAGATTTAGCCACTAAGAACATTTATAACTTTATTAGGAACCTTTAATAACAAGTGTACAAAGGCATATGGTCTCTGCACATTCATTTCAGAGGTGCTTCAGCACTGAGGAGAGTTCATGTGTCAACACCCAACAAGCAGAGGTCTGAGTGGGCAGAGTTTTCAGATCTCTTGACGCCTGGAATGAGACTCCCTGGGAAGCTGCAGAATAAAAAACTTAAACATCCATTGCAAATGTGCTCATTCAATTGAATGCGTGTTGGATTAAGTCTTAGTTGCCTGATAAGAATTCCCTCCCCCACCATGTTAATATACTGCAAAATTAATGTTCTGCAGGACATTGTTTCCTAATTGTGAGATTTTAACCAATGCCATTACTTTCTTAGAAGGATGTGTGAAAAAACATCAGCGAACCATGCTTGCTTCTGAGTTTATTGATAGGATCATCAGGAGATGTATAGTTGCTTTGAAGTAAAAACTGACTTTTTTCAGATATTTTTTTTACTACTGTTACCTGAATGTACCTGTGTATAATTTGATAAATCTATTGGCTTTTAACTTCAGTGGGCTGATCTGTTTTTAGAACGGGATTTCTGATTATGAGAGCTGTTACATTATTGCTTTGTCAGTATTCTTAATAACACATAATGTAATTGCTCTAGACATACTAATCTAGCTGCAGCCTCCGTACGCTAAACCGGAAAGAGATTCTGACCAGCATTTTTAAGCAGCTAAGGTAGCTTTTGAAGTTGACTTACCATCTGAAAAATCCCTGAAACATTCATAGGGCCAAAGAAAACAGAAAAAGGGAACTTAAGACTAGCCAAACATTCACCTGAAAATGTGAAGTCTGGGTACTACCTATGCATGTTTCATTCAGGTCCTCTGCTACTGCATCTACCTAAGTCAGCCCTACTTTGGGCCGGAGGTTGGACTAGATGACCTCCAGAGGTCCCCTCCAGTCTAAATTTTCCTCTGATTTTTTGTGATTTTATATTTAAACAGTTGTTAAATTAGATTATTCTCTGGTTTGTTTCTTTGGTGCTATGACCTGAGTTACTGGAGGGTGCTCTGCAGCTAATACTTTTAATAACTAGGGATGCAAGCTGGAAGAGTAGAACAAATTACTTCAATTTCATGTTTTTATAATGAAGGTTCTTAGTCTCTCTTGCATGTTCTACATAAACAAGAAGGTTTTAAGTGTTTAAAAATTGTAAAATCCTGAGAAGTTCTTTAAATATTTAGCCTGAAAATATATAATTTAATAATACAGTAATACATCTTTTTAAAGGCCAAGTCACAGTTCAGTGTTTAGCAGAGTGTATCTTTGAAGCTACCAGCCTAAACATTTGAGCTATGGTACAGGCTCACTTGGCTCTGAAGTACAAAAGAGAATGAGAAGAAAATAGATCTCAGTCATGGGCCAAGTGGAAAGTCTGGAACAAGAAAATCTGCCTCTGAGATTAGGCAGCAAAACACACAGATAACAATTTCACCTGCTGTGGCTCTATAAAAAGGAAATAAATTATAAAGATGGCATGTTACATCATCAAACACAATATTCTTTATGGTTATATTCATGGCTTTTTTTCCCAATAAGGAAGTTTTCATGATGTAAGGGCATGAACTCAAAGCACTTGGAAAGTGTACTTTCTGTATGTACAAACTGACCTTTAATCACCAAATATAATGGAACATAAAATCTACATTTGTATTAGGATTGTCATGCTGACAGAGAAGAGGAGTCCCTTTGTAGCTTATGTCCTTCCTGACTTAAAAATTTACAATCAGCTTTAATGCTACTGCTGTGTCAAAAATGAAGGTATGTGGTTTAATGTTAATGAAAAGCTGGACTTTAGGTATTCCCCAGAAAACCGTTCCAAGAATTGTAATTGTATTAAAAATTGAAGTAGTTTTAGGTATATTTACTGTTGTATCTCAGTTTCCTTCAGTTTTAAATTTTAAAGAAATCATCTTATGCAAAATGTTTTCCGTATTTACCTCAAAGTGGACTTGCAATATGTGCTGCTCCTGCAACTATTTTTTCCACAGTGTACTGCAGCCATTATTATTTTTTTCTCTGTTTTGGAAAACATTTTTCTGCTGTGACACACAAGAAGTGTGTTGAATGGTGATGACTAAGGTGAGCCACAGTTTGGTGCATTTGGTATTATTCTTCTACTGAGTTAGAAAATAAGAACTATAAATGACATGAAAATAATTGGAGTGATCAAAGGCTTGATATGATGTCCATTCAAGCAGTGGGAATCTTCCCGTGGATTTCTGTCTACTTTTGATCAGGCTCCTCACTAGCTGTTGGGACCTTGCATTTGTATTGTCTTTACAGTTGTTACTGCCATGTGCTCCACTCACTTGTCACATCGTGTTTAACATGAGATCTGTAAACTCTTACGGAGAAGGTGACCATGTCTGTCTTTGCTTCTACGACAGCAAATATGATGGTTACTTAATCTTGACTAACAAATTTAGGTCCTACTGGGATGCAAGTCATAATTTAATTAACAATTTTATGTGTTCCAATGTGCTTGTTCACATCTGCTACATACATTTGAAACTTATTTTTGTATCTGCTCAGGCTTGTACAGGACACATGCAATTGGTTGTTGAAACAGGAGGCTCTGATTTGGTAAAACTGTGTATATCCTTAGAAATATAATTCATGTCATTCAACTTCATCCCCTTGCCCATTTCCATTAAATATAAGCAGAACTTGTTGACAGGGATTCAATATGTAGTATCCAAAATTAAGCCGTGTAACCAGTCTTAGGAAAGACTTAACAAAGGTTGCAGTTGTACATTTTCTAGTTTGGGTACAAATGTTGTCATGGGAATGGATTAATGGTCCTGCCATTTTCTGTCCTTGTTATAATCGTTTTTTTCCCCAAAGAATGTCATATCAGAATTTTAATATCTTGTATAATCTATGAATTATATCATTGTGCTCTACTGCTTTGACCTTTTCTACATGCTGTAATTTGATTGAGTAGCCATTCCACTGCTGTCTTTTTTAACTGCTTTATTATCCCATAGGGAATGTGGAGACTGGGCAGACATTCAGAATACACTCCACCCTCATTTTGACATCAGCTGTCATCCTTTTCATTGCTTTACAGAGCTGTTACTCAGACTTCTTATTAATTAATTGGTATCTAAAAGGGAAGTAGCCTTATCAAGAAATGCTATAGAGAGGAGCTTTGAAGGAACGACGTGTTCCGGAATACTGAAAAGTCAAAGTAGTGTTGCATGGGTAACATATTTCTTGAAGTAGCATAACTATATATGTTCCCAGGTGACACAGAATTAATCTGTGCTATGACAAAGGTGATATGAAAGTGGAAAAAGAAATTTCACCAGTTCTCATTATGATCTGGAGATAGTACACTTGTGGTCTTAATGCCATAATAATAGTGAAAGGTATGATGAATGGGAGATAGCACCGGACATTACATTTTGAAAGGATAGGGAAATAATGTTATAATGTTATCAGTGCCACGTGTGGCTGAATGAGATCAAAGTATTAAAACTCTAAGAACAATGATTTGATTTCACACTTTTCATTCAAAGGTTCCTTCTCTTACACCTTTACAGAGTGATGTCAGTATGCTGTGCAAATGTTTCTTCTCTGGCATACGTCAAGAATGCTTTAGGTGTATTTTGTCCTATTTTGTTCAACTTACTCTAGCTTGTTTACTAGAAAAAGAGTTGAAAAGAGTTTCATGAGCTCTTGTACTTAACTGTGCACTTTGAAACTGAAGAAAATAATAGAATTTGCTATGACTGAAACAGGATTTGAATAGAAGAATCTGTTATGGCTAAGGAGAAACTAGTTTTGAAAAGTAGAGTTAGATTATGAGCACAACTGATTTGCAATGTACACATAAATGTGGTGTACATTAACGGAGTTAACTCAGAATCAAAATTCTTAAATATTCAGTTACTTTCCTTTCATCACTTAAAAAATTTGAAAGAACTTTTAAGTCATAAGAGAAAGTAAAAGCGTGCATATGCCATTGAAATTAAGACAAGGTATTTCAAAATTTGGGAATATATTTCTGACTCTTCACCCTACTTTAGAAGAGCAAATATTTTTAATTGCCAGCAACAAAAATATTCATAATACAGAGCAACATCTCCTTTTCACATCCGTTGCTAAGTGACTTTAGCAAAGTCTCAGCCTCTAGGCTTTTTCTTCCCTTTGTGCTTTATATCATTCTTTTCTTTCCTTGGAAGCCCTTGAGTGCAATATTTTCTTGTGTGAAAGAGAGGGCATAAAGAGACTGTCATTTAGGTGTGCCTTTAGGGTGTACCATAATACATACAATTAATCTAGTTAAAAATTATCTAGACTTTGGTGTGAAAAAAAGCTTTGATATGGAAGCCTTTTTTGAGAATTTTTATATCACAATTTACGTGGGACATAATAGTGTTCAAATACATTGTTCATGTAGGCAGACATCTGATCATGTGCATCGCATAAACTACTTGCTTTTCTGTAGCTAATGGAAAATTTTTTGGCATGTACAAGGAAAAATAAAAGCTTACCTAAGTAGGTTACTGGGGTTAATTTTTAGGTAATTGGTAAAAAAAAAAAAGAAGAAATTGCAAGCAATATAGTTTCAGTTTTAAGGAGAGTGAGAAAATAAAGCTTCTGTTTCCAAATCCATTCTGTTTTAAGGGATTCTGTCCTTCTCTTTGACCATACTCTTCTCACTCTAATGAAACTTGCGTGTACTGTATATGAGCCAGAAGCCTGTTAAATTCAGATTAAGTTGGTTGAAATCAATCTCCTGTTTATTTTCAGTGAGGATCCTGTGATGTAAAGACCACAACAAAGCTATGCATTAGTAAATCAAAATGTGATATATGATGATGCAAAAAGGGATGTGAGAAATGACAACAGTAAAAATGAAAAGGAAGTTCAATGAAGGAGTATAAATGCAGGAGGATGCTTACAATTAAGAAACCATCCATATTAACTCTTTCCTATCAAACCCAAAAGGTTTCCAGCTACTTTTCAACAAATATTTGGGTAACACTCCTTTTGCAGATGGAAAACAGTAAAAAGGGTTACAGGGCTGCCATTGTCCATGTATATTGGTACTGTGAAAGAATCGGTTTATGTCTTTTGCGCTAGCGGCCATGGCCCCAAGCTGGAGCATGGGCTATGAGCCCACTTCTGTCTTGCTGTTTAATACAATGCAAAGGAAGCTGACAGGCTGTGTAGGAACCAGGCCTAACACTGAGCTCCCTACACATTGTGTCCAGATGTGCTGCACCATATAGATGCTGTGACCTGGCTTTGTGAGAATTATCATCTTTCAATTACTCTTTGGTGCCTCAGCACTGTGAACACAGATGATAATTCCCGTATGTATGTGTTTCTGTGGGGTTGATGGGGTTGATGGTTGCAGACACAGAAGGTTTGAAACAGAGATGACCTACCTGATGAATGCACAACAACTTTCCTTGTCACTCGGACTCTATCCATTGATTTGACTGGGAGTTGTATTCAGCACTACTGTTTGCAGGGACCAAGTCAGAGAGAGAAAGATTGTTTTTTTGCTTTTAACTAGGAAACAAAAAATGTCTTCCTGGGTTAAGAAGGATGCCATTAACTTAGAAGGATTTCATTAACTTCTTAGGATTAATGTTAAACAAAAGAAAATTTAGGAGCTTCTGTCTGACTTCAGTTTATTTTAATGTATTCCCTCTCTTTATTGCTATTCATGTTCGGTCTTTTCCTCATCCTTTGTACGCTTACTAACCAATCAATGTCTTTCTCAAAACTTCCCTAAAAGATTATATTTTACAATAATTTACTATAATCACCCATCTTAGTGTTACACTGCAGAAGGCACAATAGCTCCAAAACCAGACAGACAATTGATGCTTATTTTCAGACAATTTTCATTTATGTGATTTTTCTTTTTTTTTTATTCTTTCAAATGCCCATAAGTAACTACTTGACTCTTTCAAGGTCTTTTCGATGTGACTCTGGCTTAGGAAGATGAATCATTGTTCTGACCTTCAGTTCTCTCTCCTCATTTTGATGAGGCAACTTTCCATTTTGTAAAACAGTAAGCTGTTTTCACTTGCAAAACCATTTTATTGTGCCAGTCAAATTGCACAAGCCCTAGCAGGATGAATCTCTCTGATTTACCATGAAGGCTAAGGGAACATTTAAAGAGTCTTGCTTTGTGTGCATGTAGATTGGGCTTTTCTTGTTTGTTTTTGGGAGCCAACTCAAAACATTTGCAACACAAATCCTTTTTTGTTGTGTTCTGTTTTTGTATTTTTTTCATTAACTGATTGAGTAATTTTGGTGCAGATAGCTCTTAGCTGAGCATTTTAAATTCCTGAATATGCACAATTATTTCTCTTTGGTGAGAATCAGGTGTTCTGACAAATAGACATCTAAGAATTTCTTGATTTAAGATTAAGGAAAATAACAGTTTTTTTAAAAAAATGATCCCTCTCTTGATGGAGCCTGTTACAAAGCACACACATCCCACACAGAGGATTCTGTAAAATTGCTAGTGTTAATTGCATGTGTTATTGCATTGAACTTGTGGCAGTAAAAGAAAGAAAAATATTAGAATAAACGTCAGAAAAAATTTGGAGGAAAGAAATGCATCTGTCCTTGTATTTCAAGTAGTATTTCAAGAACAGTTCGTTATAGATTTCTCTTCTTCCTAATATTTTTTATTTCCTATTCAAAGACCTTAGAAAAATGTATTTAAGGCCCTCACTGCTATTTTAAACTTTACTGAGATAAACTGGATTACTTTACTCTGATCCCTTTAACCTTTCTGTAATTACAGACTTATCACTGTCCTGTAAAAAATTTGGAATGATCAAACTTTTATAGTTATTACCATTACCTGTACCACTGTGTTTTGGTTATCACAGTGCTAACAAATATCTGTAATGAGCTGTCCAGGGAAGTGGGCGTATTTAAAAGCTGTCTAGATAGGGTGCTCAAGGGTATGGTGTAGAAGTGGGCCTTGTAGAGATAGATAATGGCTGGACTTGATGATCTTAAAGGTCTTTTCCAACCATAGTGATTCTGTGAAATTTTGTGCTGTATGGCTTATCAGAGGCATATCTTTGTCAGTGTACTTGATTTTTGGCCATCATTAATTAGGGAACACATGAATTATGCTGAATTGTTTGGACAGGCTTCACATATTTTTCTGTCTAAGGAAAAGAGGAAAAAGAGTAAGAGCATTTAACTTGCAGGAACCAATACTCGTCTGGACAGTGCTGTGACTCCAAAACAGAATAACAGCAATTGCAAGTCAGTTTTATTTGAGGACTTTTATAAGACTTGTTCCAGTTTTGTGCAGTTTCCATGTAAAGCTATGTCGGTTGTATTTTCTTTGGTAGCAAGAGTGAAGCAAAGTATTGATGTGGCAGTGTTTAGATGACAGAAATCTAGAATGGTTTCAAGGAGAGCAGTAATGAGAAATTAAGTTTTCCCATAAAGAGTATTACATTAAGTGTGTGTATTGAGACTGTATCATCTATATATGCAGACTCCATTGCCTGTGGGTTGTCTCAGCCTGATAGATCAGAGGTACAGGGTCCAACAGAGATATGTGTGATGTGGGTTGCTGCAACACCAGAAATACGAAGATATTCTGTGCACATGCCTTAATGGTGATGACACAAAAATAGCACCAGGTGGCCTTTGGGATGTCTTCTCGGACAGTATCCATAGTGACGAATTTTAGGATATTATAATGAGTTTTATGATATTTCGTGCTTTTGATGAAGTACTTTTTATTGTACTCACAGAATTCAAAATGTGAATCCCGGGTTTATTCAATTTAAAAGCCAAAGTGAATGAATTACAAGTTAGTGTTAAATCTGAAGAAGTTTAGGTCATTTTTATGATCCTTTGAAGCCTGTTTCTTGATACTTTGAGCTGTCATTATGGTAATTTGTTGTGTAAGCTTTGTTTCTTCTGAACTTTCTGCTCCTCTGCAAATTATTTCTCACTTTCACAAGTGAGAAACCTCATCTCTTTTCTCTCATCCTCTCTCCTTTTCTTCACTCTCCCCTTCTCTCTTCTTTCGAAGAGGAATGCAAAGTTCTTTAAGTATGGTATAATACTGGAGAGAGAGAGACAACACAATTAGCTAATTGTATTCCATTAAATCATCATTAATGGTTTTTTGATTGCAGTGAGTTCAACACATTTGCTGTTGACAACTACCACCCGCATTTATTACAAAGATCTTGAGATCTAGTGACTTGTTTCCCGTATTATTTTCTTTCTTCACTTTCCTCATAGGAAGCTATTTATAGTCCAATTTATTAGTGGTATGATAGGTAGTAAACACAAATGGAGATACCATTCTTTGTCATATACACAGTAATCTGGTACTTCAAATTTATGAAACTGGTTTTAAACTGTCTTTTTTGTTTTCTTACTTAGATTGCCCTAATTTATAGTTTTGTTAAGACTGATGTAATAGGCACCTGGTGTAAAGAAACTGTCCTATAAAGCATTTCACATTTTCAGAGAATTCTTCTTGTAGCTTTAATTGTTGTCCCCATGTTCCTGATAGAAACAGCACTGCTGTTATTTGAGTGCATTTTATAATGTTTAAAGTTAGGGAATAAAACTCTGGAAGATTATAGGAAACAGAAAACATATTAGTTATTCGGTGCGTATGCTTTCTCTAACAACATGAAGGCACAAGATTTCCACAAAGAACAAAATCAGAATGCTACTTAATAAAAGAGGAAATTAAGTTACAGAGAAATACAAAGTCCCTAAAATAGTAAATAAGACTTCAAATAATTTATTAGAGAAAACTCTGAAATTGTGCTAATGGTATATTTTGATAAGGTTTTTAGAATAATATGTTATTCATATCTTATAGAAAACTTCAATAACAAGAGGCTTCTGTGTCCTTTATGCCTTTGCTGTGTTGATTGCTTTACTTCTCATTGTCTATTGCATCTTTGTATTCTTTAACTTTTTAAAAAACAGCTGTGTGAGAAACTCATTTTAGATGCCTTTCTAGCTTAAAATGGTTGCTGTCTTAGACTTTAATAATTGTTGGTGGTAATTGATTTTCTATTTGCACATAGGCCCTCAGGATTTGATAGTTTGTGAATGTTTTAAAAGTTAAATGGCTCAATTTTATCTTTTTTCATTATTTTAATTAGATTATATGAACTCCTTCTTTCTATGGACCATAATCTTCACACATGCTGGGTTTTTTTCTGTTTTCTCAGTTTGGGAGTATAAATCCAGAGGCTAGCATACACCACATCATTAAAAACTGACTTTTAATGATCATTGCCTTTCAGACCCAGATGACAGGACATTAAGAGAAGATGGAGCATCTTGCTATTTCCAGTCCTTCCTTCTCCTTCAAACTCTTCAGCTGGTGGGACTCTGAATAACAGTCACCACATCTGGAAAGAGATTGTAGCTCCCCTGTTTTATCTGCCAGTAATATCACTGTACATGATCCCGACCTAATATGAAGGAAAGAATGAGATCTATTGCACAGTCTGTCCTGATTGATGCACCAGGCTGTAGACACTTGTTTGGGAAGGTGCTGGACATGCTAGGCTCTCCCACAGTGATGTGGGAATCCCAGTACCATAGAGTTAGAAAGGAACTACTCCTGTGAAAGGAGCCACATCACTAGGTTTGAGAGAAACAGCTTTTCCCCACTCCCCCATTTCTTCAGAAGAGAAGGCTTTTCTTGCATCTTGGAAAGCATATCCTGTGCAGCCACTCTCTTTCCTTCTCTAGTATGCTTGCTGTATATATGAGTGCTTGCTAAATGGAAAAATAATTACGTGATTTGTTAGATTGTTAAACTGGTTTGACTTGGCACAACGTACCGTGTTTGGTGTACTGTCTCTTATGAGCTCTGAAGAAGGTCATCTTGATGCTCCTACAGTGGATTTTATTGGTTATCTCTGAAACTCTTCAATATCTGCAATATGCCTAGCATGGTTTGCTAAGGAGCTAAGACACATATGGTAAGTTGACAGAACTTATGATGACATTCAATCCCCATGTGTTCAGTGAAAAAAAAACAGTGGTTGGTCAGAGGGGAGAGACTGAGCAAGTGCTGCAGTGGGAAAGGCCAGCAGAGCTGGGTTTGTGTGAGGGCCATAGCTGCGGGCTGGCAGCCAGTGTGCCCACAGCCCTGTCTGCATGCTGGAGGGTCACCACTGCCTGGTGTGTCTTCGACTTGTAGTATCTGTGGAAATAAATGTTAATTAATCGGGAGTCTTCACAAATCAGATGTTAACCTCACAATGAGGGGGAAGTTGAGTGTTCAGGTCTGTGTGTCTATTGTGGACCTGTTATGAGTGTGTTTAATGAAGTTGTACTTTTTCAGTGTTACCTAGATCATTGATTTTCTTCCAAATATACTAGCCAATCCAATCATTTTATTTTTTTCTGTGCTACTTGGAGAAGTAGATGCGCAGATAGTTACATGTATCTCAACCTGTGTGAACACTGAAGTGCTCACACTGTATCATTATGGGGCAGTAAGAAAGTCAACAGTATATCCCCTTGGGGACTGTGTGATCCTCACAGTAAGATTAGACTTTTCTTATTAGAGTTTCTGACTGAACAAATAGCTATCCTGAGCTGAATTCTTACTTCTTGCTAAATATACCCTCCCTTGAAAAATTATAAGGACCAAATCTATAGGAGTGCATCTTTTCTTTCTTTTGTCCAAATTATCTCAGGGAAGGGGATTTCCTCAGGATTTAAGGATAGTCAAACCAACAGTCTTGGGAGGAACTCTTGATGCCTGGATATCTCATTAGGTGATCCTTACCTGTCACAGGAGGTTTGCTTCCAGTGTTTCGTTTCTTCTGGAATGGATGATAATCTTAGATTGTCAGTGATTTTGGTAGGAACAAGGTTCCAATCTTAAAAAAAAGTAATATAAGAGATGTAAAGTTGTGTAAAGCTAACAAAAGACTATTGGAAAACGTTCACATGTTTTTACATCATTTTCCCAATGGCCTTCATGAGAACTACTTATCTGACATCCAGATTTTTTTTTTCCCAGTAGATAAAAGTTTCAAGTCAAAATCTGAAAAGCTGTGCAAAGTGGATGGACCCTTCTCCTGATGGCCTGTCAGCTTGAGGTTTCTGTGCAAAAATTTTCACCCAGAGTCCTAAAAACTCCCACAAGGAGTTAGGTATAGAACTCTTCTATTTTTCTGGTAAATTACTGTCTTTCTAGTATCTTGTTTTTTCATTAATCTATATTTTTCATTCTTCCCGCTGTGAAACTAACCCCACTAAAATCTGGAGGGAAGGAGGGGAACTGTAGCAGGTGGCGAATAATGTTGAAGAGAATAAAGCCCCTTTCATTCTGGATTACTTAGCCATCTATCATTAGATGCGTTCTGTTTAGATTTAGGAAATACAGTTTGTGCTTTGTTAAATAGTGACTTGATCAAGCCCAGAGACATAACGTTTAATGGTTCATTTGGTACAATTCCAGTTGCAAGGGAGGTAAGTTGGTTGAAGTGGAAGGTGAGAGGTAAAAAACCCCAATATTTAGTGATTATAATTACTGAAAACTGTACTTTTCCTGCGAGAATGTTGGAAATTACCGAGTATGCAAAGAAAGGTTTCAAAATGTGGTACATATAATGCATTGCAATGTTCCCGCTCTTGGTTGTGACCCATAACATTTGTGTCAGTTAGGTTGCATATATCTTCATAGGACTAATATTGCTGCCTGACCTGTGATGAATTTTACATCTTGTAACACTTGTGAAGGAAAAAAAAAAGAAGAAAAGAATACTTTTGTTTTGCACCCAATGACTCATTTGACTCAATGATTTCAGGGATTCCAAGCAGCAATGCTGGTTGCTCATCTTACACCCATTTTCTATTAAAAGAAGTAAAAATATCTAAAATAAAATAATTCCCCCAGTTCTGGTTCAAATCACCCACATTTGCCAAAGTAAGAAAAAGAACCGTTTGCAGAGGCAGAAACTCTAAGTTCCAGTGAAGTTTAGTTGTTGAGCTACTTGTAGCCTTTTAGAAAAAAGTATTCTAAAAAGAAGTATGACTTATTGGGGAGCATCCTTATCTTCTTAAAGCATTGTCCTGCCACCAGGAGATCTGGGTGTGTTGTCTAACCTTGGAAAGGTTTAGGGATGATGTAGCATGTTTTAGATCACATTATCTATCAAGTTTTTTACCTTCAGGAGTGAGGGCTCTGCTAAATAGCAGTATTTGTAGATGCCTAATGTATCTGAAGAATGCCTTACCCAGTGGGATAGTATCTACATTAACATGAGTAGCTTAGTAAAAGTAGTAATATAAGTCAAATAGCAAACTGTAAGAAGATATGAGCTATGTGGATGAAAGTTTCCTCCTGTGTAATTGAAATTCAGGCTCTATAAAGTCAGTAGCAATGCACCCTATTAGCAGAACTGTAATCTAACCTAACTGTATTGCATACCTATAATTTGAATTAATCATGTGCTTCCTTACTTTCAGTTTAGTTCTAGTTCACTCTGTTAAAGGGCCTGGACTTTTTGTTCTCTGAGCAAAGACAACTGAAAACAGTTTTCAAGGTAAAACTGAAATTCTGTTGGAGTGGTACGTAATTGAGTTTCTTGTCCATTTGCTTTCAGTTCCTTCTGACAATCCTTTCAGGTGTAAAAGACCATTGCATGTCTGCTATGAATCTGATGGAAGGAAGACGATCCTCTCTATCTAGGATAATTCATTATAACATTATGGAGCTGCATCATAAAAACTCTGCCTTTTTCCTCCCATGGTGTATATCTAAAAAGGAAGTGGCTGTAATTTGAGAGAGTGGAGCCCATCATTTACTCTGATGCTGTGCTGATGGGGATTACAATTTATTGGAAAAAAGTGTCAGGGGAGATCTCAGAGGCTTACTCTTAATGTTGCTTTTATTTCATTTGAAGTCTGATGGAGGAACTGAGTGTAAATAATTAAATTCTAATGATGCCAAACTCCTCCCTTTGTA
This sequence comes from Eurystomus gularis, assembly GCA_013400335.1. Classification (NCBI taxonomy): domain Eukaryota; kingdom Metazoa; phylum Chordata; class Aves; order Coraciiformes; family Coraciidae; genus Eurystomus; species Eurystomus gularis. The sequence continues at coordinate 19,744 of VZZY01005479.1, forward strand.
AAACAGAGCACTGAGCTCACCTCTGGTAGCGATGATGTTTAGAAGAAATGTACTTTAGAGTCTGTGCTGGGACATTCATTATTGTCTGTGTGGAAAGAAATTAGTAACTTACTTGAAATGCATTAGCTTCTTGAATGTTGATATATGCAGAGTGCTCAATATGGAGAGCTACGTTTTCTGTCTACATTCACGGAGCCTGTCAAGCCAAGCTGTCACGATTCTGTAGTGACACAGGACTGTGTTCCCTGCTGATTTAGAAGGCGAGAAGGGCAGTGACATTTATTCACAGTGCTCTGCTGGAGTCTGTCCAAAGTCATGCTCTGGTCCTATCAGTAGTGATGTTCTTATGTGGACATGTAGATTTATGAAGTCTATATTCACCTGCTCCTCCTGTCAGACGTTATGTTTTGAAGTCTCTCTTTGGGAAATTTTTATTCCAATTGGGGATTAAAATTTGATAAATAGAAAATACATGGCCTCCATAGTGAGTTTTAAGCATTAAAATCCCGTGAGGTGTTTGTGTAATGAACATTTCGAGATAAACGTGGTCTTTCTTTTTCATTTTTAATGAAAATTAATTTGGTAGAGATCAGTACTGGAGAAGATGTGCAATGCCATGCATATAATGTAAATGTGTGTTGGCTACGATGATGTGCTGGGTCTCCCTCCTGAAATAGTGGGGTACACGTGAATTTGGTGCACAACTGAGCATGAATTTTTCATGTTCCTTTAAGCAGCATCTTTAATTTTCACCATTTTAAACTACTGCTTAAAGTAGCAACATTTGGAGGGAGCGGTCTAACAATAGTTAGTTTGAAATTAGTCCTCCTGGGTACGCTCTCCAGTTTGGTTACTGGTTTACTGTGTGAACTTTTGAATGGCTTAATCTCTGTTATGTATTCATTTTTCTGATTCTAAAGTGATGGATCCACTAATCACTTCTGTGGAAGAGCTGTACTTCTATAATGAGGGTTTTCCAACAGCTATTATAGGCTTTTGGTACATTTGTGCCTACTCAAATACCAGAGCATTGACTGATTTTTCTCATTGTTCTCACAAGTTAAAAAAACTCTCTCAAAATATTAGCTATATGAAGAAGCCGTATAGACCACCACTGTAAAAGGAGCAGAATAGCTTTGCAGAATGCAGTGACACATCTCTTAATGGCATCAGCCTGTGGTTTGTGGAGCGTCCTGAGTTTCTCTAGTTTCTTTCTATGTGATCTTAGTCTTTCAGAGACTGTGATCACACTTGAAGAATTTGTCAGAACCTCATCTCCTTTTCATACCTTCCTGAAGTTCCTTGGCTTAAGTGAAAACAGAGAATCTGGGATATCTGTTGGCTCATTTAAGCCTATCATTTTCCCCTGCTTTAAAAGCAGTTGGTCTGGGTTTTTATCTGGGTTGTTTTTTTTTCAGTTGTTAAGCAGTACAAATCCAGAGCAGAGGAACTTAAAAAAAACCAGAAACCCAGAAACCTGTTTGTCACTTTTGGGACCAGATGTTCACGTGAGTTTTAAAGCACTTAATGCATTGCTTTCAAATGTTAGTTAAGACAGAAGATTTCTTTCATTAAACAGGTTTTCAGAATGCTGTTCTTTGTAGCCCTGCTGGTGATAAATGATGGGAACACTGTTTGATAAAAATATCAAAGAACTAATTTATGGATTTCTGCTAAATTCTGCTGAGCTAGAGAGAAGTGCAGACTTGGTGGGAAAAATATAATCAGGCTTTTGTTCAACAACAGTGACTTGAAGGTCAGCCCTTGAGGACTTAGTGATACTATTCCTTGAAAAACAGCTGTAGTTAAAAGTATTGTGTATATTTGAAGTAGTACAATAATTTTTATTGTGTTTTGAAACTTTCCTTTGGTTGTTAAACTGCATTTTCCTGGCACTTTCTCATGGCCGCAACAGACACAGTGCATGTCCCCAAAAGGGCTGCCCTGTAGTTGCATATCGTTGCTCAACCTTTAAGTTACCTTGACAGCATAAAGGAATGGAAAAACACACCAGAAAAGTCCCAAAGCCACTTTTATGGTATATATGCCCTTACATATATGGTATATATGGAAGGGCTGTGCCATTGCTTGCTCGCAGCTGCTCCATCAGGACTGAGGAATATCACCCTATTCCCCTTCTACTTTGTGCAGAATTAAGTCAAGGGAAGAATAAAAGTAAATTATAAAGGAAGGGAAAATATGGTCATTTAAATCCAAAATGTCCTGTCTTTATATCCTTGTTAAACACCTTTAAATACCCAGTGCAGGTTTATGGGCAGTCACTGGACTATGGAAGAGGCAATCTAGATCAGGATTTTTAAGGCAGCTGCTCAATGAATATTTACTTTGTTCCTTTTCTTGTGTGGAACTGAAACTACTTGATTTGGTGATAGTTGCCAGGTTTTCTCTGGGAAATTCTCTTTATTTCAAGCAGTTGATACTGGCATTTGTAGATGAGGATTTACATTCAATCACTGGTATCATGGTGAAATTCCAAGTGGCCATGGTGTGATAAATGTGAAATCTTGGGTGTCTACGGCTGTAGCCTTGTATAAAACTAAATATGTATCCCAAAAGATTACAGTGTACTGAGCAGTTGTGGAATGTGCAGAGATTTGCAAGAGTACAGCAATTTCACTTCAGTCAATTAAAAGTCCTTGATTTTAAGTAAGTTTTACATGATTGGATTGACAGTTTGCATTCACCTAAATCACAGGAAAAAAAAAGAAAACCATCAGACCAGCGACAGTCATCATTTCATGCTTAAGTGCAATAAATAAATAGTCATTTTACTTTTATTTGGAATGTCTGATGTTTTCAGTGTAGAAAAATTATTTGCCTACCACGAGATCAGTCAAATGAGGACAGGACCTCAGCATAACAAAATAAGGTGATATTGGAGAACAGCACAACAATATCAGTTTTATCCTAGATACCTTTTCCTTTTTCTGGCTCTTACTTAATCTGTAAAAGGATAGGTTTTTTGCATTAATTAGGTTGCTGTCTAGAGCTGCGCTGTGGAATTTGCAGAGCAATTTGAAGTGAATGAGTTTTCTCACCAGTGCAGCTGTGTCCTTCTTCACACTGCCACAAGGAGGCACTGGAATCAGAAGCCAAGGGAATTACTTCCTTGGCAATAAATAAGGGATGGCAGGTGCTTACGTATAAAATACGTGATACATATGTGTGTGTGTGTATTTATGTAACGTGTATATATACATTTATATATACACTGAAATGTCTATTTTTATATATAAAATACAATATATTTTTAAGCATTTGACAGTATTAATTTATATATAGTTCTGTACACCTGCACAGTGAATCAGAGAAAAGGACATTTTATTCACTCAGTAGCTGCACGCAAATAATAAAGCAATTTTGTAGGTCAAGAACATATTACATAAATACTGATTTTGCCTTCTGCCCTCATCACTATTGTCATCTTGTTAAAACTACAGACCTTGTGTTTTTAACAAAACTGTCTTATCAAAATGTTTCAGAAGATTCCACAGGTTAATTGCAACTTTTCTAGCTGCTTTTAATAGGAGTGTGTAAAATGAAGCATATAAATATTTTTTTCATTACTGGGCTCTACATTTTCAAGCAAAGGATGTGACATGAGATAGTATTAAAATACAGGTGTGATGTGAAGGACAAGTACCTTATTCTAAATATTGTAAGCACTCCAATGACCATGTGAAATCATTGTAATTCTGTCATTACCTTAGCCCATTCATTGAAAAACAAGTAATATAAAAAAAAAATTCCTATATAGTGTAAAACAAAGGATAGGAGAACTACTTAAAGCAATTGAAAGGCAAGAACATAGGTTATCTTATTATTTTATTATTAGCTGTCTCTGGTAGTAGTTCACTTTACAATATATCAGCATATTACAAAAATATCTTGTAGTACTTGAGAAATGGAAAGAGTGGTAATTACACTGATCCCAGATTTTAAAAAAGAAAAAGGAGATGCGTGTTAGAGAAGCTACAAAAGTAGTCAGTTTAGGAAAGCTCAGTTAAATTATATGACATCTTAATGTTATAGGTAATATCTTTTCAAGTTAGTGTTTCCAGCCTAATGCAGATAATAGGATAATGAGGCCTTTATGGGGATTATATTTTAAAAGTTACGAATGTACTACTTTCTAGCCAGCAAGATTGCATACAAAAAACAGTGGGGTCATTTGGGAAATAATTAGAGATGTTCATAGTGTAGAAGAGAAGACATTAAACTTTGCTGGGTTTAATGGCTTTTCCTTGTGTCCTGAAGGCTTCTTATGTCCTTTTTAAAAATAGTTCTTCCTTCTCTAGTGCAGTTACACTGTGGTTTTAAAATGTGTTCTTCACCTCCTCTGTGACAGGGACCAAAATATCACATATTTTCAAGTTCTTAGTCCTGTAGATCCTTTTGAAAGATGGAGTTGATATGTTCAATCATCTGCAAAGAGGCAGGGAGTTTGCCTAAATTTTTTTCCATCAGCTGGTACCTCAAGTGGTGTAACCTGGCATGAACTTCTCGTGGAAGCCCCACCTTGTTAAACAAACTCATCTGTCCCTCTGACTTGTTTACTTAGCTCTGCAAGCATATGATGCAGTTTTAATTTCCCATCAGAAAGTTACTGCGTGAAACAGAAAACTGAATTTCTTTCAGAAAAACCAAGAGGTCAGAGTTAGAAAAGTTTGTTAGCTGTCTTCCTCAATAGACTGGAGAAATACAGTTGATGCAGAGAGTGTAAAGAAAGATGTTTTAATATAAATTAATGTGTAAGTGCTGGACTTTCCACTGACGTAGTGGACATATGTGAAGATTATAGAGATAATGGAATGTGACAGACAAATGAAAAATAGAGAAAAGATGAGGACATTAATAAAGAAAAGCATCAGGCAATAACAGAAAAAACTCATATTGCAGCAAATAGAGATACGTTTGAAGAGGATGCAAGTATCCATTGATGCCTCTTGTGTGATTGTCAGTGAAGGACTTTAAGCAGATGTGGTGGGTTAACCTTGGCTGAGCACCAGGAGCCCATCAAGCCGCTCTGTCACCACCCCACCCCCCTTCCCTTTCCTCTCCCTCCTCAGCAGAGCAAAAGGGGAAGGAAAATAAGATGGAAAATAAAAACACTTCTGGGTAAACCAAAAGCAGTTTAATGATGACAAAGCGAAACTAAGCAAATCCAGAAGCAAAGAAAAACAAAGATTTATTCTCTGCTTCCCATCAGCAGATGGGATGTCTGGCCCCTTCCAGGGAAGCAGGGCTCCAATACGCATAGCAGTTTCTCTGGAGGACAAAGGAACAGAGCCACCTCTTCATCCTTTTCCCTAGCTTTATAGTTCAGCAGATGTCATATGGTATGGAATATCCCTTTGGCCAGCTCGTGTCAGCTGTCCTGGTTGTGTCCCCTCCCAAGATCTTGCCCACCCCATCCCACTGCGGGGGAAATGTTGGGAAGAGCCCTGGTGCTGTGTGAGCCCTGCTCAGCAGTAGTCACAACACGGGTGTGTTATCAACACCCTTCTAGCTGCCAGCACAAAACCACTGCACCATGAGGGCTGCTGTGGGGAAAATCAGCTCAGCCAGACCCAATACACAGAATTGGACCAGACCTTAGATCATGAGCGATCATGGTACAGGTTGGCTTTTGATGAGGGTAGGAGGAAGAACTTATTACATGATAACATAGAAGTTGGCATTTAAATCTCATTAATTATGCAGTTACCTTTAAGATAAAATAGTAACTTTGAAAAATTAACAAGGCCTGTGAATAAGGGGGGATGTTGTGTTTTTAAATATTTTTTTATCTTTTTTTTCTCTTGACACTAATTAGGAGTGGCTACCTATGTTACCGAGGTGAAAGGTATGTACAAATCCTCCTAGATCATGAAGAAGATACAAAGCATCTCACCTTCTCACTTGCTTTCCCTTACTGCTAGGGTGGGGCTTTTCAACCCTAGTATTTTGCATCAGTTCAAAGAGTTTATTTTGAACTCTGCTTTTACTTCTATGCATCTTGAAGATTTCACTTTATCCAGTTCTCTTCATCTTATTTCCTCTCACAAATTTTTTATCAGTTTTCCACTATTCTTCCCAAATAGACCCTCAAAACCCATTGGCTGATTTTGTTCACCTTGGATTTCCTTGGATCTTTTCTTTGCTTATGGCATCTTGTCCATAGCTATTCTTAGGAGACTGTTTTTAAGTTGGAAGAAAGTGGCTTAATGTTGCCTTCCAGATGATTTCTTAACTCCTGATCTCTCTTAGAGGTGAGCACTTACAGATTTGTAGTGATGGAGTCCAAACTGTCCTCTTTGATCATCTAATCTGATCTTCAGTATGTCACAAACTACTATATTTCACCCTGTTTTAACTGAATATCCTTCCCCCCCTTACTCACATAAGCATATCTTCTCAAAAGACATTCAGTTCAGATTCACAAACGTCCTAGATATTTTCTTAGTCACTAGCAGTTTGGCTTTTAAAAATGTGTGTTCATTTTCCAAGATGAATTTATCTGAATATATCTTGCTGCTGCAGTTTCCCTCTAATGCACTGTTCCATTTGGTAGTGAAGTCATCTCCTCTGACTCCATGTACTGGGGGAGGCTAAGATTGAGTATTAGGAAAATTTCTTCATTGAAAGGGTTGTCAAGCTTTGGAACAGGCTGCCCAGGGAAGTGATGGAGTCATCGTCCCTGGAGGTATTTAAAAGACGTGTAGATGTGGTGCTGAGGGACATGATTTAATGATGGACTTGGCAGTGCTGGGTCAACAGTGGACTTGATGATCTTAAAGGTCTTTTCCAACCTAAATGATTTTATGATTGTGTTCTAAGATCTGTGAAAAATTTCTACTGGTGCTTTAGAGGTGGAATAGCACAGTAATGGGTGTATGATCAGGTACTTAAAGCCTGCACTTTAAAAAGCAAAACCAGCAAAAAAATATTTTCTTCTCGCTAATCAATGTTGACATGAGACAGTTTCTAACTGTTAAGTATAGAGGAATTGTTCATTCCTTGCAGTCTACAGCAAGCTATAGGAATTAAATGCAGAATTTCTCTTCTATGTTTTCTCTTTGAAGAACAAATATTAAGACATTTATGGAGAGGGCTGCAATTTTAAAATTGTTTTCTATTATGGCTTCATTTCAAGTGAGGGTTTTTACATTATAAGTCTTTCAACTGATGATATGTTGACATTAGTGTGCAGAGTACCATTAAGAACATATTGTGACAATAATATATTACCAATGTAATGTTCTTGTGATCGTATATCAATGAATTAATCGTTATTGTGAATTATTTGATGTATAAACAAAATGTATCATTACTTGAACCATCTGAATTTTTTGCAGTGTAATACATCATTGGTAAGGTGGAATCCTAGTGATAAACTAGCATGCAGCTAGGCTTCATTATGTTATCTAAAACAAGACTCTCTAGCTTGATAAATATGTAAACCATCTCATCAGCTGGGAGACTGAGAGGTAGAAAAGATTGGTGAATTAGCATCTGTCTGATGTAACAGGAGAGCAAACAGCATGATTTGATGTGTTTTGGAAATAAAATAGAAGTCTAACATGGCTGTGGAAAGAATTGGATAAACCAGCACTTCAGTCATGAAACTTGTCGCTTTATAATTACCTCTTGAGTTTAGCATTATCATATTGGTCTTTCAAATAAGAAATGTGGAATGCTAACTTGAAAATGCATATCTGAAAAAGTCAATATTCCTCTATATAGACCTGATCATTATGAAGAGTGAAGGCTCTGAAGGTGCAGTTTCCTGTATTTGCAAGAAAACAGATATTTCAGTCACAGAAAAAAGAGAAATGCAGTAATTTACATTAAACCAGAATATATTTACTTCCCTGCCAGATAACTTCCAGTAGCTGAAAGAAGGCAAGTTCCATACACATTCAAACATTATCTGTTTTATATTCTATGTACCTGTAAATTTGCTATACTTAAAAATGATACAATGAATTCTGACATTTCTAGCATCAAAACTGTAACTCTGTCAGAGTTAAGAAAATCTCAGATGGTACTTTAAAAAGTAGCAAATTGAAGTAGCTGCTGACAGAAGACTATTCAGAGGGACAATCAAGTACTTTTAGTCATGTATTTAAAGAAAAGTGATTGTTTATCCTAATATATAAAGCAAAAATTTTCCCACTGAAACATGTTTTACTAAAAAATGTAATTTTTCACAAGAAAGGTGATTTTAACTTTTATGGGAAATGATGATATTTTTATTTTTCACATCCACTTTGGATAAGAAAAAACAGAAGACATTCAGTTACAATCAGAACAAAATGGAAAGGGTCACTTGTTTTTACTTAGTGTATTAAGAAGAATTGAAATTTTGCATGAAAAGAAAAATTTCCTTTTAATTATTTTGTAGAGTAAGGATGCATTTTTGAATCAGCCCTAAATAAAAGTAACCATGATACTTTATGTTCACAAACCTGTTAGAATATAATAAGGTCAGGACCAGATTCAGTCAGATTGCTAATGAAATATATTGTCTCCTAAGACTTCAAACACCTTTTTTTCCTGGTTACTTGTTTTCACATAAAAAATCTGTCAGATTATATGAAACAGCAGTGTGATCTTGGAGACATAAACGGTTTATTTCAGTGGCGCTTACATACAAGAAAATTGATCTATTTGCAAAAGGGAAAACTTTATTCTAAAGATCCAGCACATGCTTGTTTGTAAACATCGTTTCATACTTCAGAATGCTTATTGGCATAGATAAAGCATGTGAATAATCATTTGGAAGATCAGTAGTCAATGTACTACTCACAATGTGAAAAGGTGAAAAATCTGGCCTTTTAGCAAGTAGCATTTCCTGATTTTTGAGTTACAGACTTTGCAAAAAAAATCATGCAGTGGTGTCCTATATAGAACAGCCATCCAGGGTCCTTTCTCAATTCATTTTGGTTAGGTAGGTTGGAAAACCATCTCTGATCTGCTCATGTGAGAATATCTGAAATAGCCTTTTGTGGTGCTTAGAGATTGAAAAATTGGTATTTATTCTTTAGAAAAAGTTGGATAGCAAGGAAACATCAAACAAAATGCATCATTTTGAGTCAGTGTCTTTATTCATTTCCTGAATTTAAATTTGAATATTAATAGGGTTTGCAGAAAGTAGTTAAGTTAAAAAAAATCAAATTTAATTAAAAAATTCATGGGCTGCATAAGTAAAAGGATTTGTGGAATATAGTTAAAGATTCAAACCTAATTAAAAATACCATACTACATTAAAAATGAGGGAAATGTTTTCATGATAACTATACTCCTGCAAATAAATTAGCTTTCCCATTAATACTGTTTGTTTAATGTTCTCCATTAAGCTAATGAAATGCTGAGAGATAATTTGGGATACATAGTTTTGTGAATTTTTCTTCTTAGCCTAATCCAATGTGTGTTTTAAGGTCCCACACCGATTATTTTTCAGTAGGCTGTGAGGCTTATATCCAGTAAAAAGCCCCACAAAAGATGATCTGAATCAGTTACGTAAATATATTTGAAATTTAGCTCTGTTAAAAAATGGCACAGGTCTCAACAATTATTGTTGTTATTTGTTTGTTTGTACAATATTTCTACATACATAAGCAAACAGAAGAAATTACCATTCATAACTGATGGGCAAAGCATGTGTTCTATGTGTACATGTATATGTGTACATATTTAAGAAAAGCATATTTGCCCTGTCCTGATGTTTCTCTTACTCCTCCAGCTACTGCCAGTGAGAACACAAAGGTAGGAGCTGATGGAAAGGATCACACGTGAAATCTGGTTCCGCAGATACCTGAGCAATTAAACACCTTTACAAATCTCTTCCTTTTCTATTTCTTCCATTACTACTTGTTTACAATAGGATCCAGAAACCTCAAGCAAATATCAGTATTTCTTTTAGACCAGCACAGGCAGGATTTATTGTAAAGAAGACCTTTACCTGAAGCCACATCCATCTCTCATCTTTGTCATCTTCTAGGGAAAAAAAATAAAGATCAGTTCAGTGGTTCAGGCCTGAAGAGCTCAATTGAGGATATAACTCTGACCAGTTGTCCGTATGCATCATGAGGAAGCAGACTGTCTTAAACACAAAAAGGCCTGTACAGATGAAGCCATTATGTTTTACGTATCCCACATTAAATTAGGGTTGTGAGGCAACAGTTTAATTACAAATATGTAAGCTATTATTTGCACTAGCAAGCAAATAAGCATTAGAAACATCAGATAATTTCTGTGTGATTATGAGCTATGCGAGCTGTTGGTTAGGTGGTTAACATTAAGCTGAAAAAGGCAGGCAGAGACTTTTTTGACACTTCTAACCATTTTCCTGCAACTTACTGATATTTTTATAAAGTTTCCACAAAATAAAAACTGCTGGCACCCCCAAAAAAGAATGAGGAAGCTGTTTTTAAAAACCTGCAAAGCCCTCATTTGTGGTGCCACAGAACATATCCAGCATGTGAAAAATGTATTCTTTGTATGAAATAGATTAATAGCACTAAATAACTCCTTCTGAATGTCAGCAGTCTAAAAATCTACATATCAAAAATCAACGAATCACTAGAGCATCATTCCTCTGTTTGCTTAGACAGTATTTGAAGAATGAAACATGGAGGGTGAATGAAGAGCTACAAGGGCTTTGTCTTTATAGGTGATATGTGCATATGTGTGTCTGTATGCACGCAGGGCCAGTATGCACTGTGGAGAAGAGCTCAAATTGCATCATTGGATTTTTCTTTTCAATGCCATTTTACCCCTTAATTTCTTTCTTTTCTCTCTGGAATCTCATCAAGAAACTAATCAACAGAGTAAAAGAGCATTGGCTTAGAGTATGTTTCATACAGCTATTTAATCAGTTTTCAGTAGTGTATATGGATTCATATAAGACCTTCAATTAACTTGCACATTAACACTGGTAAAACAATTTTAGATCCTTAACTTGTCTGGAATGCTGTATGCAAGGGATTTGAATAGCTGAGCAGAATTTGTCATCAGACACATTTCATCACTGTGCTCATATGATGCTGGTCACCAAACAGAAGAGGAAACAAATGAACTGAGACTTGCTTTTCTAAGATTTTCTGTGCTTTAAGCATAAATGTTATCTGCATATAACTGTCTTACAAGTTAGGCAGGTTTTCTGCAGGGAGAAGTACTTGCTGTTCCTGTTGACCTCATTCAGAATTAAGAGTATTCTCTATGTAAAAAAGCCTACCTCATTTGATTTTGTAGTGGTTTGTAACGTTTTATTTCCTCTTTATATTGTGCATTAACATATCTCTTAGCAGTAGTTATCAGGAAACTTCTGTTTTAAGGCAATGTTTAACTTTATCCATTTGAACAGCACTACCAAATGGAACAACTCATACAGGAAACCTCTACCTGCATTGAGTCACTTGCTCTCTTGGGAGTAGAAGTTGTTACCTAGACATGCACATAAAATGGCTAATGCATCTCCTCTTGGTTTTTGCAACCATTAACTGACGAGATTAGATGCACTGATCACTATTCAGCATTTAGATGTTTATTCAAAATTGTATGCACATCAGAAAAATCTACTAGAAAAAATGAGCTATTTTTGTGCTTTCCTACTTTTTTTAATCACTGCATGAAAAATATTTGTATGTCTCTATGTTTGTTTCTAGGGCCTGATAGGAATAAGGAACCTACTATTGGTATAGACAGTAAAATGCATAGTACCCACCAGTCCTCACCATGAAGGACCTGGACCGTTTTACAATCTGTTTTAGTCTTTTGATGTGAAATTCTGCTTTCAGAAACTGCAAGGTAAATGCAAAATCCCATGAATGAAAAGATAATGCTTCTAATTATTCAAAGGTGCCTACAGTATTTTAACCTGTAATGCATTAATTTCTCCAAATTATTATGTGTCAAGTCTAAAATGAGATAATAGTCCTTTTCCTAGTCAGAAAGATAAGTAGGATAAGTCAGAAAGATAAGTAGGATAAGTCAGAAAGATGTGAGTTTCAAATCCAATTATTCTGTATCTGCTCAAAATTTCTAATGACTGGATGACATTGTTATGGAATTTTGCAAGGATACCTATTGGGGTTTCTGTCATTGTAGCAATGGAATATAACTATCTGTTTGTTTGGAGGCATGGCAAAGACCTTCATTTAATACTTGTTGGTGACCCCGTTTTGAAACTAATTCAGCCGTAAGTGGATGTGGTCATGTCCACTCAAGTGAGGTGTGTTAGACATGGATTTGGCCTCAGCGGTCTTTTTTCCATCTAACTTATAGGAGTGATTCTGCGATACAATACCTATATGCTTGTACAATGAAGAACAGTGAACTTTAATACAGTTTATAAATTTTATGAGAAAACGGCACAGTATTGCAAAGCACCTGGTGGTAGAACTGTGTGTATGAGCTTTATTTCTTGACTATGCTCTTTACAGAACTCGGGAAATAGGAGCTTGATAAAATCTTTGCACTGCTTTATTGATAGTTTTCAGTCAGGTTGTCTTATATTATGAACTATGTATAAAACTGAATCCTGGTCATCCCTGTCAGGCATGTAACTCCAGGAGGCTTAAAAGCTGTGTGTGATTACCAGATACAAAAAGGCAGCAATTAAATTAGTGCATTCTCAACACAGAAATGCATAATGTGCTAGAAACTAATTAAAGATGTGAGCACACAGATCACTAGGAATTGCCCAAGAATAAAAGTTCAGTTGCAAATAAGGTAATTAAATTAATCTTCTGATAGTGGAATTTTGCAGTAAGTGCATGTATCAAATATGAAAGTAAGGAACTTAAGAGATAATTAAAGGTAATTCAGGCATTAAATTAAGCTTCTAGCTATATGAAGTGGTAGTAATTACAGACATCAAAATTAGAACCATATTGTAATCAGAGTAATTACAGTGTAATTAATGTACCTACATTGCAAACTATCTACAAAAGTAAAATGCAAGGTGTTGGTTTCACAGAAAACATTGCTGTTTTAACTAGACAACAAGTCAGTCAAAACTTGGAGGAGACATCAGTATCCAAAATATAAACTGTCAGCGCTGAGGATATCTACCATTTTCCAACTGCAAAACTCTGCCCTTGAGTTTCCAGGAAGTCTGTAAGTGATTGGCATCCTCCCCTGATTTTACTGTTTGGAGATAGACTTGCACTGTGCATGAGCTTTGCAGGCTCCCTGGCATATCAGGAATTACAGCTCTGTCTCAGGCAGGCAGAGCCTCTACACTTGCTTTCTGCAATTAGGCTTGTCAACATCTCTCTCAGGAAAGTACTACTGGCTCATTAAGGCTAATTGGCGGTAGACACCTGATTCTCTTAGAGGACAAGGAGAGGAGCCAGGTTTTGAGGAGGGACGTGCTGGGCGAGGTTGGGAGCGCCTGCCAGGCAGGTGGATGCACCTTTAATCATACCTACAATTGACTTACAGCTACAGGAAAGCTGACCTTTTCTTTGATTAGAATCTGAGCTGATGAGATTCCCCTTCTTCTCTGCAATAAGTTGCCACATGAATACGGCCATTAGATAATGTGTACCTACCAATCTGCCCTAGGCGTGGTAATGCTGCTGTGATTAATTTATTACAAATTATTGGGTGTGAAAAGAGATCTGATACTAGACATTCTAAAAGGTGCAGTCAGTGTCATGCTTTGTTTTCAATTATTTAATGTGGCAATCTTGCTGTTTTTATCTCTGGCATGAACAGTAGATTATCCACTACAGCCTTATGTCACAGGGCAACTTGTACATGATCTGTGAAGCAAATGGAACTAAAACCAAATCTTAGTATATCTCAGTCTTAGAGACTGTACCATTTTCCTGTGCTGTAGAAGCAGATCAAGCGCTATGAAGTTTGATTGCTATGTAATTCTATGTATTCATCTAGAGCTAAGTGTAAGCCATTTTGAGTTTCAGGAAAGGTTCCTTGCATGTTATTCACCTCTCTCCCTTTTTCTTCTGTGTCTTGTTTCATTTATTTGTTTGGGAAATGTTCAAGTTTTATTTTAATATTGAGCATTTAGCTCCATCTATTTACATGTGAGCAACAAGTCCAGCACTTGTCCCATGATATACATTTCAAGGATTTTTAATGTAGAGTTGGCAAAATTTTGGCCCAAGGCTGTTAACATGCAGTGAGACACACTGAAAGCACTAGGATGATGCGGGTGTACGTGAGTCTTCATAGCATCTCTCATACATCTGAAGGGTGATTTTTTGAGCCCCAAGTGTTCTGAATGGTTTGGAGATTTCTGTGGAAATTTGGAGATTTGTTCAGGCACACCTCTGCTCTGTTTTGTGTAGAGGGTCAAAGATGCTGCAATCCATATTAAAGCCTTCGCATTTCTAAGACTTTACTCCACCATTTGTTACTGACTTTAGCTGAAAATATGTGAATTGATTTGTGTAATTACCCAATCAAACTACTGGAATTGCCTGAAGGATAGATTGTATATCATATTAATGGCATTTATTAATTTTTCAACTGAGTGAAAAAGATTGCACAAAACCACAAAACTGTATTCATCAGTAGTCATGAGTTAACACATAACATAAACAATATTCACTGAAAAGTCTGAATTTTACCTTAAAACTTGTTTGATTACTGCATTGTGATCTGTCAGTGAAAAAATACTGTCCCTTTTGTAGTTGTGGATTACAGTAACAGGATAATGAATGTAAGAGCAAAGAAGTAGAGAAGAAAGAAAACATATATTTGATTTAAAGCTATGGTTAACACAGTAAAATGTAACCCTTCAATATTTTCCAAAAGAAAGCTATTTTTGTACTTAGACTGAAAGTAGCTTTTAGGAGTTGGACACCTGTCCTGCAAAACTGGAACAAAGCTATTAACACTTCTCCTGAGAGATTTTTTTTTTCATAAGTCCTGTAAAATTCTTAGGCATCTTAAAAAAACAATCTGTCATGTTATTTGTTGATGATTTAGGTGGCTTTTTTTGGTGAATTAAAATCAGAAATAATATAGAATTAATGGTTTTTATGCTTTGGTCATAAGGACTGATAATATTTTCTGTTTCTTATCAGAAAATGTATATATATTCCTCATATAGGGATTCTATCTGAATATTTTAATTCCACCTCTCTTTCCAGTTTTGTTGGTCAGGAGTTTGAGACTGAAGAAAGCATAATAACTTTTCATAGTCAAAGGCTGTATGTTTTCTCACCATTGTAATCTACTTCATGAAGAGCAGTGAGGAAAAAAAAATTAGTTGCAGGATTGTTGTAAGATTGGACATTTCTGGAATTAATGGCAGTGAAGTTCTTGGAATGGTTGAGAAGCACGTAGCTTCTTATAGAGTCCCGGAGCTATAGGAAATACATGTCACTGAGCTCAAAATATCCTTACTCTGCGTCATGGTTGGCCAAAATTGTAAACAGACAGTGAAGGCCAAAATCCCAGGGCTCGGAATGTGCAATATGTGTAGCTGCAACCCATCTGTTGGGAATTGCAGCATGATAGAAATTGACGTTTATTGCACAATTTGCTTGCACAAATTTTATAAATTAATAAATTTTCTTAAAAACCTGATTGACCATTACAGTTTCTACTTCCAAGGGTCTCAACTTGGCTTGTAGTATTGTGGCCCAAATTTTCAGTGTAATGAATCGCAGGCAGAAAAACAAGACATCAGATCTGCATGCATAAAGGGCAACAGAATTTACACCTGCAAATAAGTGCTTTTGTGATATTGCAGGTACTAAGTGAAAAGTAGATTGAAGACTGTGGAAGATGTGTTACTAGCTACAAGTGTCAGCATGGAAAAGGAATTGAAATTTGTGGGTGATCATATTGTCTCTACGATGGATTAGTGGTGTGTAAGGGTTTGGAATTGCCAGTAGGATATGTTTCACTCTTACACTTTACTATGTATATCTGGGACATTGCAAGAGATTAGGGATGATTTGCTGCTTGTGCTCTTCTCATCTTTTTTAGGGAGTTTGATACAAAAACTTGGAAGTATAGTTCCACTTGCAGGTATTCTAGAGTTTACTAAGCAGTCAGGTGAGTCTGTAGGAAAAAAATGTCCCTTTGATCTGATTCTAGGGTGTCTAATATGCTGTACAGAAGACTTCAACATATTAAATGGAAGCAGGTAGCATCATTCATTTCAAAATGCGCATAAGCAGTGGCTTAGTCTTTCTCCTTTATTTTCTAAATTGTCTTATTACAGCAGTAAAGAAAACCTTAGTGCATCTATGTGCTGTAATTTGGAGTGATGGATACTAAATTTTTGAGAAACCTGATTTTTGCATGGGAGGTTACACAACCAAACACTCCAGGCCATGTATTTCTAAGGAACAGCTGCTCCCACTAGTAATTAGGTTACTTCCTGTATATGTCCTTGGAAGCACTAATGGGTACCTGGAAAAGTTGTGGAGCCAGGAGGAAAATTGTCTGATAAGAGCTTTTAGGAAGGGCACCTGAGCATGTCTGCTGTTGTACACTGTCCAGCAGACAGCTCTGTTAAAGAATTTATAGTTGAAAATTTGGAGTTAATTTCTGAATAACAAGAAAAAAAAAGTGTTTTCTTATTTTTAGGGACTTTACGGTTTGCAATTGAAACTTTTCTTCAAAATTATGATAGTGTAAAATGTCTTTTTTTCTTTTCTTTTTAATTCTGGCATTTTCAACTAGGTGATACCTTCAACCAGGTTTAAATTTTCAAAATTACAAACATTGCATAAGGCTTTTCAGTTCTATCTTAGATTTAGCTGATGCAGAAGGAGTCAAGCTGTAGGAGCATGGGCTGCATGTAACCTGTGGTGCAGGAATGACTTTGAAGTCAGACTCAAGGCTACATTTGCTAATTGTCTACTCTGCATCCTTAAAAGTGTCCTCACAGCTCCAGAGCAAACAAGCCAGTACTTCAGACCTTGCCTCAGAGCACATTTCTCTGTAGTCTGGGCAACCTCCCATATAACCCATCTCAGTCTTGCGTGGATGGCATGTAAATGCTATTGGGCAGAAGATACTACAAGGTCCTTGTGGATCCACAAGAGCCTCGATATCACTTGCCTTGAGGAACAAAATTTATGAACAGTCTGATGGCTCTGAGTTTAGACTGCTGAGGTGGACAATGTGGATACATAAAATTTTAAGACTGCTCTGGGCTAGTGGCCACTCCAGGGCCAGTGCAATTCAATCTGGTTCATCTCTCTTGTGTGCCTGACTTGGACACCTCAGCCCTGGCTGGAACATGGTACAATAGGGCAGGTGAGGGCACTCTTTGCCTGATAATGTTAAAGTGAGTTGAGTACCATCCCTTCATACAGTAATGAATTCATTCACACAGAATCACACAGAATTGCCTATATTGGAAAAGACTTTTAAGATCATTGAGTCCAATCATTAACCTAATACTGAGAAGTCCTCGACTAAACCATATCCTTAACTCCCCGGTCTACACAACTGTTAAATACCTCCGGGGATGGAGACTCCCCCACTGCCCTGGGCAACCCATTCCAATGCCTGATAACTCTTTCAGTAAACAAATTCTTCCTAATATTCAATGTAAGTATTAGATATTAATAAATAAATATTCCTAAATATTATCACGTGCACATTTGATAAGTGACCCTCACTGATACAATTAAGATAGCAATCACTGACCTACCCCCAATCTCTTTCATTTTAACATTGTACTGTATGAATTAAAGTGTCTCTTGAGTAAGAGCTTTGGATGCCACGTTAGGCTGCCGTCAGGTTTCTTTTCTGCTTCCCATTCCAGCCTGAACAGCTGGCTCTTGTACGGCATGACCTGATCACCAGGACAGGTCAGCGAGAATAGAACTTCAAATTGGGTTGGATGTATCTTGAATTTAATTAACTCCTGCTGTTTAGGCCACTTAGACCTCACTTTCTGAGCTGAATGGTTTACTCTTCCACTTTCATCTCTTACGGATGAGAAGCTAGGTCCAAAGACCAGCGAATTGAAAGGAGTTCAGGAAACTTTGTAGCCTGTTACAATAATAATGGAGGGAGGGACAGCAGAAACTACCTTTTGAGCAGCTACGCACCAGGCGAGAGCAAACTCTCTAAAGCGGAGGGCAAGACTACTGGAGTGCGCCATTCCTTAACTTTTGTTCCTGGAGCTGGAGATGAATAAGGCCAGCTTCTGCTCTCTGCTCCATGTGCAGGTGAGACTTTCAAGTAGGGAGCAGAGGAATGGACTAAAATAAATGACAGGATTCCAGGTTAGTTAAGGTCTTCTTGAGTCATCTTTGTTTTATTCCTTGCTAGAGTGACGACTCAACAAACCTGTGTAACCAGGGGTGCTTTTAAAGACTCGAATAGTAGCAGGCCGCCCTCCTGCCCCCAAATAAAAGGCTGTACTGGATCTTTAGAAGGGATATTCATATGTATTTGGAGGACAATACTTGCAGTTCACTCTATCATCAGCCTTTCATTTGTAAAGTTATCAGCTGCATTTGGAGGGTGACCATGAGTGCCCTTGCAAGATATTAGGGGTCACACCAATGAGGAGCGGGCCATGTGTAGGATATGTGCAGCTGTTTTGTTCCCAGACTGAGCTGTTAATCTTGAGATAACCTGTAATCTGTGTTAATAAGCAGAGTTAAACCCACAGAACTGTTTACCCAAGTTCTAAAGGGCTACTCTGTGGTTGAGGTGATGGTTCTGTGGGTCTGCAGCAGCTGAGGCTTCTGGTTACTGTATAACCATGCACCTTCATAAAATGGGTCAGACCAGAACAGCCTGTTTCCCTTCATAACCCAAAGCTACTTTGAAGATAATAATCAAAATTTTCCCCTTTTCAAACCCATATTCCCAACTAAGAAGAGATTGTGGGATTGGATAGAGCCTGAATGCTCTCACCTGCACAGAGCGGTTAGTCCCCTGATTGACTGAGCCCATATAAAGCTGATAATTCATTGTAAGGGATGGTCTTCCTTCCCAGTGAATAAATGGTTGTCTATATTGTACCTTCACAAGGTTATGCGAGGTGTCTTCCTTTTTCATACATCTTTTAAAGTAATTTGTGTGATATTTTCTGCCATATGCTTTGTTTTGTGCTGTCTGTCTGTCTCTTCCTCAGAATAAATGTTTCAATAGTCACTTAAAAGTACAAAAAATTAGTGTCTGCAGCTGAGCTCTCAAGGGCAATAATCTAATAACAAATGTGTGGATGAAAGGGAAAAAGACTTGATTATGCATTTCTAAACCATTATGACAGACAACAACAGCAAGGAAATGTTTTTAACCTATGAAACTTGATAAAATTTTATCTTCCACTATAAAATACTCTGGCCGTGATCCAAGAAGGACTTGAGCATGAATGCCTCCTTCCTCAGTCTCTAGCTTCTCAAGTGGGTTGCATGACCCTGTGCTAAGAAGTTCTGGCTCCCTAAGTGCACATCATGAGAAGAGCTTGGAAGAATCAGGCTGTCATCTGAACAGGCTTTAAAATGTTGTTCTGGTTTAAGCAGCCCTGTTGATACTGTTTGCTCCTGCCTCTCTCCCTATCACCTTGAATCTGCATCAGCTCCCTGGCAAGGTCTATGGTGTGGCTGTATGCAGTATTGTGTGCTTTTATAGAATCATAGAATCATAGAATGTTAGGGGTTGGAAGGGACCTCTGGAGATCATCAAGTCCAACCCCCCTGCCAGAGCAGGACCATAGAATCTAGGGCAGGTTACACAGGAACACATCCAGACGAGTCTTCAAAGTCTCCAGAGACTTCTCCAGAGACTTCTCTGGAGACTTCTCTCCAGAGAAGGAGACTCCACAACCTCTCTGTTGTGTGCCTGTTCCAGTGTTCTGTAACCCTCACAGTAAAGAAGTTCCTCCTCCAGTTGAGGTGCGACTTCCTGTGCTCTAGCTTGCA
>VZZY01005481.1:0-23411 GCA_013400335.1 Eurystomus gularis
TATAATAATATAATAATATAATAAAAAAAAATAATGATGAGATGCTTCAATAAAATCCTAGATATGCCCAGATAATTAATTTCTGAGTACCCGAATGTCTTCTGCAGAAATTGAGTGAAATTCCTAAGACTGTGACCAAAGGAAGAGTGTTTACTACCTTATGTCTTTGTACTTCCTTTTGGTAAGCACTCCAAAGGTAAATTTAGTTCTTAATTTTCTTAGATGTTCTTACAAACTTTTTTCAGCTCATCTGATCCTTCTCTATAGCAAAGCTTTTCAATAGCAAGAACGTATTTAGCAGACAATCTTTAAGACATGCATTCTGTGTGTATCCAATTTTCATTTCATGTTTTGTATGCTATTGACTTTGACCTTGTAACTGGTGGTAATAAGTGCTACAGTCCTCTTTGACTGCATCATATTTCAGGACATTCTCCCTGAGAGCATCTCTCAGAAGGACATTACCAGTGCATTATGGGCCATACTCTTATGCCTCTCTTAGGCATAACAGAGAAGGGAATGAAATTGGACCCTGGAGAATAGTTAAAACCATTGTCTTTTGTCAAGATGAGCCAGAGAGATTGTACTAGTGAGCTGACACCTTGCGTGTCCATAGAGCTTCAGGCTTCATGCTGAAGGGACACGCAGCTAGGAGACTGTAATGTGACACTCTACAAGAATGCAGATGCTGTTATGTCAGTGACAATGGTTTGGAGGTTTGCAAGTTATAAGTTCATTCTGGTCCCTGAACTGAATCCACCCCTGCATAATACCCTTGTAGGTGCTTTTTTAATCATACATTATTAGTATGCCTCATTTTGATGATATGTTACAGCGATAAATCATCAGTGTGCTGCTTCTCTGATGAGCTGTTGCTTCAGCATGCCATTGAATCTGTCATGCAAATGATGTATTAATAAGGTATACCAATGGTGTGTTCTGCAAAAGATGGCGCTGCCTAGAAAACAAAGGGCTTAGGACTGTATTCAATATGATTGCAAGATAAAAAAATCAGTCAGCACATAGCATGCTAGGAGCTGGTTTCCCAGCTACGCTATAGAATCTTATTTTTCCAAAGTATTTCTGGCATTATGTTTTTGCAAGCCTCATTTGCAGAAGGCAGGCAGGCAAAAGCACTTTTGAAAAGTACTATTTCAGCTGAGATAAGACAACCAGCATAAAAACAGCTGCTTGCTTTTATCAAGCAAGAGGTTTTAATTTCAGAATTTAATTTCACTGTACAAAGAACAAGGCAGAAGAGAAAGCATACAAACACATGGATTTAATTCTATGGTGTAGATAAATGAAGGAGTAGAAAGCTGTTTTGGTAGATACTACTCTTACTTATTTAACTTTGTCCATAAGTAATAATCACAAGATTAAATCGGTTATTGTGATCTCAAAATTTTATCTATGACAGAAATAATACCATTAAAAAATCTTATGAAAAACTCTACCCAAGTTCTTTATTTTAAGCTAGATAGAATCAAAGAAAACATTGTAACTAACAATAAGAGATCTTTGTAAGCACTTTGCTAAGCATAAAATTATGGTGACAGATTGAAGGCTATAGAATTTTCCCATTTTCCAGTATTTTGCAATAATTTCCAACAGACCATACTAGTAGAATTATACCTCTATAGCAGTAAAACCTAGCTTAAAGAAGTCATAAAGGTTCCTCCAAAATTCCTGAAACTTTAAATTTGGAACATTTCTATCTCATTTGGGAAAGTACTATGTAGGAATGTGAACTAACCAAAGTTTGTTTGAAAGAATATTTTAGTAGCCTGTTTAATTTTGCAATTTGCAGAGCTTTCCAGTAGACAACAAAAAAATCTTAACTTCCATTGGACACAAATCTGGTATTTTGTCAGAAAAGTGAGTATTACATAGGCATATTATATTATGGGCAAGAAGCAAGTATTTAGGATTACACGCAAGACATGAAAAATTATGATAAGACTTGTTAATACTTTAATTATATAGCTAATGGTGTCAGAATGGTGCTATACTATGTTTTCAAACAATTATCATTTTGAATGTATTTAGTAATGCACATCTAAAAATAATTTTCAGTATTTTCTCAACTGAATATTGCTTGTGAAGTGCTAGGGCCTGAGCAATAGGCCCTGAATTAAAGTTGACATATGGATGAATCTCACAAGCAGACAGTATGACTGAAACCAGCAGAGGATTCTTCTCTGCTGGGAAATTAGTTGATTAACCATGAGAACAGACCAAAGCACATAGAGGTGCCTCCTCCTCTTTGAGTTTCTTCCCAGGCTTGGCCAACCTTGGACAGAACCCAATAAGGAGGGAAAATAGCAGTTGTCCCACTTTTGAAGTTATTTTTGAGGATTGCCTATGCAACCTGAATTGTTTATCCAACAGTACAAAAGCTGGCCCTGCTTGTAGCAAACTTGGGAGAAGCCGACCTGCAGGTGGACGCACCACGCAGGGTTTTCCCCCGAGGCCCCCGCCAACTGCTCGCTGCAACCGGGATTCCCCAGCAACGGCGGGACAGAACAAGTATATTGGACAGCACAAGGGTAATACTGGTAATGGATTTGATTGCTTATCCNCCATGGGGATAGATAATAAAATCTATATCTGCTTATGCATCTGCCTCCTGGTGGTGACGGCATTTTTTGTGCTGGGCTGGGTAATTGGCAAATCAGCCTGTCAGTGATAACTATGTTTTATTCTGGTACTTACCTTCCCTCTTTCTTGTATTGTGTGTGTTCATTTATTTGCTGCTGCTTTTCCCCCCTTAGACCATTTATAGAAAAGACAGAAGAATAAAGGTCTAACATGAAAAATCTGTGTCCAGCTGTTACAGATTCAAATTATATCTTTTCAATTCAGCATCAGAACTAAATATAAAGAAAATTTGTGAGATTAACAAATAAAATAAATTGTTGACCATAAACACAAATGTTTAAAATTCATGTTCACAAAATGTTTTTATTATTGAATTTTATGCATTATTGACTATATGAATTCTTTTTCAAAAGTCAAAATGTGCTTTCCTGTAAAAATTAAACCTTCTCTGTCTGAAGGCTGAACACATTTTTTTTTATTTTTGGTTGTATGTAATTTTGACAATTTTTAAGTTTTTTGTTAAAGAAATTGATATCAAATTAGAACAACAAGCCTAAGGGAAAAATTGGCTCTGCCTGGCCATGGGCTAGACAGCTCACTGGTGAACAATTAAGAACATAAACTACCTTTGTTATATATGATCTCCCAAAAAGCTATCAACTCATAATACTGATTTTTTGAAATCCAAATCCTAGCATTTAGAAGAAACAGTGGTTTCTTTTGAAGACCTCTCTGCTATTTTACCTTTTTGCCTGTCTAGCAAAATATAAAATATCTTGCCAACAGTATAGCACAGCAACAAAACAAACAAACTAGAATATGCATGTTTATGCAGTTCTTTCCAAGGCAAATATTTACTTTTTCCCTCAAATCTAATACAGTAAACAAAAAGGAATAAGAATTATCAGAGGCATCAGAATAGCAGCACTGAGAATAGTTTAAAGCTTAAAATATACAGAGAATTTGAAACCAGTTTTATAGAGAAATGTTCTTTTAAAAATGAAAATGTAAATTTCCTACTTAAAGAATATAACAGTAGAAGCTGTGACAATTTTAAATTTGCTCTCAATTTTTTTACTGAGTCTTAATCAAGAAAATAGTTTTCTGGGAATAATTTCAGTTTTGACAATTCATTTACTGTCAAAAACATTTCAGTGAAAAACTTTCAATCAATCACTTTATAAGCTCTTTTCTAAATGCTAGCATCTAATTTCCTCATAATATGATGTCCATCAAAATGTAAGCATCTGGTTTCTCTCTTTTAACTAAAAAGCTTTTTTTTTCATGATAAAAAACTTCAAGATTAGATGAAGATCATTTCCTCATTTTTCACAGCTTGCAGACTCCATCCAAGATTTGACTTGTCCTCGTGATCACCATCCATGAAATTTCTGCATTAAAAAAAAAAGGTGCTGTCTATGCTATTGCTTCTTTACATCATTTCTGGCTGGAGGACTGAATAATCTGCTTTCTAGTTTCTGATGTTTTATGTTGTGGGTTGGTCGCTTTCCAGTATGTAGACAGAATAAAGCATCCCACCCATCATCTTACACGGAGGGTTTAAAAGTCAGGGAGCAGTGGTAGGTGGCTCCACAAGGGAGGCAAGTTGGCAGCCATTGATGACAGCATGGTTGGCAGGGCAGGGACCTCAAGGAGGTGGCATAGAGTCCCACAGCTTCCAAAGAAGGGAGACAGATCAAGACTGATGCTGGCACCCAGGGGAAGATGCAGTTCCAGGATTGGATGGGCAGGCCTGTAGGGGCCATGGCAGTGGGCAAAATGTCCAGGTCAACAGAGGCACCCCTACAGTGCAGCCTGGGTGAAGGCCAGGGCTGAGAGCCTGAGCTTGAACACAATCCCCACGGGATATGGAGAGGTCCTATGGAGGCCAATCCCAGACTTCCCTCACTGCAGTCTTGTCCTGGGTCACTGCCTCACTGTAGCACAGGTGGTCCTAATCTTTCTCATTTTTTTATTCATATGGTTCAATGGATAATTCTCTTAGTTATTATTGTTTTTCCCAAAGTCTATCTTTCAAAAACTGTTTCCAGACAAACCAGAACAGCAGTCCAGCTGAAGACAATTGGCAGTCAGGAGAAGGTTTGTTAGTGATAAGACACTGTCATCCTAGTCCCTGAGAGAGAAAACTTCTCTTTTCTGAAAAAGCTCATGCTATTCCTCAGTCTTTCCTTGCAGTACTAAAAAGGAGGAAAAACGTGCAAAAAACTGCACATTTTAAACATTTTATTTGTTCTGTAATCATCTGAGTGTAAGTATTTCTACTTTTCTTTAAGCTGATGAAATGGGTACTTGAAGGATCATAGCTAGTGTATAAACTTGCTCCAACTGTAACAGAAAGTAAAAGAGATTTGGGGATTTAGGTAGTTTCCCACCACCAAAACAATTCCACATACTTATGGAGGCATTAAATGCTTTTCTTGCTTTCCTACTCACTCTTGAAGGCATTATGAGTAAGTCTTAAGAAAGTTTTCAGGAGCTTTACACTAGAGAAAAAGCACAACTGCCCGGGAGAGAAAACAGAAAACAGTTGCCAACAATATTTTAGGAAGTAATTAAAATATTGGGAATTGATCAGACCAAAGAAAGCAGAGTGAGAACCACAAAATCACAAATCTGAATTCCCTTTCTTATGACTTTACAAAATTTGAGTAGAAACATGCCTGTTTTCTAAGAGTCAATTTCAAAAATACAAGGAGGACATTGGAAACTGATGACTAAATAAAAAGAAAGTTTAATTTTAAAAAATACTGGCACAAAATTCTTTCTATAAGATGAATCTCTGAGACTACTTATTTTTTGCCTTATTGCTGTGTTGGGAGACTCGGGGTGTCTGACCAATATTCCATGGCAAGGGGCTTTAGAAACCTAAATTCTGAAAGCCTCGCTGCAAGCTGGTATCCATCAGGACCTCAAAGAGTCCATGTTACAAGTGCCCTACCTTTAGACAGCTTAGATGTCAAGTACTCTTTGCCTGGAAGTGACAATGAAAGCTAGAGTGACCAAAGTCAAAGGCATTACTGAAGTGATATATTAGAAACTGCTAGATGTTACTGAAGCCTGTTTATCGCTAACTAAAAAAAAATCAACAAATCAGGCCAAGCCATGATTTCACTTATAATTACCTTATATTTTCTAGCAGAAAATTAGTCATTTGAAAAATCATAAATATAATACTATTTTGCCAATGATTTTATTCCTAAGATTCACGTTCTATCACAGAGCAGAATAGATAGAGCAGAAAACAAACAAACAAACAGCTAGAAAGTAACCTAAAGATTTTGGTGCAGAGAATCATTAGGAAGCATAAATTGAACATGAAGGTCTCTTATAAAACTCCCAGTAATTAGTGACAGGATGCTTCCCATCTTCTCTTTGCAAAACTCAGGCTAACACACACAGATAGAAAACACGTCATGTCTTCATCAGAAGTTCTAGTACAGTAGCAGTTAATATCACACTGAATGGAACAGTTTGCTCCTCATGTTACCCTGGAAATTTCACTAGAATCTATTCAAAAACAATGAATATAATCCATTTCCTATATACTGAGGATAGATGCAATAATCTTTAAGAAACTGCATCTCTGAGGTTTATTTCAAGACTTGACCTATTCATCCTCTCCTGTGGAGCCACCCTATGTGATATGACTTGCATTGCATATTTAAGAGAGTTTCTCAGGAGGTGACTCTTCCTTTTGATAGAAGTTAAAATATATATAGCAGATTATATACTTTCAAATACAATGGAACCTGATGTCCATTTGTGAGGTGTAATGACAACTGGCTTATGTAAAAGATGCAAACAGTGCGGACAAAAGCTGAAAACTAAGTTCAAAGAAAACATGTTTTCCAATAGGTGTGTTAAGGGAATCCTTGTGTGCAGATTGGATAGTCTTTTCTTTTAGGCTTGAGTGACTGCCATACAGTAGCCACTCTTAGCAGATGTATTAGTCAATGATTACGTGGGAAAAAGCTCTTTAATTGGGCATTTCTGTTAGTATAGATGAGAGTAAAACATATCCAAGAGGAGAAACAGTTCTCCTTTGAGGGGAAAACAAACAGCCTTCCTCTGCCCGTTATTGTTTCTGTGAAATTTCTTACATAAGCTATAATTTTCCTAACTTTTGATAAACATAATAGTGCCAGTATTAAGAAAGTTCTTCGAGTGTTGAGTAGTCAGAAAAATCTCTAAAAAGCCAATCCTTGGTCCAGCAGACTAACCCAGATACTCAGAAAGATGTATTCTTTACCTGAGATTTTCCAAAAGTGGAATAATATTTTCTTATATTTATGAAGATAAATGATATTATAAGAGTATTCACTATGACACTGCTTTCTCAACAAACATAAAAAAAAAGAAATCTGTGTGGATGAATACTGCTTCTCTGGTAATTGACAAAGCCATGTATGAAGTGCTGGGGCCTGAGTTGTAGGCCCCAAGTTGGAGTTGACCTTTGAATGAGTCACAGCCTAGCAGAATGTTTTGCTTTCTTATTCGCTTTATGTTCCAGAGGCAGAACCTGGCCCACCTGTGCCTCTGTGGCTCTGCCCTCACCCAGGTGGTTGTGGTTGATGTGGTGGGTGAGGTGAGGGCTACTTTAATCAGGAGCCAATCAGTTGGAAGAGCTTCCTGTTGGGTGTGGGTTCTGTTGGGGCTGGTTGCATCTTGCTGAGCTCTCTGGGTTGTGTCCTTCCATGTGAAGGGCCACTGAGGGAGCCATCTCTGTCTGTTGTGTCCAGTACGTGATGCTGGCCCCACAGTGGGCAGTGGAGGAGTTGGCCCCACAGGAACCTATGGCAGGAGTGTCTGAAAGAAGACTTCTGAGGGTTGAGTTTAGTGTTGGCCTCTGTGATCAGGCAACTGATGGCAGCATATAATCATGATGGCTGAACTGGCACAACAGGGTACAACCAGATATTTCTTAAGAGCAAAAATAACTGTTAAAATTATATTTTTGTGGAACAATACAAATCAGCCTCCAATGAGCAACATTCATATTTGTTGAATAAGAGCCACTTACAGCATTAAGTTAAACTAATCCTTTTTTAATCTTAAAAGATGTGTCTTATGTGTTCATAAGAATATTTTCGATGTTTCTTATAAAGTGGTTTTTGTTATGAGTGCTTAAAGGAAAAGGTTGCTGGAGTCTGCTGATTCTATGGCAGCAACTTAGTCTGTTTATTATTAGTCTGTTTTTATTTATCTTTTGAAAAACACTTTTCACATAGAGAATGTGAGTCATGGACTGCTCCTTTGCAGAGCTGACGTGTAAATTAATTTTATAAATGTAAAGAGATAAACAGGAATTTATTATAAAGTTGTATTCCTCTTCCCTATAGTATTATTCCTTTCCTAACTTGTGCATAACTGATACCAGAATGAGAACATTAAAATTCACACACAGTCTCTTTCTTCTTCCCTCTCTCCCTCTCTCTGTCTCTCCTGTCCTCCTCACTCTGTTTCTCATTATTTGAATGACAATGTGTTTGGCAATACAGTGCTAACTAGTAGGTAATAAGCTACTATGAGATGTCTCCATGATATGATCTGTTGTTCACATTTTATAGCTAAACATACAAATGTTCCCTGCAGTACAAACATATGATCTATTTAGCATACAATAATTCATTTTAATTTTTGTTTTAAGTTTTCTTTAGCATGCTGGTACCTCTCAGTGAAAAATACATCTCCTTTGATTGATTGCTGCTGCAAGGCTGGAATTCAGGTTTCATTCTTTCTATCTGTGCTGATCTGCCTCCTTTCATATTCAGGTGAAGTTAAAATTATTAGCATGATGCTGACAGAGATGCTGACATGAGGTGTTTGAAACAAAAGTTTTTGAATTATTAATGAAACTACAAGGACAAAATCAGATGATTCAATGGAAGTTGGGATCTTAAAAAGATCAATAATAGGTACTAAATTTTAATGAAGTTCCAAAGTAACACTAAAATGCATCATTTCATTTGCCGTTAACCTTTTTGATGTGCTGCTCTTTGGACTTTAACTTCTTTTATACAGGATGCTTCTTAATGACAAGGACAGGTGACTCTTCCATTTAGGTGAACATGCTTAACTAGAACATGGCAGGGGAGTTAAAATCAACGGGGGCTAAATATGAAGGCATATAGCAGGTTCAGAACATATCACCGAAGACAGAACGAGGAAGGAAGAACTGTGCAGAAACAGATAACACTGGGGAAAAGAAAATCACTTTGAAACAGAACAAATGTAACTTGATAGATAACGAAAAGGTCTAAATGTCTTCTCTGTAAAGGTGCTGAGGAGGCTCAGTTCTTAAATCCCTTCATGTGCAAATAAGCCTAGCCGTGATGAGGGAGAGGCAACACACTCTAATGTCACTTGAAGGCTTAAGAGTGGGCACTAATCTCATACTGTGTCACAGGAGCTGGGATCTGAATTCCAGTTCTTGCCTTTCTGTGTATGTTTAAGCAATCAATAACTGCTTGTATGTTTAGAGAGAGCCATATACCTAGTAAGCAATACAATTAAGATTTAAACTTTTTAAAAAGGGGATAAAAAAAGGAGGTTATAATATTTGTGGAATTATCTCCTGCTGAAGGAATGAATGAGTCCAACTTGGTTAACTTTTTAAAGCAAAACTGTAGGGATTTTTATAAAATTTTCTAGTGAAATTGCAAAGGATATGTCAACAACTGGTGTAAAGAAGAAGAGTTCTCACTGCCTAAAGTTTTTCTGAAAAAAACCCACCGAATATTTCAACTGTTCCCAAAGAGCTCTTTCATAGTCCTCTGATTTCTATTTCACTTCTTAATCACTGGCTTCAAAAACTACCTTATCGTCATGTTGTATTATCTCCAGATCTTCAAAAAAGAACATTTTGTGTTCATTCATTTTATATTTGGGTCATCAGCTCCCGAACCTTTTTATCTGGGTAAAACTTGCAATGCTTACACCATTGTTTAAATTTCCTCTAACACTGTCCTGACAAATATCATCATTCCTTCTTTATTCTCTATTTTTCACCTTGTTTCTTTCATCTATATTCCCTTTTTTCTTTTGTTCCTTTTTTTTACAAAATACTTCAATGATACAGAGAAAATTATATTGGAAAATCTCTCAATAAACAGCTGAGGATTTATGTTCAATTTTTTATCTTCTCTACTTCAGTCAATAATTCCAGCTTTTCTGCCTTTGGAGAATCATAAACTCTTGACCTATACTGTTTATACAATTCAAAGTCCTGCTGATGGGCTTGAAAAGCCTAGTTACTCAAAAGGGACAAATAAAATTAAATTTTTTGTAGCAGATGTGATTAAGAACAATCTCAGTTTTTACATGGATATAATTTCTTGCTCAATATAAATGAGCAAACATAAGAATAACTAAGAAGAGAGTCTCTGCTGGAGCACTGTGTGGTGACTGGAAGACAAACGACTGGGAGGTGCATTTGGAAAGAGAAAGGAGTGATCAAAGTGTCTATTTCCTAAGGTCTTCTCTGTGATTCTTTTTTTAATAGTTACAGAACCCACTGTGGACCCGGAGACAAGAAGTTGCCTGCTTTGTATTAGTGTATGTATGAATTAGTTTAAAATGTCCATATACAGTCAATTACATATTTAATAAGGAAAAGATTTTAAAAGTATTTTATCTTTCTAGGAACACTGAATCAAAGCATTTACAATTTCTGACCAGTGTAAGTGATGCAGGAGAGGAATATGCTAAATGAGGAGAGGTTATGGGTCCAGAGGTTGAATAGAGGAGGGATTCAATCACAAATATGGATTTGTCTTGGCTTATAATTATTGCCCAGTCTGTTCAAAATATCCCTTGAAAATGATTTCGGAAAAATTAATCTGAACAGATGCTAGGTAGGGGAGATTCGATAGAAAATCTGTAAAATTCTCTGCTCCAAACCTACCACTGTCAATACTTACTGTAGCTGTTTTTAATCAGTAGACACTTACATAAATATCCCTTGCCAGAATTTCCAACAGCACCTAGACACAGGAAACTTTACTGCTGTATTAAAAGCTGAAGCTGCCTAATAAGAACATTTATCTACCTCACATTACTTTTACAGTACATCAATATTTAACTGTTTGTGTAGTTTTCCTTTTATTGCATTGTCATATAAGCCTTATCCAGAAACCCTTCAATTCTGATTCAGTGACTATGAGCATGAGAACTGTAAGGTACCCTTAAAAAAAATATGTTGTATTCACAGGTTCTTCACATTTGGAAGAGAATTGTTTTTTAATATTAGAAATCTAAGCAGATATAACAAGACCATGTCTGAAACACATCTATAGTCAAACATAAATCATCTTACTTTATAAAAATATATTTAATACCTTGTAGACTTATCAAATGAATAATGACTTTTCTAATGCTGCTAACTGGAGGTCAGAAATACAATTAAATAATGTAGGGTTACACGTGTTAAAAAGTCCAAGAGTGGTCCACTCTTTGGTCTCCACATGTACATACTCTATCTTGGAACTAGAAAGTGAAAAATCTTTTAAAACATGAATTGCTACACATTGCTTGCATCTAGAATAAACAATAGCCTTTCTTGCTAGCTTTATTTGAAATATTTGCTTATTTTTTGCACCTAAAAAGTGTCATTGCCAACACAACTACTGCACGCAATCATGTAGGAGAATGGTTACTTGTTAAAAGGATGGCTCACAAATAAGAGGATTTGCAGTCTTAGGCTCCTGCCTGCATTTACTGTTCCAAACAAGCAGCCTGACTTCCAAAATCTTTGATCCCAATGATTTTACTGGGAAGTACAAGAACCTAATCATCTTGATATTCATTGCAGATTAACATTCATCCTATACCTTTTACTGAAAACTGAACATAACACTGATTTCTACTAACTCTATATTCAATTAGAGTTTCTTCAGATTATTCGTAAGAACTCTTTCAATATTTATGTCTAACAAAGGAAATGCCTTTTTTTCTTACATATCATTAGGAGTGCAATGAAACTTCAATAGTTATCTGCTTTGTGTGATAGAACATGAAAAGATACAAAATGAGATTACTTAATATTCTTGTTGTGGGAAATAACTTAATGAGCTCTTTATGGTTTTATTTCCTCCTAACCTAATTCTGCAGCAAATTTGCTCCAATTTTAAAAGAGTATCAATAAACTGTGATTTATAGGTGTGTCCCAAAAGAGGTCAGCAATGTTCTTTCAGTGTTCTTTCAGTGTCTCTAGGGCTTTTAAAGTCTCAAAGGAAACTTGATTGCTTGGCAAAGACAGGGTTAAAAAGGAATTGAAAAACTCACAGAAACATAAAAATGAAGTGATAAAAGGGAAAATCTGGTGCAAAAAGTACCTGCTGCATTGGTTACAGTATCTTCAAAAGTATGAAGCTTCTGCATCTGAAGTGGAGAGAAAAACACAAGAAAATCAATAGCTTGTTAGGAAAATTGTTGGGATGTCAGTTAGTTTCCCAAAGGATAATTCTTTATGAAAGATTTTGTGAATGACAGTTGTTCCTGCCGCCAGTAACTGATGAAACGGAGGTGACTGCTCACAGAACTGTAACAGCTATATTAGGGTCAAAGGAAGAAATATGGCAAAGTTTATAAGTAATATAATTATGGTAAATCAGAAGTGGGGAAAAAAGTGGTAAATATATTAATTATTACTTTCTTGACTCTTTCTATCCTTTAGTTACTTTTTAAGCAAAAGAAAACCATGTATCAAATGAAATGTCAGGTGCAAAATGCAGTAGAATTTCAGTAAGTTATTTAAAATTTGAGGTAAAAATTAAAAATAGCAAAGGTCACTGAGTTTTGAGAATGAGTTTTAAATTCACTACTGAACAGAGGCCTGTCTTCATCAAGTTCATAATAATTCACAGAAGCATGGGTAAGTTTAGGATAAAGGGAAACTCTGAAGCTTCTCTATCTCTAACCCAGAATTCTGTTGTATCACACAATGACAGAACGGTGGGGGTTAGAAAGGACCTCTGGAGATCATCTCATCCAGCCTCCCTGCTCCAGCAGAGTCACCCAGACCAGGTTGCCCAGGATAGCATTCGGGTGAGTTTTGAATTTCTCCGGAGAAGGAGACTCCACAACCTCTTTAGGCAGCCTGTTCCAGGGCTCGATCACCCTCAGATGCAGCTTCCTGTGTTACAGTTTGCGCCCATTGTTCCTTGTCCTGTCACTGGGCACCACTGAAAAGAGTCTGGCCCCATCCTCTTGCCCCTCACCCTTTAGATATTGATGAACATTGATCAGATCCTCTCTCAGTCTTCTCTTCTACAGCTCAACAGCCCCAGTTCTCCCAGCCTTTCCTTGGCACACAGGTGCTCCTGTCCTTTCATCAATTTTGTAGCTCTCTGTTGTACTCTTTCCAGTAGTTCCTTGTCTCTCCTGAACTGGGGAGCCCCAAACTGGACACAGTACTCCAGATGTGGCCCCATTAGGGGAGAGTAGAATCTCCCTTGACCTGCTGGCCACGCTCCTCTAATGCAACTCCAAAATGGTATATTGGCCTACTTGGCTACAAGGGCATGTTGCTGGCTGAAAGCAGAGTTAGATTCAAACTGAGATCAAGTTGCACAGAATCTTGTCCAGCTGAGTTCTGAAAAACCATCAATAATTATAGTAATAATGATAGCAGACAGACTGGGAAATTCCAAAACCATAAACATTAATTTTGACAGCTTGAGCTAAAAAGCCAGTCTTTTAACAAGTCTCATGTACTTATATATATTTGTATTTTTTTGTGAACTGAGGAAGGTTGGGTGCTTAGCCTACATTCACCAGTCTGCTATACTTGTAATTCAGCTTTAACAGGGATTAGATTAGCTCCAGCCTGTACTGTGTAATAAAAAGTCTTGTGCCGTACAACTAGGTCTTGTAAAGCTGAGAGTTATGCTGACGAGGGCAATTTTAAATGTGTCTGCACCTGACACTATACAGAAAAGAAATAGAAGCCCAGCAGCATACCAGATGATTGGAGGAAATGCTCTGATTCAGAATGAAATTTGGGAAATAAATTAAAGGAATCAAAGGACAGGAGGAATTAGTTTACATTTAAAAAGCAAGGAAGACCTGATGAGACAGCAAGTATCCAGTAGAAAAAATTTCATTGCTCAGACATCTCAAAAAGCAAGATGTAGAGGATAAGCTATTGCTAAGGAACACTCCACATTCTGTTACCAGCACACACATAACATTAAAAATAGCAGCTGGGGAAGATATCAGTTATAGAAGGAAACTGAGAAACCTAAAAAAAAACCCCAATTAATATTTTGTGAAGTGCTGATCAAGAGCCAGGTTTAGTAAACTTTTTTCACTTTTTTGGTTCACTTTTAGTGAAACTTTTTTACCATTAAAACAATTTTTTTGTTACTCCTGAAAAACAATATTAAAAATCAAAGTCTCAAGAGGACTATTCTTTTTATGCTGTACACATTTTCCCCCATCCTTTCTCCAGGGCAGCTGTTAAAGTTTCTCGGGTGACAATTACCCCTCCCTGTTCTGCAGGCTAAAACACCTTTCTGAATTCTCCCACGCCTAACAATTTTTTCTGCTGAACACAAATCAAGTCTGGAAGCATATAAAAAACAGTGAACATAAGTGGGTTAAACTCAGGATGTAGTTCTTTCTGCATTTGTTAGTTCCCAAGACCTGTAATTATTCTGGATCATTTGACTCATCTGGTTTATACCAGTGGCATACAAGCATTTACTGTAACAGCTGAGGCACCCACAAGTTGTACCAGGGACCCCAGGAAAGAAAAGCCAAGGGAAGGCACATGAACCTCAGCAGTCACTACTAGCCTGGGTTTACTCTGAGGTTTCTTCCTACTTTTTCCAGTGGTGCCCAGTGATAGTATGAGGGGCGATGGACACAAAGAATGTCCCACCTAAACATAAGGAGAAACTTCTTTACTATGAGGGTGACAGAGCTGGACAGGCTGCCCAGAGAGGTCACTGAGTTTCCTTCTCTGGAGAGATTCCAAGCCTGCCTGGACGTGTGTGCAACCTGGTCTAGGTGACTCTACTTGAGCAAGGGTGTTGGACAAGATGATCTCTAGAGGTCTCTTCCAAGCTCTACATCCAGTGATTCTATGATTCTTTTAGATACAAAGAAGTGGTGGGTTCAAAAGTTTCACTTTCACAATTACATTAATTTTTCTAATGAAAAATATTAGTTTTCACTACAGCCTTGTCTCATTTTCTTCCACTAAGTGTTTTTGTTTAGAAAATGTTGTATTTTCCCCCTATTTTAATATCAGAATAAATATTTTGATTTTCAATTGCTAATATCCCAGCTGGAAGTAGAAGAACTGAACAGTGTTCAGTTTTTAAAAGCAAGGACAGTTTTCTCTTATGGTTCTGACTAGGTCTGAATTATGTTTGGAGTCTCATAATTGATAAGACAAAAATGTTTGATATCAAAACTTACTGAAATACAATTTCTTAGAAAGCTGCAACTTTTCTGTATGTGGGTTTTTGTGGAGGTATGGATCCCTGGGCTGAGATGACGACCCCAGATTGCACTGTCTCTGTTCTGCTGATTCCCCTGGGGCACTAGGAACCTTCACATGGAGCAGCTACCACACATGAGGAAGAGATTAGCCTTGTCTTCGAGTCCAGATGTTCCACAGGTGGAGGAGAGGAGGGGAAAGGGGAAAAGGGGGCTCCACATCACACCTGGCTAAAGCAGGGATGGAGGGCAACCTGTGTGGACCATGAGTAAAGGAACTCCATACAGATGTACCTTTTAAAGTGACTATAGAAGTGCCATTCAGAGTGCAGGACCCCAGCAATGACTGAGACCAGGTCAGAGCTGGCATGGCCAAGGTGGTCTTGTCCATTTGGAGCTCTGGGGAGAGGCCCCATGCCCTATGAGAACACTGTATAGAGTGTCCTCTAGACACCATAGACAGAGGCCTCAGCCTGTCCCTGTCTCCAGAGGCATGCCTTGGGCTCCACCAAGCCGAGCCCATCTGCATGCTCATGTCCCAGCTTAGGCTTGACATGTCCCTGTCCCCAGGGAGGTGCCCAGTGCACAGGGCTGGGTCTGCCCCAGTGCCCCTCAGCTGCCCTGCTCCTGGCTGGGGTGGTGGGACAGGCTCTAGCTGCCAGAACCTACCATGATATGACCCCTGGCCCCCCTGTGCCCTGGCACACTCTTGCAGCGAATTAGGGATGAAACTGCAGATCACTGTCAACTTGTTTTCAGCCTGTGCATAAATTTACTACAGTAGTAATAGCAAAATCAAATAAACACTGAAGAGGAACAAGAAGATGGGAGTTACCTAATTATTTTCAATTAATTTTAATTGCTGACATTTTGAGTGGCAATTTCGTTTCCTGAGCTCTCCCCTCCCCCTTCTCTGGATGACATTGGGACTTCTGCCAGTTTTTTACTGCTTTAGATTCCCTCAGTGCTGTTTGAAAAAGAAGAGCTTTAACAGGTGAAAAGTTTAAAATCCGTTTTAGTCAAGTGACTACTTGGAGGCAGGAGAGCATTTGAAAGCTTACTAGTTTATTTTCGGGGAGTGAAGTGGGATAAAAGGAGCCAGCCCATCAGCAGTAGACTGAAAACCACCTTGCCAGTTTTGCGTACTTATGTTATAAATAGTCACTGCAGCCACACACACATCATGCACTATACAAAAAAACAGCGCTTGGAACCATTCCGACTAATAAAAAGAAAGAGTTGTCTGGCATAAAAAGGGGGTTGGCTGTTTTTCTTTGGCTGCTGCTGCTGTTGTTAAAATAGGACAAATATTTTAAGGTAAATCTTATTAGACAAGATGGAAGAAGACCAGCAGCCAGAACAGAAAATAAAAGGCATGTGGAGTTTCAGATACCATAATCCATTTATAGGTATTCAGATGACTATTTCTTAAGAAGTCACTTGCAAACATTTGCAAAACTCCCTGCAATTGTCAGCTAGATTGGTCTCATGTACTCTCATACCCTTTGCTGCATGAATGCTGACACAAGCCATTAATTACTGACAACTTGCCTTCTGCCTCTGAGGTACCTGGGTGACTATAAGATCTATTCCACCTTCAAAGTTAACCATCTTGTGTTATGTCAGGGTTTTGCTGCTGCTGCTGCTGTGGTTATTTGCAGATAAATAATTGAAATGTTCCACCTATCTTGTCTGAATCAATGTCTCAGTTTTATTCTACCTATACAGCTCCACACCACTGATAGATTTCCTAGTGTCAGTGTTTCCGGCATTATAGGCAGCATAGTCATTGACTATTCACATTAGCCATCATGAATGAAAACTTTCTTAATCTGCTTGTTTCCTGTCAAGACATACTGCTGAAAAAAGAAAACTCTGTATAGCCCTCATCATCAAAAATCTCTAAATGATCAGTGACCGGTTCACCGAAAATGGCAAAGGGTCATATTGGTTTTCCTGAAAGGCAGCATCTTTCCATATTTTAAATAAATAAATAACATTTCTATAACTTAATCCTGCATTTTAACAGTTACAAAATACTTCTAGTAAATGTCCATATTTATAGAAAATTGTCACATATTGTACTTAGATAAAAGCGCAGCTGGATATTTATGAGGCACCAGTTTTCTATAAATATAGAAATTCGGTAATTATCACAGTTGTGCAGTAGTAAAAAGCACAGCTGTGGTATGCTGCTGCTGTTGTTTCATTTGCTACAAAGCTAAATTTCAGACTTGTAGGTCCTTTTGCGTTCTCATTTTCTTTTTTATTCTACAAGGAAGAAAAACAACTTCAGGACATCAGAGTTACCTCTGTGCCTGGTCCTATCATTTGTTTGTCAATGGCATGTTCCAAGGCAAGTGGAGTCAGTATGACTGCTTCTGTGTCTTTGGATCAAGCCACAGGCATTATTCAAAACTGAATCACTGAAATATCTAAGAAAAAATCCAAAACTGAAAACAGCAGTGCTGCTCCTGCCCTCCACCCCACCCCCAAGTTTGGAAGTTTCCTCGCTGTTATAATACAAGTCTAGAATTACCTCATAGCTTTTAAGCCTTGCTTGCTTCCTTCCTCCTTTCTGTCTCCTTCCTTCTTTCCTTTCCTCCTTCCCTCTTTTTTATTGAGCAACCAAATAGCAGTGGCGTTGAAATTAATGGGAAGCACTGTATGGAAGAACATTAATTATACAGTGATAAACAGCTAATCTGAAATAATACTCAAGCGGGCCTAATAACTTTGAAATTATCTGGACACGTAGGAAGCTGATGGCTAACATTTCAAATTGTCACCTACCAATTAAATGTAAGACAGACATGTACAGACTTCATTAATATCTTTTAGAGCTTGCAACTACCTGATTTTATTGAAATTGAAGTATAGGTGCTTATTTTGTTTTGTTTTAAAGAAAAAGGCATTTAAATGAGGTATTTCTCTTTATTTCCTCTCACCTTGGTCTCTCAGAACTAACATGGAGCAGGTATACTTTGTCTACTCCCTCCACCATGGGAGGTCATATGATAGCACTTTTCTGGGGAACATCCTTCATTATCTGATACAATTACCCCTTTAGAAACAACATGTCCCAAGAAGCTGATTGGAAGAGTGGCCTTTGTTGCCCCTTTGCACTGACCTTCCAATCTGGCTGGCTGTGGAGAGGACTGCTGCACTTCACATGGTGAAAACCATTGCAGATGTATTTCATTCCACTTCCTTTTCCACTTTTATAACCAAGAAATATTTTCCTTTTTGAAGCTGTGCCTTTGATACATTTTCAATATTCTGTGAACTATGTATAATCATAGTTCATATGGTGAAGTCATGTAAGCACCAAGTCAGACTAACCACTGAACCTCTACTGGTTCAGGGATTTTCAAAAAAGTCGTGCAAGATCTATTAAGTACCAAAAGTCAGACTGAATTGCATCATCTTGATGGAAGGCATGTTGTTTGATGGCTGTTAAGGGAGACATTTTTGGAAGTTGTTTCATAGTCTGGCTGTATTTCAGTTTTTGTCATTCTCCTAAACCTCTATGGCTGTAAAGTGTTATCTGTGAAGCAAATGTTTATGGACCACATCTTGATTGGTTATTTAGGGTATTTGGGGTTTTCTGTTTTCTTTTTTTACTTTTCAGCTCAAGCAGAAGGAGGATATACAATAAAA
Source organism: Eurystomus gularis (assembly GCA_013400335.1). Classification (NCBI taxonomy): domain Eukaryota; kingdom Metazoa; phylum Chordata; class Aves; order Coraciiformes; family Coraciidae; genus Eurystomus; species Eurystomus gularis. Next base: position 18,727 of record VZZY01005481.1, read on the forward strand.
TAGAAAATAAGAAGAACAAAAGAGAAACAGAGAACATAAGAAGTAATGTCATAATATAGTAGCAAACGTAGCAAAATTTAGTGCAGGTCTTCTAGGAGGGAAAGATGATATTATTAAAAATCCAACCAAATTAAAACCAACCAAACAAACCAACAACTAATTTAACTTGTTAACACTCACTCACATACTCATAGGCACCAGGATCTTTGTGTCTTAGCAGCCTCTCCAGCGCGCAGTGACCAAGGTGCTTGTACAATAGCAGTGGCACTGGGATGATACAGATTCCAAGGAAGGAATTATTCTTAGGTAACTGACTATTTGCTAGTTTTTCATGTGGCTGTTTGTCTCTTCAGAGATTAATGTCTCCATCCTGCCCAACCTCTATGAGACTTCAGAATTTACTCAGTTATTTCTCTATTGATGTGGATGTTTTGAGAATCATCATGTAGGTATGTATGTGTGCATCTTGATGACCACCTGATAATCTATATGCATTCAGAACATGCTATTTTTATAGGCCTCACTTTCTTCTGCATTTTGTTCCATTGGTTTTATAGCCAAAAAATCCTATTCGTTCTCCATTCACACCAGTCTTAATGATTTTACTGCAGTCCTCTACAAGTGAAAGTTACAGAACCAATTTCCTTTGTTTCTCTTTGTTTCTCTTGTGTCAACTAATAGATTAAAGCCATTTCTCAAAATGGAATAGTATGTTTTTTAAATAGTTTGTAAGTAAACTGTGCAAATCAGAAAGCATTACTGTCTGGTCAGATGTGGCAGCTGAGGAATATGGGTGAACTCATAATAGTCTATGGTTCTCTGACTAGTAAACTGTTCATTACCAAAGGATATGAAGTCTCTGAAGTGTAGTATGTTTATACAACGACAGCAGATTGTTTTGAGGAAAACAAAGTCTGACTGGGATAAAAGGGAAGAATACTGTCTCTACCTAGAGATCTCAAAGCATTTTCCAGTTCCAGCTTTAATATGGGTAGTGCAGACAAGGACATACCAGCTGCCTTGAGTCTTGGAACTGCAATTCCCATCTCAAGACTGGGAAAGTCTTTTGAGAACATTCCACCACATCCTCTCCTTTCTAGGTTTCTTCTGTATTAACTTTTCACTGTCAATTACAGGGCCTTTAATCTGAACTAAGGCCATTCTTATGTTCTTCTGGATATTAAGTTCTTAATTTCTGTGTCCTGACAGCCCTCTCCAAACTTTCAAGGCTTCTTTGAATGACATCATCTTCTTCTTACCTAAAATGCTGGTGTAATATTAAAAATTATTCACATAAATATACTGTAATTTCTCAAAAATACAGCAGAACATGGATTTTTTAATATTCTCTGCAGTTTCATCTACACTGCAGTTATTGTCACATAAGAGAAAGAGTGTGTAAGTGGGGAGGAGAATATAAATGATGGATTAACACTCTCCATTATAGTGCTGAAAGGCAACCAGTCACGTTCCTTGACTGTAGGCCTCTACTTTCAATCTATTAATGAAAAATGTAAGTACAAATGAAAAACAAACAGTTAATCACATCTTGTAAGAGCTTTTGTTGGGCCTCATGTGATAATGAGCCCACAAAATCCATTAAAATTGCAATTCTGCAGTCCTTCACCACCCTTAGATTATGTGACAAATTGACTAAGGTACAGCAAGAAATACTCAGAGACTATAAAAGATTAACAAGTAGATGTTCCATATTAATTCAGTGCGTTATTGGATATTTTAGTCCACTAGCACTCTGAGCAAAGTACTAATAGGCACATTACAGAACTCAAAAGCAGTACAGCAGGAAACTAGTTTTCTATATCTGTGCATAGTATTTAAATGGATCTTCCGCAGAGACGATTAAGTAACAATTTTTATAGGTATGCTACAAAAATATAATTTTAAGTGGTTTTGAATGCATTGGTAATCCATTGGAAAATTTTATACAGTCTGAATATTTTAACACCTGCCTGAATTCATAATTAAAAATTGATTAATGCTATTGCAAACACTGGAGAAAAGGTGAAAGCTCATGAAAATGCATGTGTTTGTTATTATTCTGTATTTTCTTGCTTGGATATTGATCATAAGGAAAGAGTCCTCTTCCCTGTCTTTCTTGTTCTGATTCCACACTGCCTTAGATAATCACTATCTTGTGTGCAAAGAATTGTGAGTATGACCAGAATAGCGGCATTTTACATGAACTCTGAAAAGCTGTAAGAAGCTACGCAAGCTTTAGGCAGTAAAGAACTGGATTCCCTGCCTATGGAGCATCGTACACTACTGGCTAGGACCTAGTTTTGCAAAGGTAAAAGATGCACAGAAGATTTATAGACAGCTGTTCTATCAGGCAGTGAAACCTTAATCAATTACTCTTCCTCCTGACTTTCCTATCAACTTTTTTTTCTTCTTGTTTTTACCAACATACAGAAGCATAGATCACTCTACAGGGAGCAGAGCTAAAGATTGCCAGAAGACTGCACTTACCTTTCTGGCAAACTTTTGCTAGTGGTTATATAAAAGCCTGTGACAAGGAAAAATTCACCTAAAATAAGTAAGTGCTGGTGTTAGAAATCTTATGGGTCTGAATGTCTTTGCACTGACTCATCCCTTGAAAGTTACACCTGCTTTTGGGAATTACTGTTCAGAAAGGCACATTGTGTTACCTCGGAAACAGCTGCGCCTGCATGTGTATATTTAGATAGAAGGTATTTCACTTCCTTCACATTTCTGTGTGATATGCCATTTACTTTTTATTTAAGCTGTTAATGCAGTCAGTTCTTTGCTATCACATCTTTTCTCTTTTACTCTTAAGTCTACTCAGCTGCAAAAGATGGTGCTGTAAGAATGCACCTCTGGTGACACTGCCACATTTCTGTTATAATCAAAATTTCTATGAGAGAAAGAGAAAAATAATATTATTAACATATTTAGGACCAGAAAGATAAATTCTATGCACCATCTTTGTGGGACCCAATATTTCATCAAGGCAGGTCAGCTAACAGAATCACACAAGGTGACTTCATTTCCTTTCATTTCACTTCACCATTGAGAACAAGGGTATTTGTCTGTCAGACGGGTGCTTGACAGGAATGAGGTCTAGCCAGGAAAAAAGGAGACTTAAATTATGGAATCTTATTTTTGTTACTGGAATTGAATTTTTGTGTGGCCTTGGGTAAGTCACTTAAATTGTCTATGCCCTGATTCTCAGATGATTCTGTGTAAATAGACTTCTCATACTTGGCTAAATGCTATTAAGCTTGAAGAATACTTTTAGTTCTTCACACACAACACATAATATAAATGTAAAGTTTTATCACTGTGATTATTATTCTCATTCTACATTGACCTTTCCCTGATTAGGCGAAACAATTGCATTACTGATTTAAAGGTAGTATGATTCAGCTGTCAGTGAATCTAACATTAAAAGGCATTCCACTTTCTCTAGATAAATGATATTAGTTTCAAAAATATGTACTTCGTAAAGCTATTATGTACAAATTACTAAATACTGCTCTAAAACAGACAACAAAAGAATTGAGAAAATATAACCTACAATTTCCTGCTACTTTTCTGTCATGATAGAGCAGAAAAAGCAGTGGAGAAGAAAAAATTAAGACACACACAAAAAATATTGTCATACAAGTCTGTCTCCATGCTGGTCTACATTTGTTTATTTTTGCATATAGAAATAGCAAAACTGCTGATTGAAAGTAGGAAAAGCTTATGCTTCCTTCTCAGTATTAAAAAGATGAATTTCCTTTGCTTATTCTCAGTTTTTGTTTTCTTTTTCTCTCTAACAAAACCTCTTTATTTTTTCCCTCATTTTTCATCTGGAGCACTGTAGAGAAAAATACTGCAGATGCCCTCTGAATTTCTTGCACCTTTCCATACAATGATATAGGGCAATATCAGTCATGATAACTGAGTGATAAAGACTCCTGTGTGCAAATACCATGAGGCTAGAGCCTGCCAGAGTGAGCTGTCTTTTCCCAATTAACTTCTGGAAAAGTGGTCTTGAGTGTCACACGGTAGTGGAATGATAACAGACAGTTTCAGATATTCAGCCAGAAATGACAGAAATTGGGAAAGGTGAGATAAGCATTCATAAAGAGATGAAAAGCTAAGCCAGTGTTGATTAATTAAAATCAGTGCTTTTGTAGGTGTATACTTATGCACTGTTTAAGACACTTTAGCAGGTAGAAGTTTGTTCTTTACAATATCAATCCTAAATTTTAAAATATTGCATGAATTTAATCTAATCCCAAATCAGATTTATACCCATTCAGTAACACAGACCCAGAATGTCGCTTTAAGGCTCCAAAGAACAAGAATTACCCAAAATGTGGTATTACTTCTGTTATCAAGTTGAAAAAACAGTCAATAATACAGATTAAACTCATAAATAAATACAAATACATAAGGCATAAGGAGATAGAGCATGCATGGGGGGAAAAAAACAACAACAACAAAAAAAAGAGCTATGGCAATAGAGCCCAGAGCTCACTATTTATAGATTAAAGAACATCTACTTGGATAGGCACCAAAAAACTTTAGCTGAACATCTCACAAGTCATGCAACATTCCTTCAACAAACCAAAGAGTTCAGTGTTTCAGCATCTGATCAAAAGCTACGAATATCTACAGAAATGTATCTGAGAACATCAAGGGCATTGACACTGTCC
>VZZY01005502.1:0-21560 GCA_013400335.1 Eurystomus gularis
ATTTAGGTTAGACATTAGGAAGCTTATTAATGCGAGGGCATTTGATCACTGGAATAGGTTACCCAGGGAGGTGTTGGAGGCCTAATCCCTGGAGTCATTCAAGGCCAGTCTTGATGGGGCTCTTGAGCAACCTGACCTAGTTAGAGATGTCCTTGCTTATTGTAGGGAGGTTGGCTTTTAGATGTCCCTTCCAACCCAACACATTCTATGATTCTATGATTTTATGATTCTGTTATTCTAAAATTAATAACTGTCATAGGGCCATAGAAACAGCATTTGGGATGCTACAAACACCCAGGCCAAATGCTCTGCAGTGTGTATGGCTGGCCCACATTAGATGGTCACAGTCTTGACTGCTGTAGACACAATTAACTCTTATAAAGCAGCTGAGAGGGGACAGTCTCCTTGTTACAGACTATGGGGAAAATATAAATATACCACAAGAAGAGTTTGGCCTGGGTCGGTAAAGAAAGTGGACATTCTTCCACTCTGATTTCACACGGTTTGCAGAGATAAAAGGCTTTAGGACTTCCGAAAGGGAAAGGAGATTTCTACTACATGTCAGCATGCTGCTGATGAAGTCTCATCAAAAACTCACCATGACCTTGTCTCTCCCTTGGTTCCTCTGTAAAGCATGTAGCAACCTGTGTCTGCGCCACAGGAAAAGCTGTTAGAACAGATCATCCCCGGGACTTGACACTGAGTGCGATACCATGGTTGAGAGTCTATGTAGTACTTTCTGTGTGTGACTGTTTATCATACTACAAGTCTTGATTATTCTAATGACACTGGGCCTCTTCAGAAACACATTGTTTATACCCCCAAGGAGTTTGCTGTGCACACAAATATTCTCGATCTACTGTATAAACAAATGTGTTATTCAGCAGCCAGCTGCAGTTGTGTTGCTGATAACTGGCGAAGGGTCTGACAGCAACACAGCAAATATTACCACCACCTCTAAGTAGCTTGCAAACTTCTACAGGGACATTCTCCATCATTTCAGTGGGCTCTGCAAGCTCGCATTGCTATCTGCTTTGGGGTGCTTGGTAGATTAAGTTAAATATGCCCTTGCTCACTGCAGAGCAGTTGGACTAGATGACCTTTAAAGATTCCTTCTAACCCAAAACATTCTATGATGCTACGATTTTTGCTTAAACCACCCTGCATCTAAAACTTCATTTAATCTTATTTGAGAAAATGCCTGATCACACCTTTCAGAAAATACATCAATTATCAGACCCACAGCTCTGGGAATGCACCAAGCATGGGTGCTTTCTCTATTAAAAGCACACAAGTTGCAAGAAGCTATGAGTTGGCAAATAGCGGAGGTGTTTTTTCACTGAAATTGTGGTGGTGTTGGCCTCCCCTGCTTCAGTTATGCCTGCTGATTCTCACAAGTCCTTTGTTTGGATACCAGAGCTTCCAAGGTGTTTAAAGTGCTTAGAGCCTGCATTCCACTTGGAAGGAATGTATTTATGAGGAAAGGGAATGTATTTATGAAGAGAGGGGACACCAAAGGCAAAAAAAGGGAAAGGAAGTAAAGAAGACAGGTTCCCCAGTTGGTTGCAAAATATTACATAAGGATAACTGAAATGATTAAAAAATGAAAGATTGAGTCTGATAGTCTAAATACAGTGCACCTGAAATTGTATTCCAGCACATAGAATTGAGAACCAGTGGAGATCATCAAAGGTATCTGGGTTTTGAAATGAAATGGACTTAGCAATTGCATATTGCTTTCTGATTTCTGACCCTTCTCAGCACAATGTGAACATCTCTCTGTCTTGGAGTTGTTTGGGGAATACCAGAGTTAGGTTTCCTTCCTTCTTTCCTTTGGGCCAGGTGAGTAAAATATGGAGACATCAGTAAGCCAATCGAAACTACAATCTGCTAAAAAAAAAAGCAGAAAACCTCATCTTGTTTTTCCAGCCATGAAATGAGGGATAAAAAGTCACTTCATTAAACAATAAGGACTTTAAGAACTTCAAAGCACCTCAGTAGTTTCAAGCAAATCCAGTCTGTACCCACAAACACAATTTCGCACCATCCTGCCTTAGCTATTGTCTTGATACTCCACAGCAGGCTAAGCAGATCTCTAGAGATCAGTGTTTTGAGTCCTTATTCCTGAGCTTTTCTTTTTCTCTTAGTTTTTCCTACAGTATCCTTGTCGTTAGGTGCGGATCTGTCCTTCTCTAAGTGAAGAGGTGTCACACAACAAAGGGTAAGCAGAAGGGGCTGCAGATAAATATGTGATTGTCATTGCCTGTCCTTTCCTGGCTTCTTTCCTTGGCCCACACACGTACACATGACAGTACTTAACAGGGAAGGCTCTATAAATGTGGAGGAAATGTAAAGAAATTAAGGAAATTGTTCAACTGGTACCACTCATCTCCTCTCTGCAGATTCATTTCATGTCACTGAAGCCAGAAAGGTCATCCTGATTGCTCAGTTAGTATATTTATTGCCTATTTAATTTGGGGTTTATGTGTGCATCCCAAGCTTCGTATTAATATTTCATGTCTCTGGAGCTGTGGTTTAGGGATTTGCAGGAGAGAGTGGAGTCCACCAGGGAAAGAAGAAAGAGGTATTGATTCCTGCCATGAATACCATCAGCATTCCAGCTCTCTCAGAATTTTAGGCAGGAAGAAGAAGAACTGAGATCAGGCCAAAGCTGGATCTTTCGTGTTGCAGAAGGGAGAGAGACAGAGGAAAAGACAGAGCTGGGGCAGAGTCCCAGAGAAAAGTGTTCCCATGCAAACTGGTCCTGAGGGAAGGCAAGCGGGGGTGATGGCCGAAATTCAGTGAGGAGCTGTTCCCAGCAGAGGCTCTGCCTTGCCAGGGCTCTGGCATACATGAAATAATCAGGGTGATGGCCATTTTATGGCCTGAAGCAGTCTGCTCTCCTGGCTCCCATCTGCCTTTTATCAGGTCTGGTGCTCATCATGGGAAAATGAATACCCAAAGAAGAATCACGCTATTTTATTATCGTTCCTTGTTTTCTAGTAATGCCAGAACACCAGCATTGGTGTAGCTAGAAGTCTCTGAGCTCTGCTCAGTGCTCAGACTCTGAGTGACACTTCACGGAAGTGTCCTTAAATGAATAGCAGAGGTGGGGCTGGAGTAATTTTTCCCTGACAGGGGAATTGTGGACATGAAATCATTAAAATTTCAAAGTACTCAACCATAGCATAGAGAGGTTCTTAGAAATCTCTCAGATTGTGGGAAGAAAAGCTACAGGTCCAGAAAATTATTTCTTATGCTCAGCCTGTGCTCACTTTGTCCTGAATCCCTTGTCCTTTCTTTTAAACTAAGATTTCAGTAAGTAAATTTATCTTTTAATCATGGAGATGTTTATAGATTTACATTGGCTTTGTCTGGCCAGCTAAAGCCACTATATTCTAATTACACTCTCATAAATTTGAAGACCAGAAGAGCCATTATTTTAATTAAGTTTGACTTTTCCTATACTGCACGACACAGGATTTAACCAATGATCCTTCTATCAGGCCTGTAACTTCTGGTTGAACTAGGGAGTCTCTTTAGGAAAGACATCTAATCTTGATTTAAAGACTTCTTTAAAGACTACTTAACAACTCATCAAGCTTGTCTGGGGTTTCTTCTTTGGTTTATAGAAGTAATGAACCGAGTCCCCCATCCTCCCCTCCTGGAGATACTTCTTAATGGAAAGTAAAAATGCCACAATTACGACACACCATGTGTGGGACATAAAACCTCACTCTCACTCTAGTATCTGTATCGTATTTAATAAAGTACCAACAGAGCAGCAATAATGTACACTGGGAATCAGGCATCATAAATAAAAGGAGGAAAATGTAATAATGGGAAATTGGAGAAAAATATGAAAGCAGCTGTAAGAACAGAAAGAGGGAAGAAAAAAAAAATCAAAAAACCCTCACAGCCAGGCACGGAAAAAAATGTATTTTAAAGCAGGTGCACTTTTGGAGGAGTTTTTCTGAATAGAGGAAGAGATACACAAGCATGAATGTACGCACACACGCACACACATATACATGAACATGACTTGCCAGATCTTACCAGATGATGTAGTTGAGGCTGGCTGAACTTAATTAACTTGGATGACTGGTTTTAGATTTTAACCTTCCTTGTTTATTTGCTTTCACTGTGAAGTGGTAAAGACTTTCAGACATGGAGGGAAGGGGAAGAAGAAAAGGGAAGGTGAAATGACTCTTGAAAAAAACAATAAGCTGCTCCATATATCCAGTTGTTTGGTTTTAAGGATGTAGGGTAATTACTCAGCTGTTGTAAACCAGCATAGCTCTGATACTGATCTGCACCATCGGAGAATCTGGCCCTGGGAAGCTTTTCCTTTCTGGATTTCAAAGATAGTTAATATTTCTTTTTTACCTACAACCATGTCTTGTTGCTAGAAGAATCACTTCAGGGGCCTGTTGTCTGACACTAAATCCACCTAATGTGGTTTGATCACTTCCATAGTACTCTTAGATTCCAAAAGAAGCTGTTCATATCCAAATTCATTTATGAGAATGGTCCATGGTTCTTGCTAGCTCCCAGACCATGCCTGGGAACTGTTTGGAAAAGTGCTAATTGGTCTGGGCTGAAGACTTGGCTGGGAATGGAGAAGTTTGGAAGAACAAGCTCCAAAACTGAAGTATTTTTATACATGTACTGATAATATGGGCCGTTCATGTCTGAATTTAAGCATAACAGGACCTTTAACTCCCCTAAATCATAGAAACATGGAATGGTTTCTGTTCAAAGGGGCCTTAAAGATCATCTAGTTCCACATGCCCCTGTCATGGGCAGGGACATCTTCCACTAGATCAGGTTGCTCAAAGCCACATCCAACCTGACCCTGAAAACTTCCAGTGATGGAGTATCCACAACTTCTCTGAGCACCCTGTTCCAGTGTTTCACTGTCCTCGTTGCAAAACATTTCTTCCTTAAATCCAATCTAAAGCTACCCTCCTTCAGTTTAAAACCATTGTCTCTTGTCCTGTCACTACAGGACTTAGTAGAAAGTCTATCTTTCTTATGAGTCTCCTTTATATATGAAAGGTCTTTACATTTATAAAGATCTTTTCCTTAGTCTCTGAAAAGTGCAGGTTTTGACATGGTCTCTGGCATAATCTGGGAGACTGCCCCTCAACCCTGCCAGTTTTTTTGCTCTTCAGGCTTCATGTGATGTACATCACAGTGGATTGAAATGGGGGGAAGCCTTTGCAAAATAATTGGATTCTTCTTAGTCAAGGGGTTATTTACAGGTGTCTAGGGGTTGCTACAGAGATAATAACCTGCATTTGGGAAAGAGAAGGATGTATAAGCAGAGTTTAACCCTGAAGAAAATAGTTGAGGTCCAAGGTGCAAAGTCCAAGGTGCAGCTGAGATCTAAGGGGGATGCAGATTCCCACCTGCCTGCCAAGGTATCCTTACTGCTTCTTTTCTGCCTGTCAGAAACAGAGCTGGCCTGGGCTAGACTACAGTGGTCTGGCAATGCCTATCAAGGAAAATTAAAAACAGCAACAGGAAGCAACAGAGGGCTGCAAATGTTTGTCCATCTGTAATCTCAGACCTTTGTTCTGGCCTTTTGCTCCTGACTGAGAACCTCAGCTCCCTGCTTCCAAGGAAGGTAGATCAGTCCCTTGCACACAAACGCTCTGCTGACTTGCCACAGGGAGGGGAAGCTCACTCCTGACCTCAGCACTGCCAGTCCGTGCGGATAAACAGGAATCATCATGGGCAAGGATTTAATGTGACAGTGAAAAGACTGAAAGCCACACTTAAAAACGCAGTTTGGCTCTGAACAGCAGTGTGTAAAAATGGCACTTTCTCACTCAGCAGATCAGATGCCTGGGCCTGAGCTGCTGCCCTAGCACTCAAAAATAATAAGAAAAATACAGGAGGAAGATTTTACATGTGTCAGTCCTGTTGAAACACTATTCCTTTACTTTCAGGTCAACTGAGCTATACACTGAAGTTTGTACTGTTGTGGTGAGGCCTTTCAGTGCTAGGCAGTAGAGCTCAAAATGGTTCATACAGTCCCACTTGGCTTCTCAGACACTGCTGTCAAGGCTGCTGGTGTAGGGGAACACAGTCTGAAATCTAGGATACAGTATTCGTGATCTCCACTCGTGGACAGGAGGGAGGGGAAGGAATGGAATGCAAGGTTAAGTTTTTTATTAATACATTTGAGAAGAGGAAAGTGTCTCTGAAACCCTGGAAAACCTGAAGGCTTCTCAAGGTAACTATGTCTGTGATGACTGCACAGGGAGCCACTAGAAGTGAGGAGATGCCAAAGGCTACTCAAAATCTTGCCTTCTTAGAAACGTGTTTAATGAAAATAAACTGGGTATTAAAAAAATAATAATAATCAAAATAAGATTGTGTTGACAGTGTGCATCACTTTTAGCACCATGACCTGGCAATTAGAGGACTCTTCTTGGTAAAGACCTAAGTCCTGGGTCCTTCTCAGCCTGAGTTGCTTCAGCTACCAGACCTCACACAAGGTCCCACCAGCTCGTTTGAATGTCAGTGTGTTTTACCTTAGAGCAATCCTTGGATAAGAAACAGAAACAGTCTCTAGTGTGAGGGTGAAGACACCAAGTGTCTACTTCCCTCATCAAATGCTCTAGATAGGACACAAGGCAGGTTCCCTCTTGCCTGATGTCAGCCTGGTCCCATGATCTTACTCCTGGTTGTACAATCATTAGGAATGCCCTGACAGTGCTTACAATCTCCTCTTGGGATGTGCAAATAGATGGTTTCCAACCATGCAGGCTAAAGCTCTCCTGAAGCCTGCATTTCTTGCTTCTTCACTGCATACTGTAAAATATTACACTATCATGGCAAACATGGACAGCCTCATCATTAAGAATTAATGTTTGATATAAAGGCTAGTTGGTGCTCTGGGCCAGGGTCATGATGAGGTTGGAGAGCTTTGGTTGGCTTCTTTTTCTCCAGAATCAACACTTCTGACCTCATGTGTTCAGCTGAAGGTGGACATTAGTATCACTGGTGCTGAAAGGCTGTGGCTTGGATTTCTGCCAGGTAGCTGGTAGGTTTAGGTCCAAGTTTCAGAAGGCTCTGTGTTCACACATTCTTATTTCTTGCTACTTGTAAAATGAGTACATTATTCAAGGAAAACTGGGTAGACAACATGAGTGAAGTCTTCCAGAAAGAGATCTCTCCTAAAACCTATGCTGTGTTAGACAAGTTTTTTTGTTATCACCCTCAAAATGTTTGTTCTTGACAAGAAAGAAAAAAAAGAAAATATGGAACTACCACCACCACTAAAGAATGAACAGCATTTTTTTCAGTAATTGGTTTGCAGTCCAGTAGATATCCAGTGATGGATACTTGACTCTCCACAGGGTCTCTAGCTATATTAACCCCTTCGTGGATCCAGGAAGAAAGTGCAATAAATTGTTATTGATTCAATCGCTACTTTTTCCTGACCAGAATTTCAGCACTCCAATGTCATAGGAACCATACATGACAGACCCTAGTACTAGGCCTCTTTTCCCAAAACACAGCTTGATTTTAGCTCATGAGGTGCTTGCAAGGCAATATTAGCCAGCTGTCACTGGAGGATCAGATGATATTAATGGCAACTGGCATGTCTATTCAGCGAGCTGAGCTCATCCCTGTAGAATCAGATGGAGTCTATTTCACATAAAAAAAGGAAATCAGAAGAAGCCAAGTGAAACGGCAAAACTGCTACCAATCCAGCAATTCATCACCTGAACATCGGCCTTGTGAATGTAAGGAAACCACAGAACAAGACTAGGTCTGCAAAAAGTGTCCTCACAGCTTGTACCAAGTAATTTATTGAACCTCAGTCCTTGCCTCCTAAAGGTCCATGTCTGAGTGTCTGAGCCGATGACTTTAACAGTGCACTAAAATTCTAGCTGCTAATAACCTTTAGTTTGTGACTTGCCATTCAAAATGCATCCTGCATCCTGCCAGACTTGTTTTTCATGTGTGCTGCGGGGTGGGAAGCATTAGCCCTACCATTCACCCAAGGATATGCATAACTTAAAGTGTGTGAGCAGTCCCATAGACTTCAGTGGGACTACAAATGTGTTTACACATCTTAGTCATTCATTCATTAGTACACAAAAAACGTATTATATTTCTGTCAAAAGCAAATTTGAAGTTCGCTTTCCAAATGCCAAAGGCCTGTGCATTTACCAAGAAGAACATTTAGCTTTTCCAGCCTCTGTTCCTCAGGGCCAGAGAACTTTACAAAAGAGGAAAATCACCCCAAATGGACTTTTCTTGTAGCACAAGGATGAAAGCAAAAATTCATTAGATAAAAAGAAGGTCTACATTTATGGTTAAATATTGGATGTGTAATTTAAAAGAGAAAGCCAAGTTGAATGCAAAGCAATTACTGACACTTAATATTAGTCAGACTAATAAAGCAGCAATTAAACCTCATTATACAGCCATAAAATTGATGTGTAATAGATTGATTGCACCAAATGCTCATACCAATGTTTGATGGCATATCATAGCAAGGTAAACTTGTTCATTTAATTGGCAGATCAAAATAATTTCCTGCAATAGATTGATTTAACCTTATTGCATTTCTTGGCTTCAGATGACATCGGTGGCAGTAAAAACAAATAAATAAACTAATGAATAAAGAGCAAAAAAAGCCTACAGACCAGCTTGCTCTATGGCAAATACTCTCTGTTCCATAGTATAATATTCCTTCTCCCAGGAGATCTACAGTTATTTGAGAATCTTCTTGCCAGCAGCACAATTTGGATCTTGCACAGCAGTGCTGCTTCATTGTTCACTCCTTGAATTGAATGTGAGGAGCTGAAGGAAGTCTACATGTAAATGTTTTGCTGCATGTTTACAGCTGGCACAAAATTCAACACCTTGGAGTATATTAAGTCCAATGATTAAAATAAATTGTTGTTGGAAACCTAAAGGGTAAGCAGTGACGGGACCATAAATAAAAACCTTTTAAACTCGTCCAAAATCACATCTGAACCTTTTTATTTTGACCATAGGTTCAAACCTAGTCCTTATAATTTAATCACTGTCCAAGAGTCCAGCATATCAGGTCCACTTTCTTTTTTAATAAAAACTATTTATATGGGTTCATGAGAAGAATACATTTTTTTTAAGGTTCAATTCTTTGATGATTATAAAACAGAATATTTGACGAAGACAAAGTTTTGGCCTTTGGTTCTTACGGATTTTCATATCACCATCACTAAGGTCATATAACAACCCATTATCCATAGCTACCCGGCTTTGCATTTCACAGCAACGTTGTTAAATCTGAGCCATCACGCAGCAATAAAGCCAAATGAATGATCATATTTTCTGCTCCAGCAACATCTGCCTTGGTCAAAAGAGCTTTATCTTTCTACATGGACCTCATCTCTACAGCAACTGAAGGGCTCACAAACTGCATAACCAGATGTCAGAGGAGCTTTTTGTGGGGAAGAAATTTGAAAGACAAAATTACTTTGACTCACCTCCAGGATCTTGTGACCAAGTAGGATTTTAAATCATGATCTCCTGTACAGCTGTGCAGCAAACAGTAAGCATTTTCTATAAGGTAAAAAAAAAAAATCTATTTTATAAATCCTAAGACTGAGGTCAACAGAAAATTTACTTTTGACATCAGGATTTTCCCAAGGATTTTAAATAATGGTACTTCATAAAATCCAGGCATGGAAGTCGAAGAGAAAAAGAAGCAATAGCCCATCTGTCATTTTAGTGCTAGTCGTTCAGCTAGCAAAGATTCCTCCACAAACCAAAAATCACAGAATCAGCAAATGTGCCATTTTTATCAGGATTTGCATTTCCAACTAATTCTGTGAGAAAATCATCACCTGCAAAACCCTGTTCCTCTTGTAAACCTTTCTCATTCCTTTGTCTGTGATGTGCTTTGGTTCATGCTGATCAATCTGATTTGAACTTATTCTGGGTTCCAGCAGAGCAGTCACCTCAGGTCAGATTCATCACTTCCTCGTCCTGCAGAGCTGAAGCTCCTTATTTTCACATTTCTGAAGTTTCTCAGAACCAGATGCAACTGCTGTATGAATGGTACATCCTGCACTGCTACATGGTCAGGTGAAACAGCTCTGAGCTAACACCTTGATACCTAGTCTCCTGCTCATGTATGTGACTTCAGTTCAAGAAGGAATTCCTGAATATACCTAGTTAAATGCCATTTTTTTCAATGTGGTTTAAGTAAAAAAAAAAATGCTTAATGTTTAATAAAAATTGGTACTGCTGGCAAGGGTCATATGCTTCTGTCTAGTCAGCATATGTTTTACTGCGCTAAGATAGGATTGTTAAAAGTAGGATCTACATTTCAGTCCATATTTGTGAGCCTTAGGCTATGAAAAGTTATTTAGAAATGATGCTCACCTCATTTAAATGGAACTGTCCAAAAATTGCCTCTTTCAGAGGTCAGGCCTCACATTTGATGTCTAAATATGAAGAAAGGCTGAGAAATCTGGGTTTGTTCAGCCTTGAGAAGAGAAGTCTTAGGGGAGATGTTATTACCAGGTACCAGTACTTGAAGAGTGGCTACCAAGAGGAAGGAGACTCCCATTTTACAAGGAGTCACATGGAAAAAACAAGGGGGAATGGTTGCAAGTTACTCCTAGGGAAATTCCAATTGGAGTGTTGAATAACATTCTTCACAATGAGAGCAATTAAACATTGGAATAGTCTCCCAAGGAAAGTGGTGGATTCTCCTACATTGGACAGTTTTAAGGCTCAACTCAACATGGTGCTGGGCCATCTCACTTAAACGATTTTTTTTTTACCTTAAAGGTTGGACTAGATAATCCTTGAGGTCCCTTCCAGCCTGGCATTCTATGATTCTATGATATGATTGGAGCTTGATTTTTGGCACCTATACTACTGGATCTTAATCCACATTTTGTGAAATGTCAGTTAGATTAAAGCTTCAGGATTTTAATTATATCTCATGCTAATATATCAACTTTCCTGTAGTAGATTTTTATAGTTCCCCGCCTCAATGTGAAATCTACTGGATTGTACAAAATGTGAAAATATGACATATAGATGTGGACATTTTCCACACGCAGTAACAAAAGTATGTAAGATCTTACTCCTTTTTCTGAGCAGCCCTCTGTAAAAGCTGTTGCTGTGCTGCCTTTTCAAAATCAATAAGGTCACCCCAACTTGGATGTGTTTTGGATCATAAATAGCTCTCCTTTTTTGGTATGCAGCACCTTGTGCACACTTCTGCTTGTTCCTTCCTTATCAAATCTCTCCAGTGTTGGCAGTGCTGTTTTTCACATGGGAAGTTGTTCATTGGATTTAGTTAGTCTAAAATGGACTCAAAAATTATGCACAGACACAGCAACTACTTTGAAGATGTAAAAGGATTGCTGCAGAGGAGGGAAATGAAATGTTGTCTATGTTTCCAGGGGAGTGGAAAAGTGAGAGACTTAAAATATAGCTAGGCAGATTCGGGAGAGGTCTCAGGTAAATGTGCAAACTGCAGCATCAGTAGAGGCTGAAACAGCTTGTCGGGAGGGGTTGCTGAAACCTACATTTTTAAGAACAAGTTAGAGGAGTCATGTACTTGTATCTGACCCTAATTTTGGGCAAGGGATCTAAGCTGATCTTAATTTGGGGCAAGGGATCTGAGTAATATGCTGAAATTTCCTCCTGCCCTGATTTCTCTGAAACTATATATTTTAAGAAGAAAGCCTTTCTACAGAGAACAGAAGTCACTGACAGGATGACAAAAGTGATTGTTAGAGTTGTTGGCAGGCAGATGTGAGTTTCCCCCATCACAGGATTTAATATGGCCGCTTATCTGAAGAAGGATTTAAGGGGGAGGAGGGGCTAATGGTGTTTTGGTTAAGATTAGAGAAAGGATAAACATTTTGAGGAAACAGTAAATTCTCTAAGAATTCTCTCTTCCATCCACTGAAGAAAGTAGTTCTGAGACAGGACTGAATTTAATTTCAAATGATTTTCCAATACAAGGGAAAAAATTCACACAGAAAATTGGGATAAAGTTTGAAAATTTGTCACCCAATTTGTTAAGGCATTCAATATAGATGTGATTTTATAATAGCTTTAAAATAAGTGCAACGAATAGCTCTCCAGCATGCTCAGGGAGTAGAGGCTAGCTTAGACCTGACAGCTCTCATTTAGAAGGCTGAGGTCAACTGAGATGACTTCTCTCCTAAAATATCCACAAGAATCCCCATGTGATACTTACAGATCTATCTCTTTAGCAGCAAAAGACAGCCACGCTCTATTACCATCCATAGCAATACACGAGCTTATCCCAGCTGTGTGCCCAGACAATGCATGCATGTGAATGCAAATGTACATATGCCTTCAGCTGATGCCCCTGTTGCCTCCAGGGAGATGGGAGATGGAAGGTGGTGACTGCTGTTTCAGTGTGAGCCCTCTCTATAAGCAGTAGCTGCAGCCTCCTGCTCCCTCATCCCTCCTTCTATGGTGGCAGCAGCCAGCCAGGCTTTCCAGAACCAGCCAAAATAGGATGTGAAGTATGGGATTTTGTTGTTCCCAGCATCCTGGACTAGGCAGGAAGAGCCAAGTTGTCTTGAACACAAGTAGGAACGGTGTCAAACTCTCCATGTTGTGTTGCACTGAAAATCAGTCCAGTGACCTCAGTGTGATTGAAATGAGAGAGGACATTTCAGCCCAAGTAAACAAAATGTGGTGGAGGCACTTTGAATAAATTTGTAAGCAGCATATAGCTTCTCTGGACAATCTCCAAAGAGACAAAGCAACATTAGTCCAGCCAAGATGTAAAGCAGCCACAGCTAAGTGATCTGACATCCTCCTCGCAGAGGCTGAAATGCAGCCTTATAGCATTCCCAAGATGGAGAAACTGAGCTGACCTGTTTTTCTAAAGACAGTTTTGGTCACAAAACATTTCTTCACTGCCACACATGTAGCAAAAATTACACATGAACAGGGCAAGGAAGGGACAAGCAATAACCACTGGAAACAACGGCATAAGTCCTTATCATATAGCTTTTTTTCCACAAAAATAGCAATTTTTTAAAAAACATTAATTATTTCTCTGAACCTGGAAGTGCTTAAATCATTGTGTAGTGGCCACTAATGACACCAATGCAGGTCCAGGTCTGATTATTCACGTTATGGACCGGTTATGATCTCCACTTCATTGTCACATATGAAAGTTTTGTTTAGGAAGAGTTTTCATGTTCAGTTGAAGTAACTGATTTTCTGATACATCAAAATCTTTATCATTTCCTTTTCACAAATATTTTTCCTGGAAAATCATCTTTGTATGAAAGGAAATCTATGTAAAATATTTTTTCTGATTGTTTTGTGTTTAGATATAAAAGATTATATCTTTTTTAATTTATTTTTTTTTCATTTTCTTCTTTATCAGTGGTTCCTGGTTTCTTTGTAAGTGGGAGAATGAACAGAAATGAGGGAAAGGAAAGAAAAGGAGAAAAGAAAAGGCTTCATACCAATTTAATCCACCATTTGAGATTTTCCGATAGCTCAGGAAAAGAATTCAAAATTATGTCAATGTACAAATATTACAAAATCATTAAATGTATGCTTTTAAATCAATTCAACTTGTAAGTTTACTAAAAGAAAATCTTGGTGCCTTGGGGGACACTGTACTAGCAGCATTTGAGGACTGGCTGGAAATATGAAACAAGCAGACATGTCCTGAACTGCATCCATTCCTATAAGATTCCCAGCCTAGGGCAGCATTCCTTGAAGGATATACATATATCTGCTTAACTATACATGTGATGCTCCATCCCACTGAAACCAACGGGAGCATTTGCTGTTCATCAAGTTAAGCATTTACATAAATCTCTGTGATAATGTAGTTTAATTGAAGACTCAAGTGCTTGGATAAATCTTAGGTTATTCAAAGCAAACTTCAAAGCTTTTTACATTCACTTAGCACCAATTATTGCCCAAACAAATCAACTGGACTGTATTACATGTGAAGTTTTAAATTCATAGATGTAACATTGCAGTGGCTTTTGCTAGTCATCTGCATCCTTTTTACCTCACTGAGAAAGGATTCCTTATTAAAGCTGGTTAAAAAAAAAAAAAGCCAGAAAATGCCTGGAACAAAGTAACTGTAACTGTAAAATGTCCTTAAAGGCCAATTAGAAATTGCAATACTGGGAGTTTTATTACAACTAACTCCTCCTTAATTATCAATCAATGGATTCTGTTGGAAAAAAAAATCTCAAATTCACAGCTGGGAAAATGATGCTAATTATTTTCTGTTAATTAAGGCTGTGCTGGGATTCAGACTTGCCATCCTTCAAATAAAGGATTGACATATCAATGCTAACATAATGCTTAGGGTCTTTTCCAAAGGCTTTATTTCTAATGGCAATAAATTGGTGTCATGTTATTTTAAGTGTCTTAAGCTATCATGCTATTACCTAACCCTGATATATAATGAAAAATGTGTCTCTATCTCAGCACTCATACCAACTTCTGGTATGGAAGTTGAATATTTGCCATTTTGCACTGTAGATGTTCTGTTGTGAGAATGAAGGAGCTTTAAATTCTTTGGAGCTGAAAGGAGTAAGGCTAAAAAAAATTGAATGGCAGTAGGATTCCCCAGATGTCACAGAAATTAAAGATAATAAACTACTTGAGTAAAATTATGGGCATATTATATTGCATGACACTGTTCGCACTGACTTTCAGAGTCAAACCTCCAGCCCTCCTTCATTTCTTCCTTCATTGTGGGAGTTCCCTGAAAAACAGGCTGTGAAACTTAAGTTGTTTCTGTGGAAAAGACAAGCAAGATAATTTATTAGAAATCATTTTCCTTGCTTGCTTTATACTTGTTCCTCATTATCTGCCACATTTCTTTTAGCCAAGACTGACCAAAGTAAGAAATAAGACATTGGAAGCAGATAAGAAAAGAGGGGGGGAAAAAACATTAATATTCTGCCACACTCAGTGTGTTGTTTATGTGAAATAAAGCTCTGAGTGAACTCATGCACAATCTTAGGAATGCTTGGCCTAAGACTTAGACACAACCTGTTCTAAAGATCTGTTAACAGTTTAAGACAAAATGGATAGGAGGGTGTTGTTTTGTTTTGGGTTTTACTCAGGGTGAGAAATTATTGTGTCTGTTTCTGAAAGACAGATGTCAGATAAACAACTCTGAAAAGACACACCCCGTGCAACAGCAGACATTCTTGGAAACCATAATAATAAACATTTTAAAACACCTGAGAGAGGTTGGACAGGAGCAGGTATGAGAAGTAACCATGTTATCTCCCTCATCCTTCTCTTTAGAAAGATATTTCTCAAGGGACCTGCTGTAAATGACAGAGAAGAACAGCTTCTCCTTCCTCTGGCCTCCATATGGAGGTTACTAACACCATTACTACAGAGGTAAGCAGTCTTTGCAGTGGGATTTAATCTGAAAAGCCTGAGTTTGTTTGATAGATGTTGTGAAAATAACTTTAACACCCAATTACAGTTGACCAGCTAGAGCATAGCTCAGAGGAACCAAGAGACCAGGTGAGTGGTTCACCTGTTTTACACCTGCACATTCAAAGTGTGACCACCACCTTCCTTTCTAATAAGTAGAGAGAAACAGAAACCTCCACAAGTTATTTTGTCTCACTGCAAAATAACATCTCAGGACAGAAGTTTTTTCTCTTTATGGTGTGTATTTCTTACTGACCAAAAGGTGATTATGTCTAACTCTGACTTGAACCTTCACCTTTAAGGTGTCCAAAATTAGCTATTCCGCTATTTCAAGTCTTTATGCCTGTTAAAACTCTCTTCAGCAATTTATTCAAGGTTCAAGACTGGAGACAATGCAGCATTTTGTACTTCAGTTATTTTTCAGACCTGGAACCTTATCTTCTGCTTGTGTATAATATCAATGCAAGTGGATCCATGGTTTTAAGGACTGTCCTTGTTGCAGAACTGATTTCTGCTAGGCATTGTGCAAGGGACAGCAAAACAATTCCCAAACCCTGTAAGAGATAGTCACAAATCCAAGACAACTCATCAAGAAACCAAGAGTAGAAGGAGGAATCTAATGATTCACAACCCAAAACCAAGGTCTTCAGTCATCACTTAACAGAACAAAAAGGCTGTTGGGGGTTCAGGGGTATTTCTAGTAAGTGAGGGTTGTGGAAGATGTTCTTAGGGGTGTTTGTAAACCTAAACTCTCCAAAAACCCCCTGCAGAAGATTCTGCTACAGTGAGAGTCTACTCAATGACCTCATTGGTCCTATCCAGTCTTGTCCTCCTACAAATACGATCATTCATTTCAAAGTCAAATTTGTATGGCATAAAGAAATACACAAATGGATGGAAGGCAAGTTACGACAGTAGAATTAACTTTCACCATTTCTTCAAAAAGCAAACCAAATGGAATCTGGAGTGTGCACCTTTACATTTACCTGATCTTTATCTACCCCCAAATAAAAAATATTTTACCTATGCTACATGATTACAAAGCTTTCTCTCAGCTTTTGTAATTCATTTGTGCCTTCTAGCAGTCATGAGTCATGGGTCTTTTACACTTGTCAAGTACACCTAATCCCTACCCTTCATGGCCCAGAAATCCTAAAGATGGCTGAACATGTAATTGCCTTGAAGTGTAAAATATTTCCCACATTATTTATTATAACATTGCCTGCTAGTACCTCTATAGTTAAGGTTGTGTCAGCATTTTCATTATAAGTCCCTATTTTCAGCTGTAAAAATGTGCTTCAGGCTGGAACTAAGAATGCTAGTGATTTATATTTTTTTTTTATTATTTTTTAAAAATAAAATTGCCTTGGACATTTTTTAAGTTATTCCATCTGTAGTCATAAACACATGCATGCACCCATGCACATCTGTTTACACCTGTGTGTGCACATGTGTTAACGAATATCTAGCATGCTATAAATATAGAAACAGATATTGTCATAATAAGACATAATCATTCATTTTTGTTTTCAGCTCCTGCTCATAAAAATTGTGTCTGGGTGGGATCAATTTTAGAGATAGCACAAGTTTTATTCTGAGTTGTTGCGGTGTCCTTTTCCTAATCATGCTGAGAGATAACAATAATAAAATATTTATTCATTTTTAAATCTTACATTTTAATTATGTGTGGATCAAATTTTCTTCTGGAATAATTCCAGCAAAAGTGTTTCATCTCTGTTCTTGGATCATGAGCAAGAGTACCGATGACACTCAGGTGTTACTACATCAAGTGCACGTGATTTAGTACAATGTAAAAGATGACTCATTCTGTCAGGTCTTTTTTTCACGCAGATACAAGAGTAGGATGTAAGCACTAGCGCCAGGACTTTGCAGACCTAGTTGCTGAGCACTCGTCTGCCTTTGAGGTACGCCCATTAAGACCCCACTGCTCTTTTCCACATCCAGCATGGATCATGTAAGTAGAGCCAAGATTTAACATAAGCATTTATTGGTTTACACATCTCTTATGGATTGACTTACTTTATCTAGTGGCACCTCACCATGGAAGTACCTCACCATGGAGGTACTACTTACTAATCTCCTATTTTATACATCCTATATATTTTATGGGTCATGGACTACATTATCAGTATCATATGCATTACTGTCTGAAAAATCTGTTAAATTTGGGGGGTTTTTTAACTACTTGTGTTTCGTCAATGTTTCAAAAATAAAGAAAATATGGAGGTAGAATATTACCCATTGTTGCTGGTATTTAATGAGGTACTTCTGGAATTAATGCTAACCTTAGTCCTTTTATCCAACTGACCATGTGCCTTCATTCCAAAAAGGGGAGGTTTTCATGTTCCTTCAGCCGTGATCAGTATGGACCTCTGACCTCAAAATATACAATTCCAGCTTCAAGCTTTTGAATGTAATTATACTTTACGGTCTTAGTGCCGTTCACCTGTCTTTCCCCAGGTATTTCAGAACTGCAAACACTTCTAAGTCAGATAAAAGATAAACAGACTTTTTTGCTGGATTTTTTTTGCCGGGGGAGAGAGACTTCAAACCATTCCAGACCCATCTTTGAAACAAATCATTGCAAAAGGCCTAATAGTTTGTGGAAGCTGTCCAGAACATCTGAATTCTGGTGATCCTGATTTGAAACTTGATGGGATTGTGCTTTTGATTGAACTTCATTATGAAATTTTAGGTTTGTTAATGTGAACCATTGTTAACATGTTTTAAATAGAGCTGATCCAAAAGAAAGAGACAGAATTTTGATCTATACTAAAACTGTTCAAAAGAAGCATAAAGGAAAAATAAATCAATGACAGAATTCTTATATAAGTTATTCTTATACAGCCTGGCTGCTGATGATTTATGTATATGTCTATGAAAGACCCATTGAGATTGTATGCCTTCTACTTGATGACATCTATTTGACATAATAATATTCATATAGTTTTCAGTCCTCTTATTAAATACAGTTTGGAGTTTAACCCTTACTTTTCCTAGGGAAGGAAGTTTCCAAAACTTCAAGCTTTATATGATTAGAAGTGTGCCTCTTAAGAAAAAGGTGGAATTTTTCTCTTTAAATCTGGATATCTGGTTCTCTACATCTGAGTTTCTTTTCTATTTAATTAAAAGAAATAGTTGCTTTTAAGCGTGATTCATCTAACTTTAGTATTTTATCTCAGAATGGAGTGGAATCTAGAAATATGTGTCTATCCACATTGACTATTTATGGAGCCAAGGGTAATGTAGACATCAGCATTAAGAGACATCTACATGGGAGTCCTCTCAACCAAAGTCTATATGGTAAGTAGCTTTGTTTTGTTGGATGCTATAAATACCCATATTTGTAGGTAAAACCTTGCAAAGCTGCAGATCAGTGGTTTTGTCCTCATAGCAGAGAATTCAGCTCAAACACAGAAAGCCCATTATTTTCCTTTATCTATGGAATTCCTTGAGTTTTTTATCATGATATTCCACAGGATTTTAAGGAAATGGACTAAGATTGTACAGTGATAGGGGCTGTACAAATTTGACACAGACAAATTCAAGCTGGTCCTTATCCACACTAGCATAAAGAAGAGAAAATGGGTGGACACTGTCACAAAAACCATGTTTTAAAGAACACCTGAGAGAAAACTGTTGTTATTTATTTACTAGAACAAAAAGATACAGCCTTCATCCAAAAAAGGGCTGCTCATGCACATCTGTCCACTCAACTTGTTTTACTCTAAGCTTCCCTTCTCCCAGATTCAAGCAGTAATTCATCTGACAGGTGATTCAAAGCGTCCCCTGTGCAGAGAAGAACTTACATACTTCCACATTTGTTCAGGGTGACATTGGAAAGTGAGCAGTATCTCTGACTCATCTCCGTAGTATTTTGGAGTGGGATTTATCTTTTATTGGTTTAGATACCTGAAAGTCAGACAGTCATTTTATTATGGTCCATAGAGGAGGTCCTGAGAAATCGACAGACAAATCTGGAAGGCGGTTCATCCCATCTGACCTAGATGGGAAGAGGAAGAATTTAATTACTTCACCTGATTTTATTCATTGAAATCACAGTATAAGACCAAAACAAACAAAGAAACCCATTAAATCAGTAAGGCTTGTCTATGTCTATTGTATCTGAACTGCTACAGAAGACTATTTTATCCCAATCCAAAATGCTGAGGCAGTTCCCATGCATAAGTGAGAGTTTATATTTTAGACTAAGGAGCTGTTTGTTCTCCTCTTCCTTGGCTTTGTCATTGTTGACACAACTGGGCCAATTCACTCAGACGCTGGAGCTGAGGCACACAGTTGTCACCTTGTTAGTGAAACTACCTTGAAAATCTTACAATAACTTACTTTACAGGTAACTTCTGCAACTGTTAAGCTCTTCTTAAATTAAGTCCACTGTTCAGCTGAGTAACTGAACAAACAATTTCACTGGGGACCCATAGGTCTCCAGCTCCGACCATTACTTTGTGCAGCGTTATTTTGTTCACTGAAGATTTCTTTGATATAGCAGGTGATATTTTATAACTAGCTTACCAGAGGATGACCTATGATCCTGCCCAGTCTGCAACAGTTTAATATCTTTTCCTAGCCTTAACTGTTGTTTCAGTGTCTGGAAGAACTCTGTGTCCCCAAGACAAAATGAAAGAAGAGTTCTTAGTGGAAATAATTATCAAAAACATCAATGTTCACAAGTCCCTTTTCTGCTGCACGTTTTCGTGTGAGAAACAGCTAAAATGAACAAGATGTCTTATCTATTTCTTTTCATTGAATAGAGAATAAAATTGGGCAGCTAGCCTAGTGTAATTGTATAATATTTTGGTGCTGAAGTTGAGCCACAATGAAGCTCAGACTTGGCATTTTGTATTATCCAGTTTGGATAGGTGAAGAAGGAAAGAAATGACACACACCTGGCAGCACTCCACTTCTCTTTCAGTATCATTTTCATTCTGATTTTACTGGGGAATCAGTACAATGTCTGAAGT
The DNA here is from genome assembly GCA_013400335.1 of Eurystomus gularis. Lineage (NCBI taxonomy): Eukaryota > Metazoa > Chordata > Aves > Coraciiformes > Coraciidae > Eurystomus > Eurystomus gularis. The sequence continues at coordinate 20,454 of VZZY01005502.1, forward strand.
TGCTAACATGGTTTTCCTTGGAGTGTCAGACTAGTTTTCACATTTCATTGAAGGCAATTGCTTTAATACATGAAACTAGGTGTGTTTTGCCCTACAATTTGAATGTCGTGTGTTCAAAAGCTACACTTACACTGTAATGTTTAACTTGTTTTCTTTTCCAAGTATAGTTGCCTTGATTTGAGTGATATAATATCTAATATTTGAAGTGAGAGACTCAAGGAATCAATCAGTAGAGCAGAATAAGACTGAAATCATGACTCTTCCATGACTTATTTGGAACAGTGCTTTGTAACACTCAGCTGAACGTAAAGACTATGTAGTATTTATAGACTGTGACAGGTAATTCTACATCTGTCACACTACACTTTCTGTGGTTACTTCACTATTTGTATCCAATTTTTTTTTCCTTTTTGGCTTAGTACGTTTGGAAATTTTGCTGTACAATTTCTTAGCATTAACAAAAAGTGATTAATTAAAGCTGAACATGGGGATTTTCTCTTTACACACCTTTTTAAATGTTATCCAGTAGGTGAAAGTACTGTGAAACTATACTGATGACATTTTGTCATTACCATTTCCTTCTGATGACTTTAGCAATACACCTTAACTCGTTGCTGCAATTCCCAAGAGTCTCGGTGATAATATAGATTAATTTAAGAAAAAAATAAATTTAAAAAATTAAAAATATATTTCTAGTAAGTGCAGAGGAAAAATAAGTGTCAAAAATTTTGAGATCTCAAAAGAAAGTTAGATTAACACAAAGGGGTTTTTGTTATTTTGTTTTTCTAAAAGTGTATCTCATTTCTACACTGATGATGAGAAATTGTGTGAACATTGTTGACGCTCTTGTGTGAGAAAATGTCCACCAATACATCACAAACCCATCATAACAAGGGGGTAGCTAATCAGCTTTTCTTGTGTCCACGCAGGTCATATGAAACACCTGCATTCCCTTTATTGATATCATCCTTAACAGCTTTGTAATATTGCAGTAATGTATGGATAAAAAAAGAAGAGTCACTAGAATAACACTGTCCACAGTAAGAAAACCAGCAGCCACTATTAAAAAATCTGTATCTCTCCACTTTTTAAAGTTCCTATGGTTTT
>VZZY01005504.1:0-12526 GCA_013400335.1 Eurystomus gularis
TCATTCAAAGACTGGGCTTGGTGAGATGTGAATTCAGATATGCTGCTTTGAACGCCAGCCATCTTGCTGCCTAGGATTGGATTTTATATGCAAGATTCAATTTAGGGTGAAGGATTTGGTTGCAGGGTGAGAGCCAATGTTTTGGTAGTTCCTTCAATTTGGAGGTTGAAATCTAGAGAAGGTAATCACTTTCCAAAGACATTTGGAGAGAAAGCACACTTAAACAGTGTGTTTGAATTCAGGAAACAGAATAACTCTCTCCCTCTTAGCCTAGGAGATTTAACTGGAATAGATTATTTTTTTTCTTTTATCCCAAGTGGTTCATCTACTAAAAACACATCTTTGTTTTGTGTTTATGATTCTGACTATTTTGGTTTATTTGTTTTCAGCTGGTGTGTTGCTCTGACTGGGAAGAAAGTATCTAGTCATGAAGATTATAGAGTGCATTCTAAGAATGGACTAAACCCAGTCTGGACTTCCTTATCTCCATTATTCAGGAGGCAATTATTGTCTTTGCAGTTTAGAGTTCTGATTCAGGTCAGATATAATTTGAATTTAGATCTACTGACACTATGACCATATAAGATTATGTTCTTCTCCCAGGTTAGGCTTTTGTCTGTGTTCAGTCTGTTTATTTTTATAAAGTGTTCACTTGAATCAGAAAAACTATTTCAGGAGGCTTCCTTTGCACATACATTAGTGAAATAGAGAGCAAACAGTCTCAAGGACAGGGAAGAAGGAAGTAAGTATTTTATAAGCAAGCGTCATTATAGCTGGGTTTATCTCTGAGAGGGTGGTGGCCATTTGAGGAATATAAAATGAAGATGGCTTGTAATGTTCTTCTGAAAAATATCTATTTTCTGTTTACCTGCTTCCATTATTTACTTCCTCTTCTGTTTCAGCTAGCTGAAAAGTGTCCAGTTGTTTCCGTTTCTCCTCATATCACTGCTGATTGAGTTTTCTATTATTTCTTTTCCATTGTCTTTATTCCCCCTTTGTCTACTTGGATTGTTTTTGGCATTTTTAACTGTCTCTCTAGGTTTTCATTTGTATGGTCAAGCACACAAACACAGGCGCAAAACACACATTCACACACTCACTTGTTCCCGCTCTCACTTGTAGCACTGTCTAGGAGACCACCATTTCCTCTCTTGGTTCCTCCCTGACTACAGAAGTGATTCATGCAAAGTCTGGGAGCTTAACTTGACATCACTGTGATTGTGGCCTTGGAAGGGTTTTGGTTCTGTTCTTGTTTTCTTCAGCCTAGCTGATTTCCCCCTCATTTTGCTTTCTAGTTTTCTATTTGTTATTTCATTAAATTGCCTAAAATGAGAAACATTTTGATAGGCCATTGAAGAATGTAGATGGTGTAAAGGTGTAAAGGAACATTGTTGTTCTGAAATTGCAGGTCAGCGCCTACTCTCTCATTCTCTTTTTGACTGAGGGTGAGCAGGCAAGAGATGCAGAAAAAGACACATGCCTGCCTACTCACACTCTCTCTGTCTCTCAGAATATATTGCTTACTACTATCTCTGTGCCGTTGGAAAGAGGAGGGGGTAATATCTGTAAACTGCTACAAGTGTGATTACTTCTAAATAACCATGACTGTGTCATAATTGATTGCTCAAATAATCCTCATACTTGGGTTTCCTCATTGCTTTATAACTGTAGACTCTATGTTGAATTAAGCCTTGAAGAAATATAGGCATGCTCCACAGTCTAAACAGGCTAACTCTTCATAGAAAGAATAGGATTTGATTCGGTTTTTATATGTATATGTACACAGAGAGGGTGGTAAGGCACAAGATGGCCAGAGAAGAAGTGGATGCCCCATCCCTGGAAGTGTTCAAGGCCGGGCTGGATGGAGATTTGGGTAACCTGGTCTAGTGGGAGTGTGAGGTGTCCCTGCCCTGGGCTGGATGGTTGGAACTAGATCACCTTTAAGGTCACTTCCAACAGAAAGCATCCTATGACTCTGTGATGAAATACATATATATATATGCATACATATGTACACTGAATCTTTTGGCAACAGTACTGTTCTTCAGCAGGTTGCAGAATGCTTGGCTTGAAGGCTACCCCAAAAGCCCAAATTGCAGTATTATTATTTCTCCAAGCTGTACACTCACTGAATGTTCTCCTGTTTCTACAAAAGGTTAGAAAATCTCCTCTGCTTCAAACTCTTCTACCCCACCACCCCCCTTGCAAAAGAAACTTCACATTATTGTGCTTTCTGGCTGGGTGGCTTCAGTAATAGAAGATGTCCTTAGGAAACAGTTTAAATAGTATGCTTGTGTGAAATTATTATGCAAAAATGTGTGGTTCTGATTGACCTGGTTCACTAGGCTGGTTCTGTCCCTGTACTGAAGGCAAAACGGAAAGGCTGTATGTTTCCTTGTTACTTCAGTAAAGTATATTTTCTTGCTTCATGTTATCTTCTTAGTATTCATTTATAAAGCTCTTTGGGTGACTAAGTTGTTTGCATAACGTGTCATGTTTTCAGCAATAATTCTTCCTGCAGAAGGGGAGCATATGAAAGTGTGTTTGCAGCTGTCAGTAGCCCATACCATAGGTGTACATTTCACTCACAGAAGGAGAATGAATATGTTGGCCAGGTAAAAATTTTTACAACACTGTTCTGTCCTGGCAGTTGTTCTTAATGTGGGCGAACTGCTAGAGGACTGTATAGCTCCAGTGCACTCCCAGAGCACACTGTGTCTGCAAGATGTGCAGCTCTGAAGGCTGAGGGAATACCACCTTAGTATCCAAGGACTTTTGCAAACAGTGCTCAAAGCAACATAAATTCCTCATCAAATGAAGTAAAATCCCAATCCTTCCTGATAAGGAATCTTGTTAGATTTTTATCTTTTGGATTAGTGAAGCCCTTTATTAACCAGAACCAAAAAACTTCTCTGAATGGCTAAATCCTGAATTACTAGTGTTATTCTCCTGGTCTCCAGGAAAGGTCACTGGTGTAGGCCTCCTTGCATCTTCAGTGTAAAAATGTGCCACTGTGGGTGGTCACTCTCCCAGCTACTGTGCACTGGCTTTGTGGAAGTCATGGCCTCTCGACACTGAAAACATCTCTACCTTCCCTTTGCAGGAATCTGAATTTAAGCCATGCGGTATTTGTACGGACAGTTAATGGTTTAACTAGTTATTCACCCTGTAGGATGAATTAAGATTAAAATTAGAAGTTTGCAGGGAGTAACTTGAATTACTTCAGTGTGAGAAAGGATTGTCAAGATTAGGATCTCTGCTGTATATTGACATATTTGTTAATACGCACATATAAGATAATAGATCTAAAACCCAAATATTTTGATCATGATAATAGTATTCCCTGATATACATAGTGTAATGGTGGTATAAGACTAAATCAAAATATTTTCACACTTTTTTTCAAGCTTAGACAAATCAAAGTGTTTTACCTCAAAAATATTTTAGAATTAACTTTGCAAGACAGGTAAATTTTCAGCAATTTGTTTTGTGTGAGTGGGCATGGCACAATTATTTTATACCTCAACAGGGAAAATAGACAAGACATGAAGGGTCCAATAATTTCACATATTAAAAAGAAATAATTTCAAGCTACTTTCTCTCATATAAAATTTGATATTTCATTGAATTGTGCAGGTAGTAGGTATCTTTTTATTCATTATACCATAAAAACATACTTTGTGCAAATACTGGTGAATGCAAAATTGAGATTTTAAAAATGGCCGTGTGTGCATTTTTCCATTTTTGTTGACCATTGGCAAGAACAGACAATTCAGGGTATGTGGAAGAAAGTAAACTCAGGGTGAACACGAGAGATTTAGATCAGCATTCTTCCTGCAGCTATGTACACCAGTCATGTTCTACATGCTGCTACTTTAATGCTCAAGGCACAGAGGGGTCCTGTGTACTGTGCAACTTCATTCTGGAATCACTGTTTGGATTGGTCTAATGTGGGTACACTGAAAGGAACATTAATGAAGTGAAGGAGTTATCTTCACAAACTTGCTTTGACAGTGGCAGAAGAACCACAACATCTCACTGACATAATATTACTTCAACTGCATCAGAACCTGAAGTGCTTTCATTTTATTGAAAGGGCTGGTTGCATCCAATTTACACGCAGGGCTGTGCTGTGAAGCACATTTCTGTTAGCCCTGGTCTCCATGGTGAAGCATACATCTCTTTAGAAACTTAAGCTGATTAAGTACAACCAAAGGTGTGCAGAGTCCCAAGAGGTTGGCAGGTTGGCAGAGAATCAGGAGAACATAACAAGATGGAAAATTGCAGTGTGATAGCCTGCTGCACACATTCCTGCTGCACACTCTTACATGCAGATCGGAACAGCTGTTCTGACACCACACACATATGCAAATAATTGGACCTTGTTTAACTGAAGAGTCAGAGTTCAATGAGAGGGTTGGTTTTGGTAACTAGGGGCTGAAGTGATACATTACTGGTCACAGTAGTTACTTGTCTTGTTGGAGACAAAGGTCTGCATGGAGTAGAACGGATCAAGGGGAGGTGTTGTGCCAACAGAAGTTATTGCTTGTGCTTGCTACAGTAATAGTTACCTGTTCCAAATATCAGTTTACTTCTATGTCCCCTTCTGGTATGCTTCTTCCTTCTTCATCCTGCTTCTTTCCTCCCTTCAAGGCATAATGTTCCTTCCCCATTCTACCCTTGCTCTTTGTTAGTTGCCATTCCTATTATTCTGCAAATATATGCAAACATCCAGGGTCTTTGAGCAGATTCAAACCTGTACCTCCGCCTAGCCCCAGAACCAAGCTGAGTTTTGTGTATCCTATTCCACTTTATTCTGGTTTGTTGTATCTCTTCCTTCCGCATTGCTTTAAATTGTGCACTGAGGAATTCCAAGTCATTATTTAATGATTTAGCAGAGCTGCTTTCTGAACTCACAATAAATTTCACTGAGCATCTGTTTGTAAGTTTGAATTTTGTCTTGCTCTGAATCCTTCTACTTGCAGTGCATGATTTTATAGCACTCCTAGATTCATTTAATCTTGTGTAACGCATGAATGATCCCACTCATTCTAAAGGCCGCATGCTTGATTTGGTAATTACTACGGGCCTGTCTCTGACTAGTTTGTTTTTGTCTCGTTGTTTCTTGTCTGTTAATTATTTCATGAGATCTTGCTGTATCTTATCTCTCATCTCCAGTTCATACTGTTATTTCCTGCCCTCCTCTTTTAAATCATAAGTTTCAATTATGGAGTACTTCTGCTTTAAATATTTTTTCTTTTAATGCTAAACCCATGTTTAGTTTGTCAATTTTGATCTCTAAAAGGCCATCAAACACCTATACACTCTCACACACAATGTCCTTGATCTTCTAAGACATTTTTCAGGTTCTAGTAGCCTCGTGATTTTCAAATACAAATGTCAAGGCAATGACCAGATAGGTGTTAGACAAGCTTATGAGAAAACACAAACTTTACTGGCTCCAATTCTTAAAAAATCCCCTCTTCAAGCTCTCCCTCCTCTAAAAAAAAGAAGTATCTCTCCCCCCACCCTAAGACTGCCTTCCAAATCATTTGACCTGTTTTTGTGGGTGTGTGTATATGCACAAATAACTTAGGACATTCCTTATACAGCCATTTAGCAGTCCTACAGATCTGAAATACAGGGCCATCTCCAAGGGTCCTGAATTCTCTCCTGTGTCCCAGTCAATAGCAATAGATTCTGAAAAGTGATTCAGAAAGTATAAGCAGAGGATGCCTTGGGATATGCTTGTAACAGGAATTGCAAAGAGCTCCTCCTTCCTTCCTTCCTTCCTTCCTTCCTTCCTGCCTGCCTTCCTGCCTTCCTGCCTTCCTTCCTCCCTCCCTCCCTCCCTTCCTTCCTTTCTTTCTTTCTTCCTCCTTCACTCATGTTATGGCAGAAGCGGGAATTTTCACAGGATCTCTATATATGACGAGAAATACAAATTTTCAGAGTTGACAGCACTGTATTGGTGGAAAGACAAATCAGATTTTGTACATTAACAAAACCTGCAGAGGTAACCACTGTTGCAGTGATAGTCTAATATTCCTCAGGAGATCTCAGAAGATGTTTCTCTGAATGCTGGGTTATTCTGCTTTGTGCCTCCACTGTGTGCATCAAGGTGTGTGGTATTCAGGGCAGTGAAACAAACTATCATTTCGAAAAGACTGTGGCAGAATGAGTGTTGCAGTCCCGAACATGTAATTTTGTCTTGAGCAAAGTGATCTTTAGAATGTGTAAGTGTAGCATGGACTGTGTGAAAACTAGGACAAAAGGACTTTGTTTTGGAGATGAAAAAGCTTTTAATCCAGAGGCTATGAGGGAGTATTAAGTTTGTGATATGATGATTCAGGTGCAAGTGAATAACTGGACCATCTTCTAGCAAAGATCTTAATTTGAGATACGTTAAATATCCAAAATTAAGATCAGAAGAGCACACAAATAATAGAAAATCTGGCCTGTCAAAAGTTTTTATTAAACTGACAGCCTTTCATTTTGCTGAGATAAGTTAGTGTAATTTTAGAATACATTTAATGAATTTTTTTAATTTAAAAAATATGTCTTGATTCAAAACAAAGCTGCAAAGAAAATAGTTAATTTTTGTGATTTTTTTCCTCCATTCTTCTACTTCCTCTTCCCTCTTTTGACTGAGGAGATAAACAGGAAAACCAAATGATATTTGGTTTTTTTTCTTCTGATTTGAAAAGAAGCAAATATTGTTTCCGATTGATGAAAAATACTTTTTAGTATGAATCACTTAGTTGAAAAAATTAGTACATTAAAATATTAATATATTTGCATATTTTAATATGCAGATTTCCCCAGTGAACATCTTTGTACAGCCGTGCTCAGATTATAACTTTTTCAATGCCTTCATAAATTTGGGAAGAACCAGGGGTATAGTTTCTCATGTTGACCAGCTCCATAGATAAATATTCTAATGGTGAGTCTGAGTTCTTTCTATAACTCTCAGATTGAAAGAAAATAAGTTTCTCAAATATTGGTTTGAAAAGGGTCTTTAACTGCCAAAGAGTTGCTCAAATCATTGCAAATCAATGAACTCCTGAGATAGAGCAGCAGGTTGCCCCAGAACAAAGGCAAGCTCAGTCACCCTTCATTCCCTTGCTGCACTGTCTCCTGCCCATTTTGCAAAGTTAGAGAGGAATACTCCTAAGGCTAGCCAACCCCATGACCTCTTGTGAACTGCCTGAAAATGGAACTCATGATGATGACTTGGCTCCTTGGTGGCTTGGGACATCTATCATAAAGCATGACACTGAATAACATGCTGAGACAAACTCTTCCACCAGGCAAACTCTTTGCCAAGGCTGCATTTGGGGATGCTAACGGTGGTTTTAGCAAATTAACTGAAGCAGTATATACACATGTAAAAAGAGAGGCAGAGGAAAAGAGGTCCTTTACCAAACTGACTGTCTTGAATGGAGCTTTTGTCACTTCTGACAATCTCATTCTCCGGAGCAGTAGTATCTAAAGGTTCCAGTGTGTCCTGTGGTCTACACTGGAATTTGGAAAGTCTTTGAAGGACTTTCCTGATCATCTGGAAAGACTGTCAAGCTGCAGGTTTTCAAGGCTTTTGTCAGCCTCAAGTTATGGCTGGTCTGAGTGTTTTTGTCCTTCTTCCCAAAGTAATGCACTACTAAAATAGCTCTCTTAAGTATTTGTCTCCAGAAATAGTCACTCAGGAAGTCTGAAATATCTCTTGCCATGACTTTAAAACCATGGTAGGAGCTCCTAAAGTAGGCAGGCAAGAAAATACATAGAGGGTTATATTTGGGATTATTCTTTTCTTCTTCTTTTTATGTTTGCTAGAGTACTTTTGTTTCTCTTTGAATGTGGACAAATTCTCAGAACTAGAACAAAATCCCTGTATTCTCTCTGCTCCTCACTGCATGTGGAAATTCCTCTCAGAGTATTTTCCCAAAGAAGCAGTCTGGTAGCCTGTGAGAAGAGAATATGCCCTGTTCCCCCCTCCTGCACTCTTAACTCACTTTAGGTCATGTGAGATACTTCTCTCCAGCAGTACGTCATGTTCGTGGAGAAAACAAGTCCTTAGCTTCTCAAGGTCACTGGTATTGTTTTGTGTCCTGCATAGGGAGCTTGTTCTTGCAACCAGAGTTTCTTGATGTCCTTCTCTCATTGAGGGAATCAAAGAACTCCATTTGTGAAAGGCTGACAAGCCCTGGCATACTTGGAGAGACCAAACAAAGGTTAGTGTGGGTGGATATCATGAGTCATTTCTATGACTAAGAGGCTGGTATAAACTACCCCTTCCTGGTAATCTAAATTTATTAAGGTCATGGACTGCCTAATGAATCAGTGTGTCTAAATGAATCCAAGTGTGAGGCTCATGATGTTAAACACATGAAAAAATAAGGTGAAGGTAAAGATTTTTTTGTCTGTGATCTAATTAAGGACAAGGCCTTTATTCCTGCCTGTGTTATCAAAATGTGGTTAGCTGATGTTGCTGATGTGGTGTTTCTGTTTCCTGCTATTTCCTGTTATTGATGCTGGACTTCGACAGTCAGCAGTCATTAGAAGCCACTAAAACGCCTTGTATGGTCTTTGAAAAGACTTTTCTGGCCAAAGCCAGACTGGAAGACATTCTTCCATTTTCGTGGTCAAAAGAGCATGGACTCCCTAACCTCCAAACTACTCTTGCGTTATTTCTGTCCTTATTAGTAGAATTTTAACTAACAGCAGGGAATTTAGAAAGTGCTTTAACTTCAAAGGTTCTGCATTAGTTGTGGGCAATAAAGTTGTATCTGAATGCACATGAAAGCTTCACACAAATTATCAGCTAGAATCAAGCACTGGTGCTATGGACACAGCTTGCATTTAGGAGACTGCAGAATCCTTAGCAGAGGACAATTGCCATCCTTAAGAGTTGATGACTTTGGCAGTAACTGATGGAGCAGAGAGGGAACGCTTACAGAGTATGTCCTGCCAGACCCTTCTCTGTGCTGTTGCCCAAGTTATAGGTTAGTCCAGACCTCTCTCAGCCCTCTTAATATGACAGCTGCGAGTACACTTCCACCACAGCAATGCTGAACTTGCTATTTGGTTGCATCCAGGCTTTCAAGTGTATTTTCCTCCTTCTTGCCCACCTCACTCTCTCTTGCTGGCAACCAAGTGATGCAACATACTCTTAATTAATGTGTGGTCACCAAATGAAGTCAACAGGTCATTTAACAAGATGAAGTGGCTGCCTCTGAGTGGCAGCAGAGCTTACAGCAGCAGCCCACACCTTTCTAGTTATCAAGTAGGAGTGGTGGGATTGGCCTTTTGGGAGTCACCTGAGACTCCTTGTGTAGAAGATGAAAAACATCTTGTTCTGAGTGTCTGGCATCCAGGAGAGGAAATGAACCTGGGTTTATGACATGAGTAGCAAAACAACGAGAGGTCAGATTAGGGAAATGCCTTTTAAGTGATGTTTGTTCTCTTGCAACATTCAAAGCAGCTGATAGATCTTTCTTTAGAAGGACTCAGCTGACTAACTTGGCAGAGGACCTCACAGTTTCTTACCTAGCTTCCACCAATAGTGAGGAATAAGTATTGGATATCAGGCTGCAGACTTCACTTTCAAAAAGCAGGAAGTCTTGACTGCTCTCCAGAACCCAGCTTCAGACTGACAGACTTGCTGATATTTTGAGATACATTGGAACTATGAACTCTTTGTAGAAAAAAGGTTAATGTAAAGAACTTGAAAGAATACAATAAAAAACCCCACATAAATAATAACCTACTACCCAACAACCCTATCTATTGTGTTTGGCAACCTTTTCTTTGTATGTGTGTGGTAACCTTGTATTATTTGTGGTCTTCAAGCCGGGTTCATGTTTATGCAGGTATGCTTTGATTAATGCCTTTATTGTTAGCCCACAGAATGGAAGTCTGAGTAGTTTAAACATTCATTCTGCTTGGTACAATTTTACTTACTGTATACGTTACTAGGAAGAATATTTTTGTTAGTACACTTACAATAGTAAGCGCTCTTCTTTCCAGGGTCACCACCAATGCTTTTACATTCTGTTATCTTCAGTCTCACTGTTGGCACTGATCATTGTGACTTCACGTCCAAAAATGTATGCCCTGCGGGGCATGCTGAAAAGATGTTTCATTATTGCTATGGAACAGAGTGCACTCAACTTATCTCAGATTGAAACAAAAAGGTGGTTTTGAAGTGATTTTTTCCCCCTTTTCCTACAAGCAGCTCTTCCTTTCTGCATATGTGAGTGTGTGTATGTTTATGTGTACATGTTTGTACATTTGTGTAGATGTGCTTCTACTACCCATGTTAGCTACTTAGGAATTGTATACTGCTTTCAATGTATAAAACTACTAAGGAAAACTGGTGACCACAGAGATTTACAGCTTACAGGTGAAAAACTGAGGCACANCTGCATAGCACTTTTAATGGGATATCTTGAACTAGGAAGCAGTGAAAGGAGTAGAAGATGAATCAAGCTGTCCTGTTTTGTGGTACCCTGTTGCTGAGACATTTGTGACGTGTACATATATATATTTGTATATGCCAGACTGCAAGACTGGGCAGGGCTAATTCTAACTGGGATTCCAACCTGAAATGGTTGTTCCCAGTTTCTGACTCCGAACATTTTCTTCTGACACCCTGAAAACTCTTCTTAACCTTCAGAGACTCAAAATATTCAGACTTCTAAGTTAGCTGCTTATCATTGTCTATCCTGGCCTTGAAGGGTCACACTTGACATCCTCATTGAGAAGGGCTACGCAAATGTTCAGCAGAGCTTGCAAACTGAGATTAGGAGGTGACTGTACATCATACATGGAGATTCAAAATGCTGCTAGTCCAGGCTACTTGGCTCTTTGGTTTCTGCTTGATAATTGGATCACTCTTAAACTTGTAATGTGTACTTTGGTAGACAGACAGGTACAGAGTAAAGAGATAGGACTTGTGCCATCTTTTCCCACATTTTCTTCCAAAAAATCCAATCTGTATTAATGGAAGCAATTTTGTTGACTTTATCCAGACCAGCCAACACAAATTCAGGAAAGAGGAAGAAAAGATGCTCCAAAGTAGCTATTCTCCAGTTGCACTTTTACCTGATAACATGGTGTGGGGTTCTCTGAGTCAAACCTCCTCAGCAGTGAGTTGATGGTTGCTTGGTGATAGTCTGACATCATAGATAATAGAGTGCAGTGATAGAATTACCAAGTGATTTTTTTAAATGAATCTCAACTAATTAGCACCTATTACAACAACTCTGACAGAACTTAGCCTTCAGACTGGCTGCAGAGCAGACTGAAAGCAAACAGAAGAGAAAGACAAATACTGTTGGGCAACATCAAAATGTTGACCACACAAGTCCCTCCAGTGCAAAATGTTCTGGGATACTAATAAAAATAAATAAATCCTTCCAGGGAGCCAACTTAAATAGCCTTTGACATAAAGAATTTAGATTCACTATTTTTAAACACTGAAAAAAAAGTATCACTTGTGAAATGTTGTTACAAGATTTCTCCCATACCCCTTAACTCAGGCATATTTTATAGTGTGCGTTAATATATAAACAATCACACAAAGTGGTTTATATTTAATAAGGAATAGAAAATTATAATACCTGCAAAGTAAGTGAGGATTGAACTTTTTCTGAGCCATTGGATATTAAAACCTTCTGCCTCCATGGTGGTTTGCCAGAACTCCTCCTTGCTCCAACAGCAGACAATAAGCTAGATTGTGACTCCATGGAGCTGAATTCTTCCAAGCAAATAGCTTGGATGGATAACATGCCATGCCTGAGCTACTAGTACAGTACTTGCCACTCAGAATTTTCTAGCTTGTAGACATGCCTTGTTTTGTGGCATTAAGCTATTCAGAGATTTGAGATAATGTTACACGCTAGAGAAGTGCATTTGTATCAGGAAGGGCATGCGCCATGAAAAAAGAGAGACGCCATGAAAAAAGAGAGACACCGCTGCTCATTAGAGACCATTGAAATAAAAGACAGAAACAGGAAATAGACATTTAATAGTTCCATGTGCTGTGTGCCAATGAGAGTTGTTGCTTGAAGGGAGCTATTCTCCATTACGGGGAAGAACAGGATAGCTGGAGGGTAGGCATGAGAAACCTAGTGCTCTCTGGAGACCTAGAAACATCTGCAGTTTGGGGGATCTTACTGTTTAGCACCCCTGCAGAGGGTTGCCTGCTGCTCTGCAAGGAAATGGCAGAAGTCTGAGAGAAGACCGTCACAGCTGAGTCAGTTGCAAAGAATGCTGCAAAGAATGGGAGATCTTCTCAGTTTAGTAATAATTGTGTTTGTCTGATGAAAGCACTTGCAAGAGATAAAACGAGTAAACTGCTCTGCTGACACAATCTACTGGATGTCATCTGAATACATCTTGTACTGAAGAAATAGATTTGAGGTGCAATTAGAAGCATTGAGGCATTGGAAACTTCATCTTAGAGCATTGGCAAGGTGGCCACATAGAGAGCATTACCATGTACTATGCCATCTGTGTTGGTTTAGTA
>VZZY01005509.1:2928-17204 GCA_013400335.1 Eurystomus gularis
CTGGTTGGCAGTCCCTTCCTGTAGCTTACTCTTATCTATAAGAAGTCTTCACTGGCAATATACTAATACAATTGCCTCACAGGAGGTGTTATTTTCGGCTCCCTAGTGTGCTTTTCATGCTTTATCAAATCTTGTATTCCCTGGTAGCTGCCAGGCTGGTATGAACTTGGCATTTTCTTGTTTGCCTATAGTACAGCCAACACTAATACAAGAAAAGAAGGAATGGCTCCTTAATCTCAATCATAATTTTTTTCTGTGATGAAATCTCCTAAATGCCACTGTGCTTTCCTTTCTATGTTACCTGTGTTTACTCCTCCAGTGAATATCCATGCTCCAGTTGTCATGGCAGCCTTAATGAGGCCTTTTCCAAAGACTTGCTTGAGTTTTGGCTGGAGTTCAAAATTCTGAAGGCCCCCATGCACAGAGATGAGAAGTTTAGGGAGCTCAAGCTGCCACTCTTTGGTCATCAGATGCAGAAGAAGGTCAGGCTTTGTGTCAAAAGACACACGTACATACTGCAGAAATAGGGGTAGCAGTAGAGAAAAAGAGATTAGTTATACTCACTGGTTCACATTTTATCTATGCCCAACAGATAACTGAAAAAAGGCAATCTTTATGACAAAGCAGCAACTGATTGCTAACTTGATGATTTTTCAAAAGTTAAGAAACCAGGAAACTAGGAATAATGGAACACTTGCAATTCACAGCCTGGACAGCTTTCCTTTACGTAGGAAGTTAAGTCATCAGTTGTTTCAATATGTTTAGCAATGCTTGAAACATAAATGTCTTTAATTTATGGATGCAAAAAACTCAAGTAAAAATTTAAGTGGTCTGCCAAAGATACCTAGGTTGTCAGGGTAACAGCTGTGGATTCACTTGCAGCTTATTTTCAAATTAACAAAATCAAACTCTCAAAAGGTAGGAAGTAACAGAAACAAGCTCAGTTTTTCGAGCACACATAAATTTAAACTGAGAAAGACTACTGAACACGTGCTTTTCAGATGAACGAATGCTAACTTAGGACTTACAGACTGATTTGTTTAGATTCATGAATTTGCCTAACAAGGCACAGGACCGTAAAAGTGCTTCGAAACACATTTACACGTTTCCAGTTCTTGGCTCTTCCATGCTACATCTGCTAGCATTTTGCCCCAAGGGAGATCATGCCCACCTGTGTGTGCTCAAAAACAACTGTCTTCAAAATTTCTACAGCACTACCATGTCACACACATACCTGTCTCTTCCTGACAAGCCTTTCACTCTGGGCTTTTTCTCCTGCTCTTTCTGTTGCTGACGTATGAAGGGTTTCACAAAGCCCACAACAGGGCAGATGATACTTTTTGGAATTCTAGTTGTATAGCAGAAACAGGCCATAAGAGGATAAAATTCTTTCTACAGCTGGTAAGATCTGGGAAGACCCTTGTAATTGAATAAAATAGGCTATAGAAAACCACTCATTCATGGATTGAACAAATGCATATAGAATTACTTAAGTGGTCTTTCCTTTGATGGGTTGTCAGCACAGCCACCAAGTGTATTACAGAGGCACCTTTGGTTTCAGCCAAAGGAATGCCTAGATCTGACTTATTTATTGTAACATGCCAGGTAGTATAGTACCCACATATATTATGTAATCATTTTGTTCCTTTTTAATATGTCTAATTAGTACTTCTTGCCCAAAGATTTTTCTTTTTTAGTAAATCATATGACAGTAAAGTGGACTTCTTACTAGTTGAGTAAGAAATAAGGACTTGACATTTTCCAGAAGAAATTGCTAATAGACATATTTCTTTGCAAGAATGGGTTGTTGCATAGTGAACAGTCATTTTTAACATTTCTGGCAGCAGAAGCCCTTTTGGGCAAATAGTCACAGGGAAGCATGGGGGACATAGCCGAACTGAGAGATGAGCAAGAACTCTGGAATGCATGTTCACCTCAGTGCATCAGTAATGTTCTTTGCACCAGACAGGAAAATTTGTAACAGCTAATGGATGAAGAGCATGCAATATTGATGTCTGGCAAGAGTGTAATGTACCCTTGAGCTTATATACACATGGACTGCATCCTTAGTAGCTACCCATTCAGTTTTCTGAGTGGGAGCTGAGAAGATCTTGCATGGCACCTGATACCACTGACCAGATGGTGAAGCTAATAATTTTGATTAGGATTGGAGGGCTGTCAAGGTTTTAAAATACTAGAGGGTTTATATTGTAAGGAGACTGATCCCTGTTCTGTTTGCTCTGCCCCGAGGGAGAGCTGAGGTTGCAAAGGGCAATGCTTTGTTAACATTGCAGGCATTAATAGATAACATTCTTTAGGGAGCCTACATGAAACCTTGGCTGTTCGAACTATGGAGATCTTGTTTTGGCATCATTGGTACCTTACCCTATCTTTTGGTGAAGATAGACTGGAGTTTTAAGAAGATAATTCAAGTGAATTCATATTAGTAATGGCTATATGAATTTACTGAAAACAGAGACCACTGCATCATCCAGGATGATATTAAGATAAGGCAAAAATGACATAAGAAGTCTATTATCTAATCCAGCCACTGACTGGTTTTTTTATTCTTTAGCATTGTTTTATACCCCAGAATGTGTGACTTCACTGTCCCTATGTTCTTAAGCCTATGTATTGATTGGCAAAAATCTCTTTCATTTGCTTATCCACTAAGACATCTGAATTTCAATAAATATAAATCTATATAGTGAATCAAAAGGCTAGAAAAAATATTTTTTCACAATTATTTGAAATGTAGACATCTTTTATTAGAAACAACCGCTTGTTCTTTATACTGCAGGCAAAGGCCCTCTATACGTACGATAGGAATTAATTTTCCTTCATAAAGAGGAAATTTAGTCAGAAATACAACTGATTTTTTTTCATGTAAATTAATATTTAAATCATCGTGGACAAGCTTTACTGGTTTAGAAGTGTTCTGAGAAAGGCAATGGACCCAAACATGATTTTTCTTCTGTGTATAGATCTCAACTTTTATGACTGATTAATTTTTGCTCTTACAGAGGCTGTTTTCAGTTTAGTATGCTAGGGATTACTCATTTGCCATTACTTAACATGTTAACTAATAAGTACAAGAGAATTCTTTTGTCATAACTTTCAAAGTATGCATTAAATTATGAATAAACACTTTTAAGGCCATTTTTGTCCATATTAAAATTTCATTTATTTCATTCTTGTACAAAAATACTTGTCCTTTTCAGTTTTTGTTTAGAATCTCATCAAGTATTTATGCCGTTCCTGAATTCTTTTGCTATAGCCTCTGGAGGCAGATTTAAAATTTAAATATAAATCTACACTAAACCTCTGCTCTGTTACCCTGAAATTTCATACCTGGTGTACTTGTCAGCTGTAGAAATGATCAGTTCTAATGGCCATTGATTTTAGCCCTTGTTTATGGGAGTGGTGTTTGTGTAGGATGCAAAACTTCGGTTGTAGCAGGGCAAGATAGGAAGCAGAAGTACAGTTTTGAACCACAAAAGCTATGGACCGACCTGACTGACATCAGCGTAACGCTGATGATAATCATCAAGTTCAGCTGTGATTCCCATTTGATCCCTAAACTAGCACAGAAGTAGTCAGCAAGGGTGACATTTGATGCCAATTGTTGTTTCCATGTTTTACCTTGACTTCCTGAAAAATAACTGTGCTCATCATTAGACGGGCAGATGCCTGGACATTGGACTCCAATGCCCTAGGGCAAAATCTGAAGTTCCTAAGTGGTAGAATTACTACTCTGTTACTCAAGCACAGCTGTCCCATTAAAATACATGGGAATGATTGCTGGTGGTGAGTAAAACAGAAAGATTAAGAACTTTCTTGTAAAGTTCAAAGAAAATATCTTCAGAGAACATTTTGTGATCTGCAGTCTAACGTTGCTCCTTTGTTTCTCTTTGATTCATGAAGGTACTGGGTGGTTATTTCAGCTGCCTTAAATAAGACTCTCTCACTGCAGACAATTCTCCAAGCTAAGGACTGATTCCCCCAAAGTGTGATCTTCACATAAAAAAGAGTCCTGAAGTAACTCTCATGGTATCCACCAGAAAAACTGTCACTTACACTGAAACCAGAATGGTTCCTTATAAGTTAATATTCTTAACATCTTAAGTCCTCCTCCAAGTTGCACTAGTCAGTGGAAGGATGCTCATTGATTTAAATAGGCTTTGGATCGATGCTTTTCTGTGTTACTTCCCCCTCCCTTTTCTTCATGTAGGACACAATCTTTCAAATTCTGTAAATGTTCTTTAGTTATTAATTTACTACAACAAACATTTTTTGCTGTTTTTTTTCATGGTTTATGCAAGTTACAGGACTGTCTCTTTTTTTTTTCTCTCAAAAGCACCAATAGCTTTTAAGATTCTTTTTACATTGTTTTGATAAAAAGAAATATATTTTAAAAGCAGAAATACACATTTTAATGTTGCTGATTTCCAAATATCCTTAATAAAATATATTGTTTTGAGGATCTGAATACTGGAAAGTCTAAGATGTTGTTTCCACTGATGTTATTTCATATTTCCATGCCGTAAGAAGGGTTAAGCTAGGAACACTGATGTAAACTTTATTTCTTCTACAGCTGCAAATATATGTCAGCTTTTTATTCTGCATATTAAATGTATCATTGGATTGCATTCAATTAGGAGGAATGTATTTAACTCACTAAATCTTTTCAAACAGCCATCTTCCATATAGCCTTAAAAAATCATGAACAAAGAAATTTGAGTTCTGTAAAGAGTGGTCCTTTTAAAAAGGTTTAGATGTAATCCAGGCATCAGTTAATGAAAGAATGTTAAGGGGATTTTTTGTGTGTGGAAAGGCAGATACTAAATTTTAAAAAATGGTTTAGTTTGGTCACAATCTCAGTGCAAAATGCATCACAGCAACTTTGTCCCCACTGGTCCACTAATAAGCAGTTGAAATTTTTCAGAATGTTGCTCATAACTGGAATGAAATCACTCACATTAGTTTGACCACTGCTTTCAGAGTTAGGGTAATAAATTTCTAGTCTATATGTAGATGAACTCATCCATGTTACTTCTTAAACTACTAAGAGCCAACTGACACAAGCAGATCACATTTTATTAATTTTTTTAATCCACTGATGTATTGCAAAAGCTGCTAATAAAGTTTACTTATCTCCACATCCCTCTCAGATCTTTTTACAATGCCTCTGCCAGAAAAACAATGTAAATGTGAACAGAAAAACTGTTAAATAAGTGTCTTAAACATTAATGGGATGAGATACTAGTAGAGAAAATATGAGATTGATAGAGATCTAAAAATCACAGTGGTGTTGCAGGGTCATCTGTGGTTACATGAAGACAGAAAGAAAGGCCTCTTTAGTAACTGATCTCATTAACCAATGTTACCTAATCTTGGTTATAGGTTTCTATATAATCTGCTGCACCCTCAGCTATTCACATCATTGATTTAAGTAGCTTAGTGGAGCCCCACTGAAGATACATTAACAATTCTATGGTATTAGCAAAATTCATGCTGTTTCATAGGTTTTTTTCTATGTGGCTGTGGAAAT
Organism: Eurystomus gularis; assembly: GCA_013400335.1. Classification (NCBI taxonomy): domain Eukaryota; kingdom Metazoa; phylum Chordata; class Aves; order Coraciiformes; family Coraciidae; genus Eurystomus; species Eurystomus gularis. The sequence continues at coordinate 8,480 of VZZY01005509.1, forward strand.
GAAATTATTGGCATTGTCAGTCCTATTGGCAATATGTAAACTTACATTGTTTCTTCTATTTTGTTCCAAATCCATGTGTTCTATTACAATTTCTGTGTAATTTTCATTTTCACGGCTAAAGATGCCACTGCTTATTGTTTGCTGGCAACTGATATTATAACACTGCATTTGTAGCTTGCAAATACACATGCAAAGTATATATATGTATTTACGATCAAATTTGTATTATTAAAATCTGATTCTGCCACTTCCAATGGGGTAAATTATTATCTGTCAGTCTTATATGCATGAATCTGTTCCATTAAATAACTACCAGTTTCCCAGTTATAAATCTGAGGTTACAGTTTTCATCAATAAATCCCATCTCATTCCTAGCAGTTTTATTCAGAAAAAATTACCAGTTTTGCTGCTAGCACAGACCAAGAAAATACTGCCTTGTTTCCCCTGCTGAATAACTATCACGTGGGCACCCATTTCAGGAACTAAAGTAAGGAACAGATGGTGAATTTTATGTCAAATTCTTCCCCTGAGGCTTTCCTTGTTGTTGGTCATCTTGCTAAATCTTTCTGCTTTGTCAGTTTATTCTATTAGCCAATAGGCACAAAATGAACCTACCATGATTGTCAGCAAAAATCAGCTTGTATACTGTAGTGATATTTGATATACCATAGCTAGAAAGTAACAAAGTAGCTTATTTTTAGAAAAGAACAAATGTCCATTTATCATGTTTTCTCCCTTTTCTCTCCCTCCCCCTGCCCCTGTTGGTGTTCCAGCTTCTCTGCTTTTGGGTTTGAAAATATATTGTCTGAGCAACAATATTTCTACGGATTATTATGTACTTGTTCTTTTTTCCAAGATTTATTTTTCAAGATAATTTAAATGTTCTTTTTTCCCCTTCTCTGCTTAGTTGGTTGCTTTGACTGAGCAAATTCGCATCTTTCACAGGGAGCTTTTGATTTGGTAAGTTTTATTTATTTATGGGAAAGACCTTGCACCCAGTAAATTCAGAGTTAGGAGCTTCATTCCTTCTATTAATAAAAATGCAACAACTAGTTAGGCAGCTCTTTGACTATAATCTACCCTAAAGTGATGTTTAGGGCTGGAAATATGACCACGAGGACACTTTCATACTGTTTTCAGTGACAACCAACCCATAATATAACAAGGTGCTTTATTTGTTTCCATTTTAAAAAAATGCATAGTTACTGATTATGCAAACCTTATTTGTGTTTTGGTCATATGAAATATGTTTTGCTCATTGGTAGCAACCAAGCAGGACACCTATTAAAGAGATATTTAGTGAATTGTTTTGTCTGAAGCACTTTTCCCAGTAGTGGGATGGCTGAATTTCTGGAACTTTTACAGACTTACATAATTAATGAAGATTTGGTTGTTCCCATGCTTTAGGTGGAGTTTAATGACTATGAATAGATGGCAAATGCAACTACCTTCCTGATTCTGGTACTGTTAAAATAAATCCAGAGTTTTTCTAGCAATAAATGGAAAAAGCATCTGTATTAATCTCTAAGTGCTAACTTATTTAGGTTGCTCACTTTTTTAACCCCTTTTTCTTTACTTTTTCTATATTCTTCATGGTTTCATTCCTGACTGCACTCTGTGACAAGATTTCTCTTTCCTTCATGTTGACTTCCAATTTTATTTCCACAGTTTCACTTCAAGCATATTTCTTTGAGCACACAGCATGAACCTTGGAGCATCTCCTGTTCTCGTATGGCACTATGCCGACACCAGAAATCCTCTAGAGAAATTGGTATCAACAGCTTCCTTAAAACCTTAATCATTTCTTGGCTGCCCAAGACTACTTTTGTCTGGGCAGGGCAGTTTATTGCTTTATAGTTATCTTCCAAGATATCACTCAAAAGCTGTAGTGATTACCCTTTCCCATAAACACAGATTTAATGCAGACTATCTGTATATGGTTAATAGCATGATAGTTACTATATTTCTGAATCTTTCTCAGTTTTGGTGAAAAACATTCTGTTTTGTTGCCACTCCTTGTGAAGATATCAAGAGCATGGTTTGGTTCATTTCAGTGCTGAGGGAGGTGTCAATTTATTCACACTAAACAAATGTTATTTATTGAAGAAGAGTCTCTTTCTAGCAATGGCCTTGCAAATTTGTAGGTGACTGGTTATCAACTGAATATAAGTTGTCTGTGATACTGTCAGAGAAATGACCTAATTTTCTGTTTCTTGCTGCAATAGTGGTTTCTGGTTTCTATCAAAAGAAGCCATCCATCTGGGAGAAGAGAACCATCCGCTCATAATTATTCCATCTCCAGTACTTATGTAACCATCTGAGGAAAATATCTGGCTCTTGCTAGCATAGTACCTGAGCTCCGCATTGTCTCTCAACCATCTAGTACCATGAAAGATCTGAGAGACCTGTTGGGAAGAATTCAGGCAAAGAAGATGGTACTGGGTTGCTGTGCAGGTTATTCTGCAAAGTGCCCATGGGTTCTGCTTCTGCCCTCGCTGCTGCCCAAAGCAGTGTCTTGGCCACAATGTGCTAGGTACACACTCATCGTTAATTCCCAAAGTCCCAGGCTCTGCAGTTTAGATGAGGCCGGGGAGATTCTTCCTTTCATGAAATGCCACACAGAAGAAATATATGCCACATAGAAGAAATATTAGTGTGGGTGCTGGAAACATCTCTCCAACTTAGTGGAGCAATACCTTGAGATATACAGACTTCAGTATTGCTCCATAGCACTGTATTAAGATTAAGTGACTTGCTTATGGAAATCTGTGGCAAATTTCTAGCTTAGACACTTACTGGGCCCCTTATTTCACTGAAAGGTGAAACAATAAGTCTAACTAGTCTATCCTCCAATGTATGTCTAGAGGAATATGAAAATAAATTTGGTATATTTAAAATTTGTCTGCTTTGAAGACACACCCAGAAATGGTAAACCATAGTTGAAATCTAAAGGTATTCAGAAAAAGAGGGATGAATAGCCAATGGAAGAAAAGCAAGATAGCAGCACATTAGCATGTCTTCACCCTTCGTAAAGGTAGCACCTCTTATGCTGCCTTCCATCTTTTACAGTTAATTCACCAATTTTTTGACACATGACATAAAAACATATGGTACGGTCTTACACTAAATAATACTTTAAAATGAATTTAAGAAAGAATGCTGTTTATTCTTTGTGAATGCCTTTTTTGAGCTAGCAGCATTATTTATCTAAGAGAAAAACATGGTTACCATGGCTTTATTGGAGTGGCCTCCTCCTTGGAACTCAATGGTTCCAAAAGCATCCGTCGGGCTGAGCTGCGTGTGCTTGCTGATGGACCACTTCTCCGACTGGATGTCATTGCGAGTAAGCCTGCTTTCATTTTTCTCATTCTGAATAACAGAGATGCTTGGAGTCAGTCCAACATGTTGACCTATTAGACGCCCACAGCAACACCTATGACATTAAACAAACAGAAAACTGGAGTCATATATATGTGTAAATTGAACAGGGAAACAAATGATCTTGAACGGCCTACAAATCTTAAAAAACCCCAACCGTTTCAACACTACTGATGACTTTCCTGCTACCTGAAGCCTCTATTTGTGGAAGCAACATAGTACACTTACTACCTTTTCTTTCTATGATCTAGTTTACTTTGGACTCTCCTATATTTCAATAAAATCATGCTTTGTTCTAAAGATGTACAAAATGAATTTAAAGAACAGGTTCTACTGTCTTTAGATGACATCAGGCCAAGTAATCAGCTTTTGCAAGGACTAGCACATACTTTAAATTTGTAGTTCACTGCGGTATTGTGTGTCATGCATCTGATTTAGGTAAATATTCAAGACACTAAATAATTGAAATAGAGAATATAAGGAAATTAAACACAGATGCTGATCCACCTTCAATTTACCTTTTTTTGGATTAAGGAAGTTTCAAAATGTAAACAAACAGTGCCCATAGGAAGCCATCACTCTGAACAAACAAGAATCAAACAAACTATTTATATCCATGTACATATGTATGCACACATATACATAGACATTTTCTTGTGATTGACTTCCATTTTTCATATAAGTAGCATGCAATTACCTATGGGGGTCTTTGGTGCTGGGTATGATATGAACACATTCTCTCTTGTAAAACGCTCTTTCTATCCATGATTTCTGTGCCTATAAAGAGAAAGGAAATGCTGTGAGATGTTTGCTTATTAACCACAACTTACAATACAACTGAAGAGAAACTTCAAACATAAAAGAAAACTTCACTGACTTTGCAGATAAGCAGCACACATTTTGCACAGAGGAAACATTTTCCATTGGAACTATGGTTCCCTTCTAGAGCTAAGCGCCCAGTACAAGCTCCTAAGATTGTTTTCATAATCACTACCCAGATGACTTTGATGCTGTCATCTATATTCTCATAGCAAGAATCACTGCAGAATAATTAATTCAAACTGTAAATCTTTCTGCAGGGTAGAAAAAAAAACCCATATACCTATTTATTAAAAAAACTTAAAAACAATCTATTACCATTTTAATGATACAACTAAGTCTGCTCTAATTAAAAAAAAAAAAAAAACCTCAGAAACTAGAAAAGTCGCAATAAAAGTTATAACATCATGATTCCAATGCAATTTTTTATACAAGTACTGTGAGTTCTCTTTTAACATGGAGCCAGAAAAAACAGTTGCATATCTGGACATCTTAACTGGGGGAAAAAATAAAGGAAGATCTGTTCCTGAAATGAGACACAAAAATCTTTGATAGATTAAGAGTCAGATGGCCAGCTGATGTAACCTCTAAAACTGACTGAGTTCAGCGAAGTTATGCCTGTTCATAACACTCAAGATCTTCCCCCATATATTCACAGGAAAGCAAGTACTTTCCCTCAGCATAGTCTTAATTTTCAGATACACAAGATCCTTTTTAAAAGAAAGATAGATGGGTACTAAAGAGAAAAACAACAACAAAAACCCAAAAACCCAACAAACAAGAGAGTTCTGAAATATTTTTAATTATCTAGACAGTCCTCATTCCATATAATATGAATTCTGGCAAGGTCTGTAAAAGATTCCCCCAGATAGAATTAAATTCTTTCATTTAATAAGGAGACGAGTTGAAACTTTGCTTTAAAAATTCATTTTGAACAGATGTATTTTTAAAGATGTATTTAAATAATGAAATTACCTATTTAATTGCATAGCATAAACAAAACGATGAACGATGAACTGTGACAAAATTATCTGAGAGTTAGGTAATATGAAATGAGCTTTAGATTACTTAATGGAAATCTGACCATTTTGCCTGTATAAAAAGAAAAAATATGAAATTGCCTTCATAATATTAGCTAAGTATTGTTACCCTTTACTATGTGAGGTTAGATAATAACCTACCTAAGTATTATCTTTACTAACTAAGTGACCTTACTAACTACCTAATGTTACCTTTTTTGTCAACTCAATCTGCATCCTGTTTTTCATATTTCAACCCATAAATCTGTTTCTGGGACTTTTGGAAATCATTGTGAACTGTGAAAATTTCTTGGAATCAATGCATGTCACTAGGATAAACTATAAAGTACCATAACAATAATTTTTAGCTACAGTAATTACTTGTCACTCTCAGTACATAAAAAAATTATTCTTTTCCCTTTTTCACAGAAGATAATCCCTTTTTGGATCCAGTGGTCACTCATGTTACATAACAATATTTTACCTTCACTCTATTTTTTAATTTGAAAAATCTATTTAATTTCATATTTTGTGGCAATAGTAGACACTCTAACAAATTTTACATTCAGAGAAAGAAAAGTCTATTAAAAATATTAGATAGAACTTATTTGATTGTTTTTCCTTACTGTGGCAAAGTTAATATATTATAGCATGTGGGCCGAGGTTTGTTTCATGTTTATGGAAAGAACAGTTAAACAGAAATTCTGAAAAATCTAAAAAACATAAGAGAGACTACCCAGAAGTTTTAATTTATTATATAACTTCTAAATCCTTACAAGCCTATGATGCAGGCAATAATAATAATCATCATCATCACAGCATTGCATATTACATAGTCAAATAAGCTTAGAAGTATAGTGCATCACTGAGCAATTGCTCAATTTAGTAATCTTTTCAGGCAAAAAAAGGCTTTTTATTAACCAACTTTATAGAACTCTGAAGACATCCAGAGTGAGCATCACTTAACACTTACTGCAGAATTTTTAAGCAAAACTATGTGGGAAAAGTAGGTTTTTTCTTTTGGTTGAGTGTGGCAGAGAAAGAAAGGAAGTTACAATTATTGTTAAGGTATTGCAATGCTAACATTTGAAAATACATAATACACTGTATGGACCACACATTCTTGACATCTTTCCCCTTCAAGCTCCAAACACAAGGTTTCTATATTGCCTTAAGAAGATACACACTGATAAAAAGCTGTATAAATAAAGTAACTTTTCGACAAAAAAAGAATACTTGTAGAATAATGCCAGTTTTATCTTTTGCTTGTTTAACACAAAATACGTGCCTGCAATATCCTTTATCTTCTTTAGAAAGCATGAACAGCTTTTATAAGTAAACCTTTTTTCCTGGCATCCACAATCAGCATCTACTGCAAAGCTTACATAGCATATGATTATCGTTCATATTGCCAAGACTCCCTAAAAATATCCTTTATTAAATTTAACAAATTTTGCATACATTTCTCCAAACAATTTACCTTGGTGAATTTACTTAATTTATAGACCTAATGCATCTTATCTAAAGATGGCTACTAATTCAATTTCTCTAAGCTTCAAGATCCAGTACAAAGAGGTATCATAACAAGTACTTCACTGGAAACTTTTCTTTAGGTATACAAGCAGGCTTTCAGAAACCAAGAAACAGACATTTAAAATTTGTTTTCCTACTCCATTTTCATACTGTCTTTGGAAGTAAAAAAGGAATCCAGCTATGTTAACTATAATAATAATTTGCACTGGAATTTTCATCATACTTCTTCAAATATCATATTGGAAAAGCAATAGTCTGATTTTAAAAGTCCTTTATTCACATCAGGAAAAAAGACTTTTCAGCTTTTAGATCTCAAACAATATACTTACTATCCTACCTGACAGAGTCATAAAGCCAAAAGACACCAGTTACTCATTTCATAATTCCTTGTCCTTCCAAACTACAAAGAAAAGAAAGCATGTGGTTTTGCTGCCGCATGCCAGTTAAATACAATAAATTGTGTTATTTGCCATAGAATCTTCATTACAAAATGAGAATAACTTGAGGAAATCAACACATCCCTGACAAAACTGCCTGCATTAAAGTCTGTTTATAATGTGCCTTAATAAAGTAGTAAAAAGTTTAGAAAAGTGTTACAAAGTATTTTCAAGAATAGTAGAGCTTATCTTCTCTTTCTCTTACTTAATAAACACTCCTTCAGTACTAATTCATGAGACAAATTAAAGTTCACAGTGAATTCCTAAAGTATGTGCCATACTTATACTTGGATTTAGTTTACTTGTAGCTCAGATCTCTAGTTTCTCTCTCTTTATTAACTTAGCTGCAAAATCCCACCAAGAACATTTTTTGTCCCTCTTCTTTACCTGAACATCAAACTTGGCATTTAAGTCTGTCCTGGAGCAAACTCTGCTGTCCACGTTTCCCTGATGCTGGTCATCACTAATAACACATTTGCGACCGCCCCCCGACCAAGGCGCTCAGTCCATCCACAGCGCAGAGATGTGAGAGTGAGCGAAGCCCTCACACCCATTAGCTGTTTGGAATGTGCTGCTGTGGGATTAGCCTCGTTAAGGGTTCGGTGGACACTCACCCGCAGCCCCACAACACTGCTTGGTTTGAACATCTAATCTGACGCCAAAAGAAAAACAAATCCTCTGAGAGCTTCAATTTAAATGGCACAAGCCTTGATGGGCTTTTTTCCCCCCTCTCCTTTCCTCTTAGAGAGAGAGCTTGCAAAAGTGTGATAAGGTGCTCTGAGTTCTTAAGTTCAACCCAGGAAAACAAATCCTTCAAAAGAAACAGTGTACTAAGCTGGAAAGAACCTGAGCACACAAGAGAGATTGTTAATCTCTGAAGAATGAAACCAGTGTGTTTATTGGGTAACTGTAAGAAACCTATACAGAGTTGAAATATATTGCAATTAATAAAAAATGGCATTTTTCCAAAGAAGCTGGGGTTTGTCACTGTTTCTCACCACAGTTGCTGTGTACCGTAGTGAATGTAACTTTTCAGAGAGTCATAAATAAAAACCTTTGTCTCTCAGAGACAAGTAATTGCATTGTTTTCAGCTTAAAAGTTAGTAACTTAAAGCACAATTTGAATGTTTACAAATTTGGAAATTACTTCTTTACTGTACCCTCTTGATATCAACACTGAAGAACTTTTTTGTATGAACACCACATAGATTTTTTTAGTACATCACAGCTTTACGTATTCAATGACTTACTTCAAGAGTTTTCCAAATACAAAATATTCTTACTGTCCCCCCATGTCCCTCACCCAAGTTTGGATGAATTCCTCTCTACTCCTAGATATGCATACATACCCTCCTTTCCTTTTCAATAAGGCTGCATCTAATGCATGGAAAACATTCTGTCTACCCTTGGCACTGATGAATAACAAAGCACTAAACGATTCTGCTTGTACATGAGCTCTGGTGGGTCCAGGATGGTCAAGGTTGAGCATATGCATCAACTTCCAAACTTCTTATACCATCATGCATGTTGAGAAGCTTC
>VZZY01005514.1:7631-20466 GCA_013400335.1 Eurystomus gularis
CAGAGGGACAGGATCCCCTCCCTGCCCTGCTTATTGAAGCCAAATGGTGAGAATCAAAACACTTGCCTGGATCATCAGGGTCTTATTTGATCTCCTGTCTTTGGTTTGACTCCCTGCCTTTCAGTGAGTCTAGGGATGTGTCGGGATATTGTGTGTGTTGCATGGAAATTAGGAATAAAGTGTCGTAATTTGGAATAAGCAGGGGCAGAGCATTGAGACCAGGGCAGAAATAGGCTGGTAAGTTGCAGAAGTTGACTTGGTGGGAGCAGAATGTTGAGGATCCTCATTTTACATTCCTAAAAACAGGAACCTAATGAAATTTGACAAGGGCAAGTGTAGGGTCCTGCCCCTGGGGAGGAACAACCCCCTGCACCAGTACAGCTGAGGGGTGACCTGCTGGGAAGCAGCTCTGCAGATAAGGACCTGGGATGCATAAAGAAGGATGTGGCCAGCAGGTCGGACAAGAGGATCTCCAGAGGTCCCAGCTGACCTTCTGGTTTACAGCAGCTTTCCGTTCTCTCATAGAGGAGGATGAAACACTTTAAATATCCTGTGAACAAAACTTGACATCTGTGCAGCTTCTTCTGACCGCTACCTTCAACCCTGCACATCCATACATGTTACACCTACATGGTGTAACTCCAGGGTTGTTATTTTCCTAGGGTTGTGTTAAGAGACCCAACCTAGAAAGCAGATTTCGGCTGGCATCGTAAAATAATCTCAAATTCTTACACTTCAAAGGAGTCATTTAAAAAAAAATTATGTAATTTATATTATCCAGGTTGTCGGCAGATTCTACCTGAGAGTCACGGTCAGGATGGTTCTGGGAGGGGGAGCTGGTTCTACTGGATGGGTTAGTAAAACGTCCGCTTTGGCAATTACCTTGTGAGACCAGTTGTTGATGGAACTATAATTACTCCTCTAAAATGATTTCAGGAGAAGCCTTAGAGCGCGTGGCAAGATTTTTCATCTCAGGAGTCCACATACTGTACCTTGAGTTACCTTTATGAGCTCAGGTGAGGTGACTTGCTAATAAATTGTCTTCTTTTTTCTTTTTTTTTTGAGCAAATAATTGCTTTTCCAGAAAGACTTTAATTAAATAATGCACTTTTTAGTGCATTTCAACAGTAAAAATTCAGATGTCATTGGTAATTTACTGCTGGCATTAGGCCTGACTTTTCTGGGGATTTCCTACTCTTTGGGAATTCTTGTAGCTATCCCTGTTGAACCTCATGAGGTCGACAGGAGCTCACTCCTCCAGCTTGTTCAGGTTCCTCTGGATAGCCTAAAACTTCCTTTTATTTATTTTGCAGGATTTGTTTTAATGGAATTGAATCTTCTGGGGTACTGCAGGAAATCTGAAAGGTGTGCAGATTCCTTTCAGGAACTAGCTCACAACCTGTTCCCATCGCTCTCGTGTTGCTGGAGAACTGGGTTGAAGGAACTTAAGGTAGACACGGACTCAAACTATCCATACTCCAAAAAATAAAGGTTTTAATGTCTGACCTTTAAGGTGCAGGGGAAGGACTTGAGGGAAAATATGGGTCCAGGGCCAAGAGCATCGTTGTTGGCTTCTGCAGTAGTTGGGCAGGAGCAAAGCAGGGGCTGCAGAGCCGAGATGTCCCTGTACAAGCTGACCTGTGGTTCTTCTACTCAAGGTGATGATCTTGTATTCTCATATACTATACAAACTGGTTTCTCTTCTACTTTATTCTCTTCAGTATTCATTTGGTTTATTTCAAAGGTGGCATATGTTGAGTCTTGGGCTTTTTATTCTTGGAAGCAGAACAATTTGTCTTTGAGTAAGATGGATTCTGGGTTCCATCAAGAGAGACCATGACAGGCTTGGAAGGTCCATGCCAATCTCATGAAGTTCAACAAGGCTGAGTGCAAGCTCCTGCACCTGGGTCAGGGCATTCCTAAGAATAAATACAGGCTGGGTGGAGTATGGATTGAGGGAAGTCCTGAGAAGAAGGACTAGGGGGAGCTGGTGGGTGAAAAGCTCAACATGAGCCAGCAGTGTGCCAGTGCAGCCCGGAAAGCCACAACTGTGTCCTGGGCTGCATCCCCAGCAGCGTGGGCAGCAGGGCAGGAAGGGGATCCTGCCCCTCTGCTGCGCTCTGGGAGACCCCCCTGCAGTGCTGGGGCAGCTCTGGAGTCCTCAGCACAGCAGAGACATGGACCTGCTGGAGCGGGGCCACAGGAGGCCCCAGCAATGATGGGAGGGCTGGAAGGCCTCNGAAGCATTCAAGACCAGGTTGAACGTGGCTTTGAGCAACCTGGTCTAGTTGGAGGTATCCTTGTCCATGGCAGGGGGATTGCAGCTGGATGATCTTTAAGATCCCTTCCAATCCAAACTATTCTATGATCGTATGATTTTATTCTGTGAGTAAATATTCAGCCAAAGTTCTGGAAACCCTCTTAGCCTAATTAGATTTTACAACCCTTAAGTGCTTCTCCACAGAGTTCCTGGGCCCAAACATCCATTTTCAGTCCTAGGTCACTGCTAAATTTCTTTTTCTGGAGGTGGTCCCCATGACAGAAATGGCTTCTGCCAGTGCTGTAGACAGTGTCTTCAGAGCTTTCTGCTAAATGAGACACACATCAGGTTCTAAGGTTGTTGTATCTCCCCACGTTTTGGTCAGACAAAGAGAGGTGGTAGAAACCAGCCAGGTCAGGAGTATTTGAGTTACACAATTGTACATCACACAGTGCTTTTATCTTGATGGGAGCACTTTTTTTTTTATTTAATATAAACTTTTAAAGCTATTAAGCACAGTTACTTCTTCTCAAAAGCTGGAAGGTTATTGAAACTGATGTCCTGGAAAGATCTAAGATGCTTAGGAGCATCCCTGGCACATAGACAAGAGCATCACGGCAGGTTTTCCTTTAATTAAATTGTTTTTAAAGGTGAGAAGTGCTGACAAGCAGCAACGAAAATGGAAATCTTGTTCTTAGCACAGCTCAAGCTACTAATGAAGAGTTTTGGAGTGTATCTCGACCGACTTCTGTGGTGTTGCTTCAGAATGCAGTTGTTTCTGGTGGGTTCATTTCATGGCTTTTCCCTCCTGGAAGTAGTTGACTGGACCCAGCCACATTATTTTACAAGGATCAGGAGGTTCATGTGCGGTTGGTAGCACCTTTCTTTCCTCCCTTGATGCAGGTTATCCATGTGGAATGATAATGGCTGTGCTTTCTCTGACAAGGTAGGAGATTTCAAGGTGTAGATCATTGATGGCATGCAGGAATTAGTTGCATGTTGGACTTCCTTTCTCTCCCCCTCTGTTCTGTTCTGATGAGACCCCCCTGCAGTGCTGGGGCAGCTCTGGAGTCCTCAGCACAGCAGAGACATGGACCTGGTGGAGCGGGGCCACAGGAGGCCCCAGCAATGATGGGAGGGCTGGAAGGCCTCTGCTGGGAGGCCAGGCTGGGAGAGTTGGGCTTGTTCAGCCTGGAGAAGAGAAGGCTCTGGGGAGACCTTCTGGTGGCCTTGCAGGACTTCAAGGGACCCTACAAGAAAGACAGGGACAGACTTTTTAGTGGGACCTGTTGTGACAGGACAATGGTTCAAACTGGAAGAGTGGAGATTTAGACTAGAGAGAATCTAGTTGAGGTTGGTGAGAGCCTGGTTGAGGTTGCCCAGAGAGGTGGTTGCTGCCCCATCCCTGGCACCATTGCAGGTGAGGTTGGCCGGGGCTCTGAGCAACCTGCTCTAGTTGCAGATGTCCCTGCTCCCTGCAGGGAGGTTGGACTCGAGGACCTTGAAAGGTCCCTTCCCACCCAAACCATTCTCTGATGACGATCATTTTCTATCTCTGCATATTTGATCGGAAAATAAATTCTTTAATAGCACGTCAACTTGACAGCCCAGTTGAAATCGTGAATTCTCTGCAGTTTCCACCTCCGGCAGCCTTGATGCTGATGCAACCGCGACGCCGTGTTGTTGTCAAGTGTAATTTTGAAAATCAAAGTATGACGATGGCTGAAGTATATAACACAGTAACTCCTAATTTCCTGGGATGACTGTTACTGTCCTAAGTTTGTTGCCAAAAATCTTTTACAATTCTTCCTACGCTCCTATTTTCTACGTTTCCATAATTTTTCAAGGTCGTGAACGAAAGCTTTACTGGTTTAGGGTCTGTACATTCCTTATTTATCCAAAAACCCTTTAAATATTTCTCTTCTTTTTTTTTCTTTTCCTTGCAGAAATGAGAATTTAGGCAGAGATTGGACAAAGAAGATGGGAGCAAATAGCAGCAGCATTAGCGATCTTCCAGAAAATGAATACTTAAAAAAATTATCAGGAGCAGAGCCCATCTCGGAGAATGACCCGTTCTGGAATCAGCTGCTGTCTTTTAGCTTCACCACCCCAACCAACAGGTAGGAGGGTGCTCCTTGAAGGGCTGAACTTTAAAATATTTTTAGAAGTGACAAATTTGACAGCAAGTGAGTGGTTGTGTTAATTATTACCGCTTTAGGGAGCAGAGGAATCAAGAGTTTCTGATTTTGGAAGCTCTTTCCACCATCTCTTCCATTTCTGTGGGTTTCTTCGTACTACCTGTAGTATCTACTCGTTCCCCTTGTAGGTGACGAAGATCAGAAGTAGACTCTGCAGTGTTGGGGTGCTGGTTTTCTTTTGGATGTTGTTTTTGGATGGTTTGGGGTGCTTTTTTTTTTTTTATTGCTTTGAGAAAGCCTCTGGAGTTGCTGAAGACTCCAACACATGATGGTTCCTCTGAATTCACAGGGAATTGTGCATCTTCTATGACTTTCTATGAGTGAAAGTTCAGACAGCTCGGAGGGAAATGCTGAAGGTAAACACCTTGGAAGCATTTACTTGGAAAGAGTGAGGAGGAGGAGGAAGGACTTTGGCTTCTGCATGGGGAGAATAGCCAGAGGGGAGCAGGAGGATCTGGTGAAGGGTTGTGTCGTGATCCGCACACAAGAAACATAATTAAAAATGAAGCAAAGAGAAGAAACGGATCCAAAAGCAGGTTGGCAGTTGAATTAGCTGAACACCAGAGGGTGCTCTCGCCTGGCAGCCAGACCAGAAATCGTTTTCGAGGCCTCTTTTACACAGCTTCAAGATTAGAAGGAAACAGAAACTTCCCATTAAGTTGCATCCAACTGGGAGAACAATTTCATGAATGATGTCAGTTGACGTTGGCTTCACAGCGCCCTCAGCTGTTGTCCAGATCGGAGAACCTTGCCTGCAGGAACAGAATGAGAGAGGTCAATGTTTATTTAGGAGATTGAAAGCTTGGGAAATACTGAGTTAACTCTTGTTTTCATGAGGCTTGAGTGTAGGTCATACTTCTGACAGAGCAAGATGAGTTTGTGACTTGTAATTAGTGGTATGATCATCAGTTCACCGCAATCACCAAACTGCTGATAGGACAAGAGGAAACGGCCTCAAGTCGCACCAGGGGAGGTTTAGGTTGGTCATGAGGAGAAATGTCTTCATGGGAAGGGCTGTGAAGGGCTGTGCCAGGCTGGGCAGGGCAGTGGTGGAGTCCCCATCCCTGGAGGGGTTTCCAAGCCGTGGAGATGTGGTGGTGAGGGCCATGGGTTAGTGGTGCCCTGGCAGTGCTGGGGGAACGGTGGGGCTTGATGATATGAAAGGTCTCTTCCAACCTAAACGATTCTATGATACTACAAAGTAAAAGATCTGGAAGCCCTCTACTGTGAGGCCAGGCTGAGAGAGCTGGGGTTGTTCAGTCTGGAGAAGAGAAGGCTCCAGGGAGACCTTCTGGTGGCCTTTCAGCACTTAAATGAGGCCTTGAAGAAAGATGGGGACAGACTTTTTATCAGGGCCTGTTGTGACAGGACAAGGGGGGATGGTTTGAAATGAAAAGGGGGAGCTTTAGACTGGATAGAAGGAAGAAATGTTTGATGCTGAGGGTGGTGAGAGCCTGGCCCAGCTTGCCCAGAGCAGTTGTGGATGTCCCATCCCTGGAAGTGTTCAAAGACAGGTTGGTTCGGGCCCTGTGATCCCCAGGGAGAAGGTGGTCTTCTCTGGATGCTGCTTTGGCCATCCTTCTACTCTACATATGGCAGTGCTTTAGGGAAAGAGGAGAAGAAAAACACGGAAAGAGGTAGTAGGAGAATACATGGTCATTGCCAAAGCAACCAACCGAGAACATAAAACCCAACCCAAACCCAGCAATGTGTGGGAGGTGGTGGGACTGGTGTGGAGTGACCGATGCCTGACAGCTTGACCTTGTTCTCAGGAAGCTTTGCCCGTAGGAAGGAACCAGTATCTAGGAAGACAAAAGTTACTTGTGATACCTTGACAGGACATTTGTGTAGAAGTAAAGTTTGAGGTTGTTTTCTTTTTTCCACGTATGTTTTCTAGGGAGGAACGTGTGACTGGGGCTTTGCTTTATAGAAGCTCTTCCCAATTAATGCAGGTGCCGTTGATCACAGTAATTCCCTGGAGCGATTTGTAGCGTGGCATCACAAAACAATTTTGGCCCAAGGAGGGACTGAATTTTTTTTTGAGGGGTGCACCAGAGTGTTGGGCTAAAAGGTGGGATTGCTGAAACCTGCTGTGCCATCCAAAAATGTACGTGAAAACCGGTGGTCACAGCAGAGCTGGGAGTGCAATATTCAGCTTTTCTGGGCTGTTTGTTCTTCTCATAATCACAGACTGGTAAGAGTTGGAAGGGACCTCTGGAGATCATCTCATCCAACCCCTCTGCTCCAGCAGGTCACCCAGAGAAGGGTGCCCAGGATCACATCCAGGCAGGTTTGGAATCTCTCCAGAGAAGGAGACTCCACAACCGTTGGCTTGTGTAACCATTTTTCTTTTCTTTCCCCCCCTTCTCCCAGCGCTGACTTAAAGCTCTTGGAAGAAGCCACAATCTCAGTCTGCAAGTCTTTAGGTGAGAAATTGCAGCATCTTCACTTTTTTCCATGTGATGTCTTAAAAAACCCCTCAGAAACAGTGTTTGTGTGCACAGCCACCTCTTTAGCATACTTAACTCTACTTGTATGTCTTCTGCTAGTAAGATGAAAGTAAATAGTGTGTTTATATATATCCCAAATGTTTTGAAACATCCACCCTAAATTGTTTTGTAGAGCTTGAAATGACTGAGCATGCGAAGAGCGAAGCAGACCTACTGTGCTTTGTGTAAAAATATTTCAGATGTAGAAATTTGGGTTCACTCTATATATTGTTTAAACAAAAGAGTGTCAACTTGTGCACGAAATAGCATCGTATCTTCTTTTTCCTCATTCAGTTGAGAAGAATCCTCGAACGGGCAACCTTGGGGCGTTGGTGAAAGTCTTTCTATCGAGAACCAAAGAGTTAAAAATCTCCGCAGAATGTCAGAAGTAAGTACCCAGTAAAGTGCTTTTGAAATCTTCCTTTTGCCACTAACTTGGGAGGTTTTTTTGCTTTGCTACTTAATATCCTCGCAAACCAGAACTTGGAATTCTCTTCAGTCGTCGTTTGGAACTAGAACAAGTATCGAGGATTTCTCCAACCGCAGAAGACTAAGTGGAATAGGTGAATAGATTGCTTGGGAAAGAGATTTGTGTTCATCCCGTGTAAAGAAATTTGTGTGCAACTGGTGCAGCTTCTGGTTGTTACTGGTTTAGAGCTGTTTAAAAATCACCTGAACTTCTTAGCTCGATCTGAATGTACAAACCTCGATATATTATCTAGGAAATGTTTTCAATTGGATTGGATTTGAACACAGACCAAATCACAGAATCCCAGCATGATGGGGGTTGGAAGGGACCTCTGGAGATCATCTCATCCAACCCCCCTGCTCCGGCAGCTCACCCAGAGCAGGGGGCCCAGGATTGTGTCCAGGCACCTTTGGAATCTCTCCAGAGAAGGAGACTCCACAACCTCTCTGCCCAGCCTGGGCCAGGCTCCCACACCCTCACACCAAACAAGTTTCTCCTCCTGCTCACATGGAACCTCCTGGGTTCCAGTTGGTGCCCGTTGCCCCTTGTCCTGTCACTGGGCACCACTGACAAGAGTCTGGCCCCATCCTCTTGCCCCCCATGGGCCCTTTAGCTCTTGCTCAGCATTGATCAGATCCCCTCTGAGGCTTCTCTTCTCCAGCCCAACAGCCCCAGGGCTCTCAGCCTTTCCTCAGCACAGAGATGCTCCAATCCCTAAATCATTCTTGTAGCCCTCCGCTGGACTCTCTCCAGTAGATNTGGCTCATGGTTAATCTGTTGTCCCCCAGCACTCCCAGGTCCATCTCTGCAGAGCTTCTTCCCAGCAGGTCACCTCTCCCCTGTACTGGTGCAGGGGGTTATTCCTCCCCAGGTGCAGGACCCTACACTTGCCCTTGGTGAACTTCATGAGGTTCCTCTCCATCCAGCTCTCCGGGCTGCCCAGAGAGCTTGTGGAGTCTTCTTTTCTGGAGAGATTCCAGATGTGCCTGGACACGATCCTGGGCCCCCTGCTCTGGGTGACCTGCTGGAGCAGGGGGGTTGGACAAGATGATCTCCAGAGGTCACTTTCAACTCCCACCAGTCTGTGTGACTCTGTGTTGCAGATAAAATCTTGCTGTATGGTACTTCTGAAGTCCCTTAATACTTGAGCTTGCCTGAAGGTTTTTTGATTGGGAGAAGTGTTAGTGCTCAGGTAACCAGAGTAGCTTTCATATCAAAGCTGTAGGAGACTTCCACGTGTCTGGATGGCTTGTGCCCATGGGATCTAGAAATCTTTAGAAGGGTATTGGGCCATCTGGTGAGCCCTTGGTGGTACTTGTGGCAACTGCGGTGTTAACAATCCAAACCTGCTTAGGAATAAGGTTGTATTCTCTTGGCAGATGAGAAAACTCATGTTTAAAAATACATTTCCAGTGTGTTTGTAGCATCAACTGATGACTGGTTGCTCGAGCACTTTGGCTTCTCCTTGCTTCAACTGTAGGAACTCCTTTGTCTACCCTGGCATCTGTTTTTGATGCATGTTCACGGAGTAAACGTTACTGATTCCTGTTTTTTTTCTGCTTCTTTCACAGCCACCTCTTTATTTGGCAAGCTCACAACGCGCTCTTTATTATTTGCTGTTTGCTGAAAGTATTCATCAGCCAAATGTCCGAAGAGGAGCTGCAACTTCACTTCACCTATGAAGAGAAAGCACCAGGCTCCTATGGTAGGTATGACCAAGTGCTACTGAACCAAATAACCCCTAGAAATGGGAAAGTTCTGATTGTTGTAGGTGTGGTGCTGAGGGCCATGGTTTAGTGGTGACCTGGCAGTGCTGGGTTAATGGTTGCACTCCATGATCTTCAAGGTCTTTTCCAACCTAGTGAGAAAAGCAGCGTTGATGCCAACACGGAGCGTTGCGTGTTTATGGCTCTCTGGCACGTGTCCACCTCATTGTCCTGCCCAGACAAGAATTAAACACGTGCCCCAGGAGGGAAAAGGAGATGTTAATTATCAGAGCTGAATGACATTGATTACAGCAATTAGGAGAGCTGGGTGGAGAGGAACCAAACCCTCAACAAGGGTGAATGCAGGGCCCTGCATCTGGGGAAGAATAACCCCCTGCATCAGTACAAGTGAGGGGCTGAGCTGCTGGAAAGCAGCTCTGTGGAGAAGGACTTGGGAGCACTAGTGGAGAATAAGTTGACCATGAGCCAGGCAAGGTCACCAGCATCCTGGCTTGGATCAGCACCAATGTGGCCAGCAGGACTAGGGCAGGGATTGTCCTCCTGGACTGGGCACTGGGGAGGCTGCACCTCAAATCCTGGGGTCAGTTTTGGGCCCCTCACTCCCAGAAGGACCTTGAGGGGCTGGAGCATGTCCAGAGAAGGGCAAGGAAGCTGGGGAAGGGTCTAGAGCAGGAGTGTGGTGAGGAGCAGCTGGGGGACCTGGGGGTGTTGAGCCTGGAGCAAAGGAGGCTCAGGGGAGACCTTCTGGCTATTGGTAACTCCCTTAGAGGAGGTTGGAGCCAGGTGAGGATGGGCTCTTCTTCCAAGGAACAAGTGATAGGACAAGAGAAAATGGCCTTGAGTTGTNGTGTCCAGAGAAGGGCAAGGAAGCTGGGGAAGGGTCTAGAGCAGGTGTGTGGTGAGGAGCAGCTGGGGGACCTGGGGGTGTTGAGCCTGGAGCAAAGGGGGCTCAGGGGAGACCACCTCACTCTTGGTAACTCCCTTAGAGGAAGTTGGAGCCAGGTGGGGTTGGTCTCTTCTTCCAAGGAACAAGTGATAGGACAAGAGAAAATGGCCTTGAGTTGTGCCAGGGGAGGTTTGGGTTGGACATGAGGAGAAATGTCTTCCTGGGAAGGGTGTGAAGGGCTGTGCCAGGCTGGGCAGGGCAGTGGTGGAGTCCCCATCCCTGGAGGGCTTTCCAAGCCGTGGAGATGTGGTGCTGAGGGCCATGAGTTAGTGGTGCCCTGGCAGTGCTGGGTTAACAGATGGACACGATAATCTTAATCTTCAACCGAAAGGATTCTATGATTCTATCTTCTTAAAACCCGCTCTCTTTACTTTTTTTCATCCTTTTTCTTCTCCCCTCTTCCCTTTCCTCAATGTGAGGAGAAAAATTTGGGTCCATTTTGGGAATGAACAGCAGTCTGGCTCCGTAATTATTTTCTAGACTCAAAAAACCTTTGGAAGCTCAAGTTACTCTAGACTCCGTTATCTGGGCTTCCTTATTGGCTGTGGTTTGTGTCTAAGGTTAAATACTCCTCGCACTACTTGCTTGTTACTAACAGCAGCTACATTGTGTTACTCAGAGGGGACTTTATATAGAGGAAACCCCGTTTCCCTGATAAAAAAAACCTGATTTCCTTTAGAACGTGCAGTTCACGAGGTGACAAGTTTTAACGTGTTTTTAATAAAGCGATTGTGGAAAGAAAGAGTTTTGCTTTATTGCCAATATTCCCTCTGGTGCGATTGTGGAAATCGAGGCCTGGATTTCTGAAGAACTTGGGTTCAACGGAGGAGCACCGACATAACCTGGCTGTAATCTTGTGTTTATTGCGGGGCGGAGTGCGTTGGAAATACAAAAGAAAGAAGGGTTTGGGAAGTTGGTAGTGCTGTAACGAAGAGGGAATCGCTGTCTGGAGTTAGAACTCTCAGCATTACAAACCTCTACCCTTCTGTGTGCTGCAGGTTTCTCTTTATAACTTGATTTTTTGAAAGCAGAAAAGCTTCTGACGAGCCAAAGGAATTCTCCTCTGGTAGTACACAACAGCTTGAAATGTCTTCATAAGCTTTTTCCTCAGTAAGTCTTGGAAGTTCTGGTACAGTCGCTTTTAAAATGCGGTGGGAATATAAAACACCACCACCCTGCTAACGGCTGGGCTTGACGATCTTGAAGGTCTCTCCCAACCAGAACTGTCCTATGGTTCTGTAACTGTGGACCGGTGAGGAGTCATAGAATCATAGAATGTGAGGGGTTGGAAGGGGCCTCTGGAGATCGAGTCCAAACCCCCCTGCCAAGCAGGACCAGAGAATCTAGGGCAGGTCACACAGGAACGCATCCAGATGGGTCTTGAAAGTCTCCAGAGAAGGAGACTCCACAACCTCTCTGGAGAGCCCCTTCCAGTGCTCTGGAACTCTCCCAGGAAAGAAGTTCCTCCTCATGTTGAGGTGGAACTTCCTGTGCTCTTGCTTGCATCCATTGCCCCTTGTCCTATGGCAGGGCACAAGTGAGAAGAGGTTGCTCCTTTCTTCTTGACCCCCAGCCCTCATCTATTGATCCACATTCATTAGATCCCCTCTCAGTCTTCTCTTCTCCAGACTAACCAGCCCCAGGTCTCTCAACCTTTCCTCCTAAGGCAGATGTTCCAGTCCCCTCATCATCCTCGTAGCCTCTGCTGGACTCTCTCCAGTAGATCTCTGTCCCTCTTGAACTGGGGAGCCCAGAACTGACCACAGTCACTAGCGGTCAGTTCAACTGTTAGTAATAACGCCATTGAATATGACCGTAGGGAAGTAGTAAATTAAGGTTTGATGTGCCAGTTATTAGCGTATTCCTACAATCCCAACATCTCATTTAATACATCCCGTCATTCTTAGGGATTTGTTTTACATCTACAAGGTTGGCCATCACCATTTCCTCGGAGAATCCCTAAGCGCTTTCTATTTGAGGAAACCATCTCCTTCAGCAGGTAGAATTTCTCTTCTGGTAGTTAATCCTTAATTAAAATCTTGATCGTCGGGATCTATGGGCCTTAAATCTTTCCTTTCTTTTGATATTTGATAAATCCAGAAAACCTTTGCTCTGTTTTTTTTCAGGAACAGAGTGTGAAGACCTCATTGAAGAGTTGCTGTGTTGCCTCATCCAGCTCATTGTTGAAATTCCCCTCTTGTAAGTTGGCTTCTTTCTTTTCTTTTTTCCAGCCTCTTTATATAAACTGAGCGTTGGAGAGAATATAAAGCTTAGAGGGAGTGGATTATAATCTTTAAATACTTATATTTGAATGCCTCATATGTGGTACTGATAATAACCAGCTGCCAGTACCGGACCTGAATGTGCTCATGGAAGACGTACATGAGGAACATCTCACACCCAGTTCAAACCATCACCAGAAGTTCTCCTGTTTTATTTTACAGGAGTTTTGATGTTTGTTTTGGGCACCTCTGTCAGCACACAGAGATTCTGCTAACTTTTGGCTAGAAATGGTTGTGAAATTGAAAGGTAGGTTGGAGGTGTCACTTCATCTCTGGGGGGTCCAGCAAGGTCCAAACAGGAAGTTCCTCTTCTGCAGTTCTGTGGCTTTTGGAGCTGCACATGCATCAAAGAAGTCAGGTGACTTATTCCAGAAATCAGTATTAAAGAGGTCAGGTGACTTCTGTAATGCTAATTTCTAGAATAGCAGCAAATTGATGTTTGCAGGGATCATCCCCCTGGACTG